>JAKSZT010053867.1:196023-215456 GCA_026826555.1 Tolypeutes matacus | reverse complement strand
TAAATAACATTTTTGTAAGCAAATACACATATATGCATATATATTTATATATCATTTTGCAAATGTTTGTATGTATTGTGAGAATTTTGATTTTTACCCATAATAAAAAAAAATTTAAAAAAGAAAAGTAATAAAGTCATATTTAAGCTTAAAAAAAAAAAAAGAAAACTAATAATCTCCATAGTACTGTGGTTCCCAATTGCCCAACTTCAATTTTTGTAGATCAACTTTATTCAAATTTTATTAATGGATGCAATGTATAGGAAGTATTTTTCCTTAATGGTGGCTATGCATTCAGGAGATGTATAGTATTTATGTCCATGTGAAAATTTTTGAAGATTTGGAGAGACCAGCAACAATGAAGGGACTTCTTTTAATCTTTAACAGACAGATGAATTGAAGATACAAGAGAGACAATAGAAAATATGTTGGGTAAATTTCCCTCCTTCAATTTTTTGGAAGAGTTTAAACAGGATTGGTATTAATTCTTTTTTTAAAACTTAATTTAATTTAATTTTTAAAGATACTTAGATTATGTAAATGTCACATTAAAAACTGTAGGGGATTCCCATATGCCCTACTCCCTACCCCTCCTACACTTTCCCACATTAACAACATCCTTCATTAGTGTGGTACATTTGTTACAATCAATGAGCACATATTGAAGCATTGCCACTAAGTGTGGATTATAGTTTACATTATAGTTTAAACTCTGTACTGCACAATTTTGTAAGTTATGACAAGATATATAATGGCCTGTGTCTATCATTGTCAGCAGGTTGTATGGATGTACCTGGGTGAAGAGCTTCAGCTTCCAGTGTTTTCTGTAGTACAACAGCATATGCTGCTCTCTGATACCCATGGTCCATGAAGCTGATTCCATCAGTAAACATTTCCAGGTCTCTGTCCTATAGGGGCCCATCTAGGAGGTCAGGTCTCCCAGAATAGTCTTCACCAGTTACAAGTATTCAGCCATGTTTGGGTTCCTCCCAGTTGTTGTTAGGTAGGAGAGTTCCTGGGTTGAAGGAAGAAATAACCTTGAGTTTCACATTGAGATTATCAAGGATAGCCTTGTACTTTGTGAGCTGTCCTCCTGTTAGCCAATATCCCCCCTTTTGTTCTAGGAGCAATAATACATAGTGGGGGGTAAATACAGTTGTGGGTTGGTCTAGGGTAATGATTTCTGCATCCTGTAGATCACATGTTGCAGCTACTGTTCTCAGGCAAACTGGCCACCTGTGGGCTACAGGATCCAAATATTTGGAGAAGTAAGCAACTGGACTTCAGGAGTTACCAAGGATTTGGGTTAGAACTCCTAAACCTATGCCTTGTTGCTCATGAACAAATAGGAAGAAAGCTTTTTGAGGGTCAGGTAAGCCTCAAGCAGGTGCTGTCACAGTTTTTCTTTGATAATGAGGAAGGTTAATTGGCATTCTGAGGTCCATTCTATATGTTCTTTTTATTCCCCTTTCAAGGCTGCAAATAAAAGTTTAGCTATCAGCCCAAAACCAGGAATCCATAGATGGCATAAGCCTATCTTTCCCCCCAAAGCCCGCAGTTGCTATTTTTATTTTTTTGGTGGTAATTTCAGCTACTCTGGCTAAAGCCTCTCTCCTATTAGGTACTAGATTCCTTTGTCCTTTTGACAATTCGAATCCTAAGTATTTTTAAGTTGGTTGTGAAATTTGAGCTTTTTTCTTAGACATTTTATAACCTTGGTCTGCTTGGAAGTTTAAGGTCAGGATGGCATTATGAGCTGAAGCTTTCTTGGATTTACTTGCAACTAGGATATCATCTACATATTGCAAAACCAACCCATTTTGGAGTTGTTCTCTTATGTCTTTGGCTAAAGTCTCTCCAGATAGTGTAGGGGCATTTTTAAAACCCTGGGGAAGCATAGTCCAACAATATTTTTGTTTCATATTAGTCTGGGGATCTTCCTATTCAAAAACAAATAATTCCTGAGATTCAGGGCTTAATGGCACACAATAAAATCATCTTTTAAACCCAGACATGGGTTTGGCACCACTGGATGAATGTCTCCTACTATTTGATTGATAGTTCTTACATCATGCACAAAATAATATTCTTTTTTCCCCCTCGTTTTAAGATAGATAGGTTAGGAGTGCTGTATGAAGACTGACATGGTTGAATTAAGTGATGTTTAAGAAATGAGTCTATTAATGGAATTATGCCCTCTTGAGCTTCCTTTTTAAGGGATATTCTCTTAGATTAGGAATGTCTGCATTGGGCCGAACTTTTACCTGAATAGGTTTTGCTGTTCTGGCTCTTCTGGCATACCATCTGCACATACCTCTGGCCTTACCTTTGCAATAATATCTTCATTTCAGAAGGATCTTCT
The DNA here is from genome assembly GCA_026826555.1 of Tolypeutes matacus. Lineage (NCBI taxonomy): Eukaryota > Metazoa > Chordata > Mammalia > Cingulata > Chlamyphoridae > Tolypeutes > Tolypeutes matacus. The sequence goes on along the minus strand of JAKSZT010053867.1, from coordinate 213,094 downwards.
TCCTATAGAGGCAGTAAGGCAGCTTGGTGGGCACAAGCCTGGCCCAAGGGAAACCTCAGTTCAAAGTATCTGCTGACAGGGTCACGTGTGCATTTAATTTGATTAGTAGGTCTCATACAAGTAAAGGCATAGAACATTCAGGCATATATAGAAAGCTATGCTTTGAGTATTCCCTAGTTGACATTCAAGAGGTTGTAGGAATGCTTTGTTGTTAGTAGTTCCAGATACTCCAATTACTGAAACCTTTTGTGTGGAAAGAGTTCCTTGTTCTTTTTTAAATCAAGAATGCTCATAGCTGCTTTATTCTTAACTGTCAAAAGACAAAAGCCCAGTGTCCAATAATAGAAGAAATAAACAAGTTGTGATATATTTATTAAGTAGAATACTAAGAAATTAAAACAAATAAGTTATTGATACAAGCAACAACATAGATGAATTGAAAACACTTATCCTAAAGTAACAGAAGCTGTGGTAAACCATATTTTCCAAAGATGGCTGAGATAAATGTTTCCCTTCCCACATGCTCATCATGTATTGTGACTGATATATTTCCCATCAAGAGCTTAAATTGAATCTAGCCAGGGGCTTGTGACTGCTTTGATAACAGTATTTGGTGAAAGTGATGCTATATGGCTTCTGAGGCTGTCATAGAAATGATATAATTTTCACCTGGCTCTCTTTTTTTCTCTCTCTGTCATGATACTTAACCTTGGAACTCAGCCATCATGCTATAAGGAAGCCCAAACTAATTCATGCAGTGAGGGAGACCACATAGAGAGAGGTCCACTTGGAGAGAAACAAAGACTATCTCCCCTCTAAATCCCACAACTATATCAACTATCAGACATGAGTAAATGAACCTTCAGATGATTCCAAAACTCAATTTTTATGTTTTTATCTGAGCCCCCAAATACCATGAATCAGAGACTAGCCATGCCCATTGTCATGTCTGAATTCCTAATGTATAGAATCTGTGAGCATTATAATGACTGTTTTATGCCACTAACTTTTGGAGCAATTATTATGCCACAATAGATCACTGGAAGAGTGGCCTTATACAAAAAAGTCCACACTATATAATTTTATTTATATGATATTTTGGAATAGGTATACTTAATTTATGGTGGAAAAAACTCAGAATACTAGTTGCCTCTGACAGATAGGTTAGGGATTTAACAGCATGGGGTAACTTTTTGGAGTAAAGGTTATATTCTATATCTTTAGAGGTATTTGGGTTACACGGGTGTATGCATTTATCAAACTCAGCAATCACATACTTTAGAGTGTGTATTCCATTTCACATAAATTTTAAATTATCGTTAATATGAATTTTGAAGTGTTTAGGGGAAGAGTAGTGATTTCTCCAATTTTCTTGAAATGCATAAAAATATGGATTTATAGATGGATAGAGGGATGGATAAATGAGCAGATATGTGTGCAAACATAGTAAAATGTTAATAGTAGACTCTAAGGTGGTGAGTATGCTGTGTTCACTATAAAACTATTTAGATTGTTATGTATTTGGAAATTTTCATACTGATGCATGCCATGACATGGATTAACCTTGAAAACATGCTAAGTGAAAGAAGCCAGTCACAATGGGATCATTTTATATGATTCCATTTATAGGAAATATTCAGAAGAGGTAAATTGATAGAGATGAAAAAGCAGATTGGTGGTTGCCTAGGGCTGGCTAGGGTGGGGAGAAATGAAGAGTGATGGTAATGGGCCTGAAGTTGCTTTTCAGGGTGATGAAAATGTTCTAAAATTAATTGTGGTGATGGTGACACTTCTTTGTGAATATATAAAAAAAACCATTTAATTATATGCTTTAATTGGTTGAATTGTATGCATTGTGAATTATATCTGAATGAAGCTGTTATTTAAAAGCCCAAAAACATCACTAATTACATTAAATGTGCTAAACACTCCAATTAAAAGATAAGGATTGTCAGATCAATAAAAGTCCAATTTATATGCTGTTTACAAGATACACCCTTTAAATACATGAACACAGAGGTTGAAAATAAAAGGAGAGAAAAAGATATATCATGCAAACAGTAAAAAAAGAAAGCTAGTAAAACTAGTAGTATCAGAAAAGTAGCCTTTATTTATTTATTTAATAATTAAAAAAAAATTTTAAAGATACTTAGATTACATAAAAGTTACACAAAAATTGTAGGGATTCCCATGTGCCCCACTACCCACTCCTCCCACAACTTCACACATAAACATCCTTCATTAGAGTGGCACATCACCTGCAATAGATATACACATCTTGGGGCTTTGCCACTAATCATGGACCATAGTTCACATTGTAGACCACACTCTCTCCCACACAGTTCTGCATGTTATATGATGATATAAAATGGCCTGTATCTGTCATTGCAATGTGACTCAGGATAATTCCTAAGGCCCAAAAAAGCCCCTGTATTACAACTGCTTTTCCCTCTCCCTGACCCAAAAGCATCCAGTGGCCACTGGCTCCACATTAATGTTGTAATTACTTACATTGCATGAATCACGATACGTCTGTAACAGAATACCAGTAAGTCCCTGTAGTCCATAGCTCTTCCCCCAACCTGAGGAGTCTGAGATGGTGATGTCCACTCCACCTCCAAGTGAGAGGGGACTTGTATCCCATGGATAAGATGGATGGATTATCCTGCCTGCAGCTACAGACTCTCTCCATTCTCTGGGATGGCCGTTGTCCATCATCATTTCCCCACCAGGTGTCCAGGGTGAATCCATTGAGCTGTAGAGTAGGAGTTGAAGCTCCACCGAGATTCTGGGCCCAGCTGGCACATGGACAGCCCAAAGACCCTGGTCTCTGGAAGTACACCTACAAACTCCAGCACCACATATAGGTTTGAATAGAAGGGACAGATGGACCATGTGCAAGGAAGACATATTTGGGTCCAACTCTGTCACTCTCAGGAGAAAGGATTCCAAAGTAGGGCCCAATGATAAGGCACAAAACTCAGGGGCTGTCTGCCTTGATGTAGGACCTGGGTGTCTCCAGAGTCCTCAGGAGCCCTGCTGTTTGGGGTGATATCCACATTGGAAGCCTATGAGATCTATTGAAATGTGCATAAGCGTTACCTCTAGATGACCTCCCGACTTACTTTGAAGTCTCTTAGCCATATGAACTCATTTGTCTTTACCTTTTCCCCCTTTTATTCGAGGTCTTTCTCCAGTCATATTGCCCATTGGCACTTGTTAGTAATCCCTCGTTGCCAGGGAGGCTCATCCCCGGGAGTTATGTCCCACGCTGGGGGGAAGGTGAGTTTAGCTTAGAGAGAGGCCACATTTGAGCAACAAGGAGGCTCTCAGGAGGCAATCCTTAGGCACCGCATAACAATAGGCTAAGTTTCAATTATAAGAGCAAAGACTCTAGGGAAGCGGCTGTGGCTCAATCAGTGGGGCTCCCGTTTACCATATGGGAGGCCCCGGGTTCGGTTCCCGGGGCCTCCTGGTGAAGGCAGGCCCACCTGCACAGCATGGTTGGCTGACCCAGCGAGCACAGGCAGCAAGGGGGGGATAAATGAATAAATAAAATCTTAAAAAAAAAAAAAAAAGAGCAAAGACTCGTAAGGCTAGTCATCAATAACAAGAGCCCATCAGTGGACCCTCCTCCTTTGCCAGGCACTGCCCCTGCACTCAGCAGACTGTTGCTACTCCCTTGGAGAATATGGAATAACTCTCCAGGATGGGAATTCAGTATTCTCTCATTTATTGAGTGGTTCTCCACCCACTGTGACTATGCCCCGTGAGCATTTGAACAATTTTATATACCTTTTATGTATGTTCAGGCGAACTTCCTCCCATGCATCCCCCATCCCTGACAGCCCCCACCAATGATCCTCTCCCACCCCAGTTGTAACGTTTCTGTGATCCAAAGCTTCTTTAAAGATGAAGCCAATATAATAGCCAAATACAATTAATAAGAAAATGGAGTAATAATGATGTTTATATGTAAGAGATAAAATACATAAAATCTTTAAAAAAAACTAAAAGTAAAATAAAATTAAAGGATTGGGTTATTCAAAAAATGAGAAAAATTAAAAAAAAATTTTTTTTATATTTTGCCTTTTATCACTGCATTATCTGGTGTCCCAGTCTGTACTGTGGCACCTTCCCCCTCTCACTCCCCAGTGTCTCACTATTTTTCATTTAATTTTCAAAGAAGTTTTAGGTCACAGCAAAGTCACACACAGAATACAAGACACTCTTATATACCCAACTTCCTCCCCCTTTTCTCACCCCATGAAAAGTAGCCTTTAAGTCAAGAAATATTGCTAGAGGTAAAGAGGGACATTTCATAATGCTAAAAGGAGCAATTCAAAAGTAAGATATAAAAACTGTAATTTGTAGACAATTCACTGGCTCTTCACTCGGCCTCTGGGTTCCCCTCTCTCTCTCTCTCTTTTTTTTTTTTCCCCGTTGTTGCCCTTCTGCCACTTCTCTTCCTTTCTCACTCAGCTGATCTGCGGTGTGACAGGCTGAATCTTCTCCCCACCCAGACCTTACCTTTCTTCTTTTAGCTGCGCTGTTCTATTTCTCTCCAGCAGCCGCTGCCACTGCTGTACTGCTGGTGTAGGTGCCGTGCTTCCCCGTGTCCCCCACCCACGTCATCCCGGTAGCCCATGGCCCAGACCGCCTTCGGTATTTCTGCTCAAGGTAACCACATCCCTCCTTAAAAATTATAATGAACAAAGGAAGATGAACTTTCTGACCAAGTATACACCTACTCAGAGGGCCTAGGAGAAGTGCTACAGTGTAGAGAGCAGTTCCACTTCAATGCTGAGCCACCTTGAGAACCTATCTGATGATAGGGGGGATCTATCTCAAAACTTGTCCATTTTGTTGCATATTCTAAGGACCCAGACATAGGCTTGGTGGCCCATCTCTTGTTTTTCCTGGTTTATGACTTTAGGCTTTTTGGAAAACGGCAATTACCAAATTCATCTGGAAGGGTAAGTGCACCCGAATAACCAAAAGTATTCTAAAAAAGAAGAGCAATGTAGGAGGACTTTCACTGCCTGGCCTTGAAACATATTACAAAGCTACAGTGGTCAAAACAGCATGGTACTGGCATAAAGATAGACATATCGATCAGTGGAATAGAATTGAGAATCCAGAAATATACCCTCACCTATACAGTCAACTGGTTTTTGACAAACCTACCAAGCCCACGCTAATGGGAAAAAAACAGTCTCTTCAACAAATGGTGTTGGGAGAACTGGATATCTATAACCAAAAGAATGAAAGAGGACCCCTATCTCACCCCCTATACAAGAATCAACTCAAAATGGATCAAAGATCTAAATATAAAAGCCAGGACCATAAAACTACTAGAAGAAAGTGTAGGGAAACATCTTCAAGACCTTGTAGTAGGTGGTGGTTTCTTGGACCTTACACCCAAAGCACGTGCAACAAAAGAAAAAGTAGATAAATGGGACCTCATCAAAATTAAACACTTTTGTACCTCACAGGAGTTTGTCAGAAGGGTGAAAAGGCAGCCAACTCAATGGGAAAAAATATTTGGAAATCACATATCTGATAAGGGTTTAATATCCAGGATATATAAAGAGATGTTACAACTCAACAATAAAAAGACAAATGACCCAATTAAAAAATGGGCCAAAGACCTGAATAGAGATTTCTCCGAAGAAGAAATACAAATGGCAAAAAAACACATGAAGAAATGCTCAACATCACTCATGATTAGGGAAATGCAAATCAAAACTACAATAAGATATCATTTCACACCTATCAGAATGGCCACTATTAAAAAGACAGAGAACTACAAGTGTTGGAGAGGATGTGGAGAGATAGGAACACTTCTTCACTGTTGGTGGGAATGCAGGATGGTACAACCACTATGGAGGATTATTTGGCAGTTCCTAAAGAAGTTGAATATAGACTTGCCATGTGACCCTGCAATACCACTACTGGGTATATACCCAGAAGAACTGAGAGCAGTGACACGAACAGACATCTGCACACCGATGTTCATAGCCACATTATTCACCATTGCCAAAAGTTGGAAATAACCCAGGTGTCCATCAGCAGATGAATGGATAAACAAACTGTGGTCTATTCACAGGATGGAATATTATGCAGCTGTAAGAAGAAATGAAGTCATAAAGCATATGGCAACATGGATGAACCTGGAGGACATTATGTTGAGTGAAGCAAGCAGACACAAAAGGACAAATACTGTATGAATGAGTTACTATGAACCAAATATATTGTGTAATATATTGTTTGATTCAAAAAAAATTTTTTTACGTGTATCCATTACATTTAATTGAGAAATGTAAAAAAAAAATAAAATAAAATAAAGGAGTGGAGGAGGTTAGGAGAGTTTTATATATATATATATATATATTGAATCTACAGTCTCATTTCAGAAACAGACAATATCAGTGCTTCTGAGGTACTAAAACATATATCTGACAATTCATTTTAATTATATTTGGTTATTAAAAATTTTTTCTTTCCAAAAAAAAAAAAAAAAAAATCAATTGGCCATAGGTGTGAGTGTCTTTTCAGAACTCTCAATTTGATTCCATTGGTCTATATATCTATGTTTAAGCCAGTACCAAGCTGTTTTGACCACTGTAGCTTTGTAATATGCTTTTAGGTCAGGAAGTATGAGTCCTTCACCTTTATTCTTCTTTTTCAAGATGTTTTTGGCTTTTGGGACCCCTTACTCTTCCAAATAAATTTGATAATTGACTTTCCAAAAAAAAAAAAGCTTATCTCTTTCCCCTAACATTTTGCTATAAGCTGCAAGGAGAAGCCAGGCTGTATTTTCTAATTTAATTTGGAACTCTCTTTGGCTAAATGTCCAAACTTGTTTTCAAATTCTGCCTTCCATACAACAACAGGTGTCAATTTTGTTAAGTTCTCTGTGACTTTAAAATATGGATCACCTTTCCTCCAGTTTCCAATAATAGTTTCAGCATTTACTTCTAAGGCCTCATAAAATGTCTCTTTAGAGTCCATATTCTTACCAACAGTCTCTTCAAAGTAATCTAGACCTTTTCTATCAATCATCTCACAATTCCTCCAAAAAATACCCCTTACCCATTTATAAAACCATTCCAGCATTTTGGTAATTGCAAAAGCATCACTCCATTTCTTGGTACCAAATTCTATACTAGTCAGCCAAAGGGAGTGCTGATGCAAAGTACCAGAAATCTGTTGGCTTGTATAAAGAGTATTTATTTGGGGTAGAAGCTTACAGTCACAAGGCCCTAAAGAGTCCAACTCAGGGTACCATAAGAGGTACTTTCTCACCCAAAATCATTTGCCACATGTTGAAGCAAGATGGCAGGCAATGTCTGCAAGGGTTCAGTCTTCCTTCTTTCTCTTTTTTTTCCACTTTTTAAAAGATACTTTGATTACATAAATATTACAGAGAATAGGGGATTCATATATGCCCCACTCCCCACACCTCCCACATTTTCCCACATTAGCAACATCTTTCATCAGTGTGGTACATTCATTGCAATTGATAAACACATTTTGTAGCATTGCCACTAAACATGGATTATCGTATACTTTGTAGTTTACACTCTCTCCCATTCAACTCTGTAGGTTATGGCTGAATATATAATGGTCGCTATCTGTCACTGTAATGTCATTCAGGATGATTCCAAAGTCCCGAAAATGCCCTCCTATTACACCTGTTTTCCCCTCTCCCTAACCCCAGAATCTTCTTACTCTTAAAGCTCTGTGGTCCCAGCTTCTTCCAATCTCAGCTGTAGGCTGGGGTAAGGCTCATCTGTCAGGTCTTCTAAGCAGCTCAGTTCTCTTCAGCTGCAAACTATCAGGCTCATCTCTCTTCTCTCTTCCCGGGGCCTCTGCTATTTCTATGGAGCTGTCCCTCTTCCTCTGTTCTTCTTCTCTGTGAATCTACTTCCATATTTTTAATTGAGCATCCATTTATATAGCCCACCAAGGGGGTGGGCACTCAACCCTGCAGGCTCTAATGGCATGGTCAAATCAAAGCCCTAAGATTGATTTATTAAAGTCAAAGTGAAACCTCTGAATTTAATACATTCAAAGGTGTATCATGCCCAGAGATACAGACCAGTTTACAAACATGATCAATATTTCTTTATGTAATTCATAAATAATATCAAACTGCCCCACCCTTCCCAATAAATGTTATAATAGGCTTTTCCATTTCTGTAAAAAAAGGCTGTTGGAAATTTTATTGGGGTTGTGTTGAATCTGTAAATTAATTTGCATAGAATTGACATCTTAATGATTTTAGTCTTCCAATCCATGAAAACAGACTGTCCTTCCATTTATTCATGTCATCTTTGATTCCTTGTAGCAATGTTTTGTAGTTTTCTGAATATCAGTCCTTTATGTCCTTGGTTAAGTTTTTTCCTAAATATTCAAATCTTTTAGTTGCTCTTGTAAATGGATTTTATCCTGACTCCCTCCTCAGTTTTCTCATTACTGTTGTATAGAAACAGTACTGATTTTTGCATATTAATCTTGTATCCTGCCACTTTGCTGAATTTATTAGCTCTAGTAGCTTTATTCTAAATTTTTTGGGACTTTCTAGGTATAGGATCATATGAATTGTGAATAGCAAGAGTTTTACTTCTCACTTTCCAATTAGATATTTTATTTCTGATTCAAGTACATTGTGCTTCTTGGACATGGATATCAATGTCCTTCAAAAGAGTTGGGAAATTTTCTACCAATATCTCCTCAAATATTTCTTCTGTCTCCTTTTCCTCATTTTCTCCTTCTGGGACACCCATGACATGTATGTTTGAGTGCCTCTTGTTGTCATTTAATTCCCTGAGACCCTGTTCAATATTTTCTATGCTTTTCTCTATCTGTTCTTCTGTTTGTTCAATTTCAGATGCCCTGCCTTCTAGCTCATTGATCATTTCCTCTGCCTCTTCGTATCTCCTGTTGTATGCCTTCAGTGTATTTTTAATTTCATTTATTGTGCTTTTCATTCCCATAAGATCTTACTTTTCTTTTTTACATGCTTTCAAATTCTTCTTTGTGCTCACCCAGTGTCTTCTTAATACTCTTAATCTCTTTAGCCATCTCATTTTGAATTTATTAAGGAGATTTCTTTGAATATCCATGATTCATTGTCCCAAATCCTGTATATCATCTAGAGGTTTAATTTCATCCTTTGACTGGGCCATATCTTCCTGTTTATTAGCATGGTTTGTAATTTTTGCTGGTATCTTGACATCTAGTTTTCTTGATGTATTTATTCTGTGCTCAATTTTTCTCTTTAGCTTTCTTTTTGACTGGCTTTGTGCTAATGCTTCTCTTTGACACTTGGTTCAACATATTTTGGAAAATTATAGTAGCTTGTGTTTAACCACTAAGATTTTTATCTGCTCTTATTCATCTGATTCTCACCCTTTCTCTCTTGCTGGGGTGGGGTTGGAGCAGAGGGTATGGTTGAGCAGGCTGAAACTGCCATGATGCCCCAGAAACTAATGAAGCTCCACCCAACTTTCTTCCCTGTTAGGTCAGGATAGGATCCTAGGGTGTGGTTGGTATTTTAAGCCATGCTGGCTGAAACTGTCTGAAGCTACCTGGAGAGACTGATGAAGCTCTGCCCACCTTCCTCTCCTGCTGAGAGCAGATATGGATCTGAAAGTATGAGTAGTACTACAAGCCATGGAAGCAAAAAACTGTCTTTAGTTGCTAGGAGAGACTGATGAGGCTCCACCCACCTTCCATCCCTGCCAGGGCTGGGTGGGGTTGGAGCCCAGGCTGGGGCGGTAAGCAGACACTATCAGAAAGAAGCCAATCCCTTGTCTTTGAAGAACTGTAATTTTCAATTGGCCCCACTTCCACTCCTCCTGGAGACAGAGTTAAATGGAAGCTACTGACTTCTTTCTGACTTGGCTGGGTTTAAACTTCAGTTGTACATAGAATTGTAATCTAGTTAGCCAAATTTGCTAGCCCAAATTGGTGCACCATCATGTCCTCCCCTATTTTCGGGAAATGGAACTTCTAATTCTGGCTAGGGAGTGGTTCCCAAGGCAGCCTGCCCCAACAGAGGGGAATGGACACAGGCCTCCACAGTCTGGAAGGTTCTATTCATGGATCTTCACTAACAATGACCAATTTCTTCCTTCCATTATTCCGAGGGTGGTATTTGGTGTTCTGATCTCCTGAGGTCCCCAAAGTGGTAATTTAGATAGATCTGGCTGAATAATAACTGCCCTGTAGGACCAGTTTACCCTTAGAGCTCCCTATTCTGCTACCATCTTCTTCAGGTCTTTGTTTTTTAAGACAGTATAGGTGGCTCCAGTATCTATTTTAAGTCTGTTGGTCTTTTCCCCACCAATACAGATACCTGGTGCTCCTGGTAGAAGAAGTTGATTTATTGATTAAAGTTAGAAGTTGTCCCTGGGTCCTGTCATTCCTGGTCACTTTCATCCCCTGCAAGTGAGTTTGAAAGATGCTTGCATCTCCCTTCTCTGAGGTCAGTTGGGCATTCTTGCTTTCAGTGGCCTGCTTCCTTGCAGTAGGCATGTTGTGTGGCTGTAAAGAGTGGAGGAATTTTGGGTTATTTGTTGAAGGCCTCAGAGGTCTTACCCTTTACTGATATTCTCTTTTGGCCAACCAAGGGAGATAAACCTTGCCTGTTCCTGCTCCTAATGAAGTGGCCTCCTGTTTTATCTCTTTTTCTTGAAGTTGGTCCTGATTGTTGAAGACCTTGAATGCAATCTCAACCTGATATGACATGGGCATTCCCAATGTACCTTCTAATTTAGACAGTTTAGTTCTTAAGTCTGAAGTGTTCTGACTAATAAAGGTCATATTAATCAATCTCATGTTACCTGGATGCTCACAATCTAAATCAGTATAGTCTATATTCTTCAACTATTTGCTCTAGGAAAGTGGAGGGATTTTCTTTAGGTCCTTGCTGAATTTCTTTTATTTTCTTCAAGCTTTTACATTTTTGGGCCCCTTTCTGCATTCCAGAAGTTATACATTTCTTGCAATAATGTAATTTAGCCCGACTCTCTTCCTCTTTAATGGAGTTCTGTTAGTGGGATGGCAATTGCTCCTTGTAGTTCATTGGGGGCTGTTAGGCTGTAAATTATGTAACCTGTCAGCTCTTATTTATCCTTGCGGAGGATCATCCTTTGTTCCTCTGAAGGAAGAAGGATGATTAGCAATGTATGAAAATCTGTCCAGCTTGGATTCTAAGTAGCAAAAATAAAAGTAAAAAGATTCCCCATCCCTTTTAGATCCTCTCAATAGGTGGGTGTATTGTTTTTCCAATTGAATAAATCAGAAGTTGAAAAGGAGGAGTGCACATATACAAAACCCTTTCGTTGTCTTTGGTCATCAATTCCAACTGCAACATGCCTTGATGGAAATTGTCATGGCTGGGTAGATTTCCAGCCAAATTGTGTACCCTGATGGGTGTGGAGTGGAGAGTCCATTTTTTACTGAGTAGAGAAGGTGATGGATAAGAGCCCATTTGGAGGTGGAAAGCCAGGAAAAAGGGAATGGAAGAGAGTCCACACAGAGGTGAAAGGGCAGAGGAGGGGGCCTGGGTAAGAGCCCACTCAGAGGCCAAATGGTGGAGGAGGGGAGATGGGTAAGAGCCTGCAGGTTGGCAGAAGAACAGAGGAGGAGGGGATGGATGAAAGTCCACTTGGAGGTGAAACTGTGGCTCCCTTCCCTTCTCCCTCCTCCTCCCTGGCATAGGGAGGTGGAGGAGCAGGAGAAAATTCCAAGTGTGAAAGGGAAAGAATTTTGTCTGGATTTGAGTCAGGTAATATTTGGTTAGCTTGAGATTTCTCCAAATTCTTCAGTTTCCTTATTACTTGTTGAATCATATGAACCATCAGCCTTTTGAATCAAATTATGACTTTTATGGCAGATTCTTATTTTGAAACAAATACATAAAACATTTAACATAAGGTATTTCATTCCATTTTTCTCTTATAGAATAATTTTAACTGCAGGGTAATGTTATAATTGAGAGACTCAGCCTCACTAGTCCCCACACTGCAATTTATATTGGGGCCTGGTATTAGTTCAAAGAAATATCATTCTTTTCTTTTTCATGGGTTCATATCCAAATGTTGACCAATCATCAAGAATACATTTTAAGGGGCTGCAGCCATTGTTAATAGTACTATTAACATTTCTAATGTTTACAATTTTTTCTTTCAGTGCCCTAAAAAAAGATTTTATAAACTTCAGATTAATAAGCCAGAGTTGGAAGTGAACCAACAATGGCTAGAAAAACCAGAGTGGGACTTAATCCCACAACAACCAGTGAGAGCACTTTAGTGACAGACTCTTATGTCTGGGACCTGCACCCAGTAATACCCAAAGACCAAGCTGCACAAAAGTAAGATTCAAAACAATCTTAAACCAGTAACTGAAAAACAGAACAGCAAATAGGTTTCACATAAAAGCTGGTACTTTAGCAAAGTCACTTACCCAGAAAACTTCTGTTCCCAGGACTGTTTCTCCTCAAAATGAAGCCCTTGGGGTCATCAATGCCAGAAAGAATGGAATTGAGTCTAGTATGCTGAGACTCTAGATAAAGATTTCTAGGTGGCCATGTAGGCTCAATGGCTGACACTCACTGTCCCTTGGGGCTGTGTAGTCCTTGGGTGGGGGTTTTAAAGTCCCTAGCCCCAAGTTGGGTGCCAAATTGTTGTGGATCCAAAGTGAGTTCTGTCCAATGCATTTAGATTTAATCAATAGTCACCAGGATTTTGAGGATAGAAAAAGGTTATTCAGCAAGGGCTAGCCTCACAAAGACTGGAGGAGTACTTTCCTCAGATTAATCCTCCTGAGCAGGAAAGGTGAGGGATATTTATTGGATGTAAACAAAGGGAAGTAGAAGTAGGTATATTAGAGCTATCGGCACATTGGGATTTGTTAATAATCATTCCAACTAATGATTAAAAGTTGGTTTTATCATTGGCTGTGCCCACATTTAAATGAAGCGTTGTAAATTAGTTGGGAGTGGGTTTGTAGTCTGACATCAGACCTTTTGCTCTCAAGTCCAGTATTTTCTTTTCTGGTGTACCTCCCCACTTTTATTATACTCATTTTAAGTTCTGTGCCTGCTTCACTAGTCTCAGTTAGTTCTTTAGGGAAAAAGAAAGCAGGAACTTGTCCTTGGCTTAGATAAGTCCCTCATGATTCTTAAAAGAAGGAAGTGAATGTTTTAACAAGTTAATGAGAGGGGTTATTCTAGTGGGTTAGTACATGGCAGTTTCAGTAAGTGTGATTTTTACTGTTATAGTTAGTTAAACTTTTCTTCTAGGTTAAATTTCTTTTAACTGCATATCTTTGTGGTTAGAGCTAATTAAGGCCAGTCAGGCTGGAGTTGTTAAAAATAAGCATTTGGAGAATTGTGGGAACATGGCCATTGGGTTAGACAGATACAGCTCAGCTCTCACTAAACAGAGAAAGAGCCAAAGCCTGCCTTGGGGACCTGCTTTGGGGTACAGCAGACCAGGACACTGCTTCACAACTCCTAGGAGAGTGAGGGACAGAGAGATGAAGAAGCCAAAACAACAAATAGTGAGTTATTAAACCTCATGGCCACTGGGAAGGTCTCCCCTCCTCCACCCCAAAGATATTAAGTGAGGGTAAAACTCCTGGTGAATTGCATCTGAGAGGAGAGCAGATATCTTCCTCCCTGCCAGTTGCTTTGGATATATATAGAATGGGAAGGTGCTCTGAGTCATCTAGGAGGGTATTGGAAAGATAAAGAAATCAAAGGAAAACCATGAGCTGCTCATCCTTGTGGCTGAAAGTGGCACATATACCCCACCCTCAGGGCAAATAGCCTAGGTGGAGCTGCTGGCTCACTGCTCTGAACTGAGTGTGAGGGTGGATTTCCAGGGTGGAAGAGGGGTCTGGGAGGGTGGAGAGTGGTTTCTTTGTGGTGAGTTTGGCCAGCTGAGCCCCCTTTGAGTATCAGAAGGGACCCTGACTTGACAGGGAGAGGGGAGAGGCATCTCCTCAGGCAGGCTATCATGCCAGCCACCAGGTAAAGAGAGGAATTTGATTAGAGAGGCAGGGACAGACAGGTGCCTTACCAGCAGGAATCTGGCAAACTGCAAGGAATCTAACCTGCCTGAGGGAAAGGGGATAGATAGCCTTCAAAAAGGCTAACTAACTTAAGGAGACAGGTTAGCTCAGTGGAAAAATTCCTGCCTTACATATATGAGGTTGCTGGTTTGATTCCTCACTCTTTTTAGGAGTGGGATATCAGGCATCTAGTTGAAACTTTATGACAGGAAACATACAGATATTTTCTTTATATTGGCTTCTCTTAGATCTGTCTCTATTTTTTTTTTTTTTTTAAGGCTCTTTTTTAAAATTTTCTTTATTTTACTCACTAAAACCTATTTCAAAACCTGCAGAGGGCAGGCTGCAGGGTGATTGATTGATGAATGCCAGCAGCCTGGGAAGATCCTTAGGGGGTCTAAGAGGGAAGGTTGTTTTTCCATGTTGATTTTTGTTTTATGTTCTTCTTTCTTTCTCCTTTTTAAAAACTAGTTGCTGCTGTCTTGTTTCTTGTTTATTGTGTTTCCTCTTCTTTTGTTTCCCTATTTGTTTGTTTTTTGTTTACTGATTTTTTCTACCTATGCTATTTCTTTTCTCTCCTTCATCTTTCTATTTTCTGTTTTCTATTCTTTCATTCCACCTCTTTTTGTTTAGTTTTCAATTTTTCTTGTTTTTATTTCTCTCCTTTTTCCTGTTTTTTTTTTCTTCTTCTTCAACCTTTTTCTTTCTCTCTCTTTTTCTTTTCCTCTATTCTCATCATTCCAGGCTTTTAATTCATTCTATATATTTTTCTCTATTCTGTATCTCATTTCATTGTTTCTATTCCACTTTTTAAATCTTATTCCCCTGTACTTCTTACTCATGTTAATTATTCATTTTCTTAGGTCTTGTATGGCTTCTCTTCTACTTTTTACTATTATTATTACTATTATTCTTTTTTCTTTTCCTATCTCTTTCCTTTACTCTGGTCTTAATTTTTTCCCCAAGGGAACACAGACAACAGCAAGGAAATATAATAAGAGGAATAAAGTGTCAAAGTGAAACCTTACCCCCCACACAAAAACAACAACAAAATAAAACCCTAAAGAGAGAAGCTAATCAATTGAATAAACCCGTAAAGACAAACAGATACCTAGACACCAACAAAAAAATTACAAGGCATAATAAGAAACAGGAAGACATGGCTCAGTCCAATGAACAAACTAAAAACCAGAAGAAGATGCAGAACATGGAACAACTAATCAGAGATGTCCAAACAAATATCATGAATCAACTTAATGAAGTGAAGAAAGAGATTAAGGATATTAGGAAGACACTGGGAGAACATACTGAAGAAATTGTAAATAAGCATAAAAAGATAACGGATATGATGGTAATGAATGGCACAATCCAAGAAATCAAAAATACACTGGAAGCACATAATGGCAAATTTGAACAGACAGAGGAAAGAATCAGTGATGTGGAAGACAGAACATCTGAAATCAAACAGATGGTAAAACAAATATATAAAAAGAAAAAATCCAGCAGGGACTTAAGTATTTGAATGACAATACAAAATGCATAAAACATATGCATTATAGGCATCCCAGAGGAAGAAGAGAAGGGAAAGGGGACAAAAGGTGTGAGGAGGAAATAATGCCTGAAAACTTCCCAAACTTATTGAGGGAAATGGATGTACATGTCCAGGAATGCAGCACGCCCCAAACTGTATAAATCTTAACAGGCCTACTCCAAGACATACACTTGTCAAATTGTCCAATGCTCAAGACAAAGGGAGAATACTAAAAACAGCAAGAGAAAAGAGATCCGTAACAGACAAGGAAAGCTTGATAAGATGAAGTACTGATTTCTCATCTGAAACCATGGAGGCAAGAAGGCAGTGGTATGACATACTTAAAGTGCTAAAACAAAAAACTTCCAGCCAAGAATTCTCTAAAAACTGGCATTCTAAAATGAGGGAGAGTTCAAAATATTCACAGATAAACAGAAATTAAGGGAGTGTGTTAATAAGAAACCTGCCCTGCAAGAAATACTAAAGGGAGATCTGCAGGTCAAAAGGAAAAAAAAACAAGTGAGAGAGTTGGAGACGAGTGTAAGAACAACTGAAATGATAAAAAGAGAAATAAAAACAACATCTGGCTTACATAAACCTAAAGAAAATATCACTAATGTAAATAATTCCTTGGCAGTAATAACATTGAATGTTAATAGATGAAACTCACATCAAGAGAACAGATTGGCAGAATAGATAAGGAAATATGACCCATCTATATGCTGTCTACGAGAAGCCTGCCTTAGATTCAGGCATGCAAGGACACTGAAAGTGAACAGTTGGAAAACAACTTTACATGAAAACAGTAACCAAAAAAGGGCAGGAGTAGCTAAACTAATATCAGACAAAAGAGACTTTAAATACAAAACTGTTGTAAGAGAGGGCCAAGATGGTGTTAGTGTAGGAGGGCACACACTGTAAGCTCCTAGAGCAAGGCGGATTGTGGACGGGGTCCTGCACAGGGGTCTGTGCTGTGCGCTCATGGAATGAGAAGCTTGGGACATCTATCTGCACGGATCAACGGCGTGGACGGAACGGTAGAGATTCGTGAGTTTTAAGCCTGCCGGTGGTGGTTGGCATGGATGGCTCAGCCCCGCGGTTAGGGAGAAAAAAAACTAAAATGGCCGATTGGAGCCGCGAGCAGGGCTCGGCAACCAGGAGTCAGGGCCTAGCGGGAGGGGGCACTCTGGGGGGGGGGCTCTGGTAAAAGGGCGAGAGAGTTTTATTTTCTGGGGATTTGGCTGCCTGGAGCCCCTTGGACCTTGGGTGAACAGAACAGCCGGAGCGAATCGGCACCCGGTGGAGGGGAGGGGTGATTCTGTTCGGGGAAGGAGTTGATTTGCCTAGCTGCCCAGGGATAAGCCCTGGACTGCTGCGGAACCAGGAAGAGGGGACACTCTCCAAAAGAGGGAGGGTTCTGTTGGAGGGAATTTTTTTTTTTTTTTTTTTTTT
>JAKSZT010053867.1:166385-191023 GCA_026826555.1 Tolypeutes matacus | reverse complement strand
GAGCAAACTGAGGAGGAAATCAGGAAAAAAATACCATTTACAATAGTAAATTAAAGAACCAAATACATAGGAATAAATTTAACTAAGATGTAAAGGACTTATATACAGAAAACTACACAACACTGTTAAAGGAAATCAAAGAAGACTTAAATAAATGGAAAAATGTTCCCTGTTCATGGATAGGAAGACTAAACATCCTCAAGATGTCTATCATACCCAAACTAATCTACAGATTTAATGCAATCCCAATAAAAGACAACACTGTATTTTTTAAGGAACTGGAAAAACTAACAACAAAATATATTTGGAGAGAGAAGAGGCCCTGAATTGCCAAAGATATATTGAAAAAGAAAAATGAAGTTGGAGGTATCACACTACCTGACTTTAAAACATACTACAAAGCTACAGTGATCAAAACTGCGTGGTAGTGGCACAAGGATAGACCTACTGACCAATGGAACCGAATTGAGAGTTCTGATATATATCCTCGCATATACAGTCATCTGATATTTGACAAGGCCACGAAGCCCACTCAGTTGGGAGAGAACAGCCTCTTTAACAAGTGGTGCTTGGAGAACTGGATATCCATATCCAAAAGAATGAGAGAAGAATACCATCTCACACCTTATACAAAAGTCAACTCAAGATGTATCAAAGATCTAAATATAAGAGTCACAGCCATAAAGACCTTGGAAGATAATGTAGGGAAGCACCTACAGGACCTTGTAATAGGAAATGGTTTCATGAACTTCACAGCCAAAGCATGAGCAGCAAGAGAAAAATAGATAAATGGGATCTCATCAAAATTAAAAACTTCTGCACCTCAAAGGATGTTATTAAGAAAATAAAAAGGCAGCCTACCCAATGGGAGAAAATATTTGGCAACCATATATCTGATAGGAGGCTAATATCCTGCGTATATAAAGAAATCCTATACCTTGAAAATAAAAAGACAAACAACCCATTTAAAAAAGGGGCAAGTGACCTGAAAAGACACTTCTCCAAGGAAGAAATACAAATGGCTAAAAAGCACATGAAAAAATGCTGAACATCGCTTGCTATCAGGGAAATGCAAATCAAAACTACAATGAGATACCATCTTACACCCATGAGAATAGCAGCTATTAAAAACACAGGCGACACTAAATGTTGGAGAGGATGTGGAGGAATAGGAACCCTCATCCACTGCTGGTGGGACTGTGGTATGGTCCAGCCACTGTGGAGGACATTTTGGCGGTTCCTCAGAAAACTAACAATAGGTCTTCCGTATGATCCAGCAATTCCACTGCTGGGTACATACCCAGAAGAACTGAAAGCAAAGACACAAACAGATATATGCATACCAATGTTCATAGTAGCATTATTCACCATTGCCAAAAGTTGGAATCAGCCCCAGTGCCCATCAACAGATGAATGGATAAGCAAAATGTGGTACATACATACAATGGAATATTACTCAGCTGTAAGAAGGAATAAAGTGCTGACACATGGAATAACGTGGATGAATCTTGAAGACCTTATGTTGCGTGAAGCAAGCCAGGCACTGAAGGATGAACAGTATATGACCTCACTGATCTGAACTGAGGAAAGTGAGCAGTCTCTGAGAACCATTGTCTGAAAGATAGGTTAACAAGGGAGAGAAAGAGAAGAGCAGGCTTTGCGCCATCACCCATATGGACATAATCTATAGTAAAGGGATAGAGCATAGTTGCATATTGAAGGATAGGACAGATGAGTAGTGATATTCCTGGGTTTGGTGGTGCAGCGTTGACAGGTGGGTAGATTAGAAAGGGCAGGTTCAAATACCCAGGGCATGTAACTATGAATCTTGACATTCCATGAGTCAAGACAGGGGAGTCTCATATGCCCCAGGAGGGTGGGGAAGAAGGAACAGTTAAGATCTAATGGGGTATTTAGTGGTCATGGGAAAGGTTTCTCATTACCTTACAGTAATGGACGCAGGACATGGTAAATATCATCAAAACTTATTAAACTGTATCATCTAAATTGTAAAGTATACTGTAAATCATTGACAATGTTTAGTTGCTATATTTGCTATCTGTATAACAGTTATAACAATGCTAACATCCAAAAAAAAAAAAAGGGTTTAATATGGGGTTGGGAAAGGGAGGTGGTTTGGTATCTGGGAGTCTCTGGTATTCCGTGTGTGACTTTGCTGTGGCCTAAAACTTCTTTGAAAATTAAATGAAAATTTGGGAGACACTGGGGTTTGAGAGGGGGAAGGTGTCACGGCACACCGGATATCCGATAAGACAGTGATAAAATGACAAAAAGAATATATATATATACATATTTTAAAGGCATTTCTTTTACTTTTATTTTCTATTTTTTCTGAATGTCCCAATCTGCTAATTATATTTTGTTTTGTTTTGTTTGATTGTTTGTTTTTCCTGAGTTTCCTTATGTTTGTCTCTTACATGTAAGCTTATCATTGTTGTTTCTTTTTTCTATTAAGTGTATTTGATTATTATATGGGCTACATGCTCATGGAAGATTTAGATCACAGAAGGGTTACAATGGGTCCTGCAGGGGATTATTGGTGGGGTGTGCCTGGGAGGGGTGATTCATGGGAGTAAGTTCATCTGAATATACATGAAAGTTATACAAAATTGTTCAAAAGATCAAAGGATGGGACATGGTCACGGTGGGTGGACAATCACTCAATAAATGAGGGGATCTGAATTCCTAGCCTGGAGAGCTCTGCCACATTCTCCAAGGGAGCAGCAACAGTCCCCTGAGTGCAGGGACAGTGTCTGTCAAAAGAGGTTTGCCCACTGATGAGTTCTTGTTATTGATGACTACCCTTATAAGTCTTTGCTCTTGTAACTGAAACTGAGCTTACTATAATGGAGTGCCTAAGGGTTGCCACCTGAGAGCCCCCTTGTTGCTCAAATGTGGCCTCTCTCTAAGCCAAACTCAGCACATGAATGCATTACCTTCCCCCCAACGTGGGACATGAGTCCCAGGAATGAGCCTCCCTGGCAATGAGGGATTAATACCAAGTGCCAACTGGCAACACAACTAGAAAAAGACCTTGAATAAAAGGGGGAAAAGGTAAAGACAAATGAGTTCAAGTGGCTAAGAGACTTCAAAGAGAGTGGGGAGGTCATCCCAGAGGTAA
Organism: Tolypeutes matacus; assembly: GCA_026826555.1. Lineage (NCBI taxonomy): Eukaryota > Metazoa > Chordata > Mammalia > Cingulata > Chlamyphoridae > Tolypeutes > Tolypeutes matacus. The sequence goes on along the minus strand of JAKSZT010053867.1, from coordinate 187,881 downwards.
CGCTTACGCACACCTCAGTAGGAGCTCATAGAACATCAAAGTGCATATCACCCCACACAGAGGGGCTCCTGAGAACTCTGGAGACACCCAGGTCCTATATAAGGGGAGATAGCCCCAGAGACTGACACCTTATCAGTGGGCTCTATTTTGGATCTGTGCTCCTGAGTGTGACAGAATTGGACTCAAATAAGTCCTCCCTTCACATGGTTCATCAGTCCCTTCTATTCAAACCTATATGTGATGCTGGAGTTTTTAGGTATACTTCCAGAGACTGGAGCCTCTGGCTACCTATGTGCCAGGTGTGCATGGAATCTCGGTGGAGCTGCAACTCCTACCCTATAGCTCAATGGACTCATCCAAGTCACCTGACAAGTATACAACGATGGGCAGCGGCCATCCCAGGGAATGGAGAGGGCCTGCATCTGCAGGGAGGATCATCCCACCCACCATATCCATGGGATATAAGCCTTCTCTCACTTGGAGGTGGAGTGGACATCACCTTCCAGTCCCCTCAGGATTGGGGGAAGAACTATGGACTAGAGTGGACTTAATGGTATTCTGTTGTACACATATGGTGATTCCAGCAATGGAAGAAATTATAACAGTGAGGTGGAGCTGGTGGCCACAGGACACTTTCCGGGCAGGGATGGGATGTGCAGTCGAAATACAGGGGCTTTATCGGGACTTGGAGGTTTTCCTGAGTGCTGTTGTGGCAACAGATGTAGGCCGTTTTAAATCAGCACACACCATTCAGAACTGTGTGGAAGAGAGTGTGGTCTACGATGTGAACTGAGGTCTATGGTTGATGGCAAGGCCCCAGGATGTGTAAGTCCATTGAGGGTGATGGGCCACACTTGTGGGAGACATTTGTGTGGGATGTGGTGAGAGGTGTGGGAGGTGGGGAACATGGGAATCCCTGTAGGTTCTGTGTAATATTTAGGTAATCTAAGCACCTCTTAAAATATATATATATATAAATAACATTTTTGTAAGCAAAAGCACATATATGCATATATATTTATATATCATCTTACAAATATTGGTATGCATTGTGAAAATTTTGATTTTTACCCACAATAAAAAATAAATAAATAATAAAAGACAAAAAAAAAAATACTTTTTGAGTCAACTATGGTAATTTATATTTTTCTAGACATGTCTATTCATCTAAGTTTCTAAACCTATTGTAAGAAACATGTCCATAATGTATGTTGTAATTTTAAAATCTCGATTTATAGTTATGATCCCCTTTATTCTCATATTGCTTATTTTGTTTTCTTCTTTAGTCTCTTGTAATTAAGAATATCTATATTATTTTATTAGTACTTTCAAAGACTAAATTTCTGGTTTTACTGATAAAAAAAAAACTGTTGTAAGAGGCAAAGATGGACACTATATATTAGTAAAAGGGGTAATCTTTCAAGAAAAAAACAATAATAAACATTTATGCCTAACCAGGTACCTAACTAGGGTGCCTCAAAATACATGAGGCAAACACTGGAAAAACAAAGTGAAGAAGTAGATGCCTCCACAATAATAGTAGGGGACTTTAATACACCATTATCACCATTAGACAGAATATCTTGAAAGAGAATCAATAGAGAAACAAAGACCTTGAATAATACATCAGAGGACCTGGACCTAATGTACATATACAGAATATTACATGCAAATACAGCAGGATATACATTCTTCTCAAGTGCGCATAGATCATTCTCCAAGATAGACCACATGCTAGGCCACAGAAAAACTCTCAGTGAATTCAGAAAGATTGAAATTATACAAAGTAATTTCTTTGCCCACAATGGAATGAAGCTGGAAATTTGTAAGGGGCAGAGAAAAAGATTAAGCACAAAGATATGGCAGTTAAACAACACACTCTTAGATGAACAGTGGGCCAAGGAGGAAATTGCAAAAGAAATCAGTAACCTCCTTGAAATAAAAATGACAACACAATGTATCAAAACCTATGGGATACAGCAAAAGCTATACTGAAAGGGAAATTTATAGCCATAAATGCCTATATTAAAAAAGAAGAAAGAGCTAAAATTAAAGACCTAACTGCACACCTGGAGGAGTTAGAAAAAGAACAACAAACTAACCCCAAACCAAATAGAAAGAAGGAAATAACAACAAATTAGAGCAGAGCTAAAAGAAATTGAAAATAAGAAAGCACTATAAAAAATGAACAAAACCAAAAGCTGGTTCTTCAAGAAGAAGAATAAAATTGACAAACCCTTAGCTAGACTAAAAAAGGTAAAAAGAGAGAACAAGCAAATACATAAAATAAAAGACAAGGAAGGAGATGTCACCACTGACCCCACAGAAATAAAGAATATCATAAGAGGACACATTGAAAAATTGTATACCAACAAGATGGATAACTTAGAGGGAAGGGACAAATTCCTAGAAGCACACAAGCAACCTACATTGATGAAAGAAGAAATTAATGAACTCAACAGACCAATCAAAAGTAATGAGATAGAATTAGTCATCAAAAATATCCCAAGTAAGAAGAACCCAGGACCTAATGGCTTCACAAGTGAATTCTACCAAACATCCCAGAAAGAACTAATACCTATCCTGCTTAAACACTTCCAAAAAATAGAACTGGAGGGAACATTGCTTAATTCATTCTATGATGCCAACATCACCTTAATACCAAAGTCAAACAAAGATGCCACAAGAAAGGAAAACTATAAACCAATCTCTCTAATGAACCTACATGATAAAATCCTCAACAAAATACTTGCTAATCATATTCAACAACACATCAATACATAGAATGCCCTGAGAAATCTACAACAAAGTTTCTAGCGCTTATAAATGAGTTCAGTAAAGTGGCGGGTTATAAGATTAATGTGCAAAAACCAGTAGCATTTCTGTACACCAATAATGAACAATCTGAGGATGAAATCAAGAAAAAAAAATCCCATTTACAATAGCAACTAAAAGAATCAAATACCTAGGAATAAATTTAAAGATGTAGATGTCTTATATGCAGAAAACTACATAACACTGTTAAAAGAAATCAAAGAAGATTTAAGTAAATGGAAGAATATTCCCTATTCATTGATAGGAATACTAAACATCATTAAGGTGTCTATCCTACCCAAACTGATTTACAGATTTAACATAGTTCCAATAAAAATTATCACAGCGTTTTTACTAAATTGGAAAAGCTAACTATGAAATTTACTTGGAAGGGCAAGTGGACCCGAATAGCCAAAGACATATTGAAAAAGAAGAATGAAATCAGAGGAATCACACTACCTGTCTTTAAAACATACTACAAGGCTACAATCACCAAAACTGCATGGTATTGGCACAAGGATAGACATACTAACCAACGGAACTCAATTGAGATTTCTGATATATATCCCCACATATACAGTCATCTGTTATTTGACAAGGCCACCAAACCCACTCAGCTGGGAGAGAATGGCCTCTTCAATAAATGGTGCTTGGAGAACTGGATATCCATATCCAAAAGGATGAGAGAGGAATACCACCTCAAACATTATAGAAAAGTTAACTCAAGATGGATCAAAGATAAATATAAGAGCCAAGACCCTAAAGCTCCTAGAAAATAATATAAGGAAGCATCTACAGGATCTTGTATTATGAAATGGTTTCATGAACTTTACATCCAAAGCATAAGCAGTGAAAGAAAAAATTGATAAATGGGACTACCTCAAAATTAAAAACTTTACACCTCAAAGGTGTTTGTCATGAAAGTGAAAAGGCAGCCTACTCAATGGGAGAAAATATTTGGTAACCATGTATCTTATAGGGACTTAATATCCAGCATATTTAAAGAAAACTTATATCTTGAAAATAAAAAGACAAACAACTCATTTAAAAAATGGGCAAGTGATTTCAATTGACACTTCTCCAAAGAAGAAATACAAATGGAAAAAATGCATGTGAAAAGATTCTCAACATCACTAGCTATTAGGGAAATGCAAATCAAAACTACAATGAGATATCATCTTACATGTATTAGACTGGTGGCTATTAAAAAACAGAGGACTACTAGTGTTGGAGGGGATATGGAGTAATGGAAACCCTTATCCACAGCTGGTGGGAATGTAGAATGGTGCAGCCATTGTGGAGAACAGTTTGGCAGTTCCTCAAGAAGCTAACTGTAGAATTGCTATATGTTTGAGTAATCCCACTCTTGGATATATACCCAGAAGAATTGAAAGCAGGCACATGAGCAGATATATGCTCACCAATGTTCATAGTGGCATTATTCACTATTGCCAAAAGTTGGAAATAATCCTAATGTCCATCAACAGATGTATCGATAAATAAACTGTGGTACATACATACAATGGAATATTACTCAACTGTAAGAAGGAATGCAGTATTAACAAATGGGATAACATGGGTGAATCTTGAAGACCTTATGTTGAGTGAAGAAAGCCAGGCACTAAAGAACACATATTACTTGACCTCACTGATATCAAGTAAGCAAATCAAGCAGGCTCACAGAGCTAGATTCTGGAAGATAGGTTTACAAAAAACAGAAAGGGAGAAGAAAGGTGTGAGTCAATGCCCATATGGGCAAAATCTCTAATAAAGTGGAAGGGTGTAGTTGTGCAGTAGATGGGCATAACAGTGGTGCAATGATGCTATTGGGCTGGGTGGTGCTGGTCTGTGGAGGGGGGTAGTGTGGGGAGTGTGGGTTAGACTGTCCATAGAATTGGGGGGAGGGTTGGGGAGGGAGCAGGTAAACTCTGGGGATTTGTGGGTATGTGGTTGAAACTACAATGTTGGGAAAGTTCTTTTGGAAAATATGGCACGGGAGGGTTACTGGTTTAATGTGTTTGATGTGGGGGTCACATGAAACAGGTCATACCTGGGGCAGGCTTCTAGGGAGTGTGTAGCATTCATCTTGTTATAGTGTGTTGTATCAGGAGTAATGCGCAGGAAAATGTTGGACTCCCATCCTGGGGAATCCTGCTATGATCTCAAATAGAGGGACGGGAGTCTCTTGACAGCATAGGCAGTGCCTAATAAGGGAGGACAGGGCTGTGTTTCAGGCCCTTAATGTTGTTGTAGGCAACTGAATCTAGTCCTTCAATGAGTTAATTTTGGTGGTTACCATGGGTCCCAAGGGGAGAAGGAGGTTGGAATAGAATAGGTAGAACACAGGACATTTTTGGGGTGATGGAATTGTTCTACATGATCTTGCAAGGATGGATACATAACATGTCAAACTTCATCAAAATCTGTAAAAGTGTACAGTCCAAATGAAAACCACAATGTAAATCATTGACTATGGTTAGTGGCAATGTTTCAATATTTGTACATCAATTGTAACAAATGTACCATCCACATGTAAAATATTACTAACAGAGGAAAGGGGGAAAGGTAGAGGATGTGAGGTATATGGGAGTTCCCTATATTCTATATGTGACTTTTCTGTAACTTAAAGCTTCTTTGAAGACAAACTGAAAAAAAATAAGACACAGGGTGAATAAATGGAAACAAATGTCAATGTACATAGAAGACAACAGAGCTTACAGTGATGAAAAAACATAATATTAAAATGTTAATTTTTTATTTTTATTTTTTTTATTATTTCAAACAAAATTTTTTTGCATTTTGTTATTTTTAAAACCATCGTTATGATATCATTTTTGTATTAATTGTATTCAGTTATTTTGTTGGCTTCAATTTTGAAAAAGTTTTCAGTCACAGAAGGGTTACAGCTGTGGTAGGGGAGGATCATTGGTGTGGATGTCAGTGATGGGGCATGCACGTGAGGAGGCTCACCAGGGCATACCTGTAAGGCATATGAAAGAGTTCAAGTGTTCACGGGGCATTGTCATGGTGAGTGGAAATCCACACAATAACTGAAAGAATATCCAATTCCCATCCTGGTGAGCTCTGCCACATTCTCTAATGGGATAGCAAGAATCCCCTGAGTACAGGGGTAGAGACTAGTGAAGGAGGATGGACCGTTGACAGGTCTTTGCATGTGATAACTATACTTATGAACCTTTACTTTTGAAATTGAGACTTAACATATTATTGTAAGCTGCCTAAGCATTACCTCCTGAGAGCCTCCTTGTTGCTCAAATGTGGCCTCTCTCTAAGCCAAACTCAGCATATAAATGCATTTTACCCCCTCCCCCCAGCATGGGACTTAACTCCCCGGGATGAGGCTCCCTGGCATTGAGGGGATTACTACCAAGCACCAAATAGCAACGCAACTGGAAAAATACCTCGACCAAAAGGAGGTAAGGGTAAAGACAAATGAGTTTATATGGCTAACAGACTTCAAAGTGAGTCAGGAGGTCATTTCAGAGGTTACACTTATGCACGTCTCAGTAGGAACTCATAGACTGCCAGAGTAAATATTACCTCAAATAGTGGGGTTCCTGAGGGTTCTGGAGACATCCAGACACTATAGGCAGTGCAGACAGCTCAGGAGTTTGGAACCCTGCCAGTGGGCCCTAATTTGGAATTTATGCTCCCCAGTGTGACAGAGTTGGGCTCAGTTGTGTTTTCCATACAAATGGCTCTGCTGCCCCTTTATTTGAACCTATAGTTAGTAGTAGAGTTGATAGTTGTATGTCCAAGAGACTTAAATCTTTGGGCTTTCCATGTGCTGGTCAGGCCCTAAATCTCAACAGACTTGCAACACTTACTCTCCAGTTCATTGGACTCACCCAGTACAGCTAACAAGGAGATGATGACTGACAATAACCATCTCAAGGAACAGAGAGAGTCTGCAACTGCAAGCAACAAAGTCCTATCAATCTGCCCAATGGATCTAATCCCCCTCTCAATAAGAGGAGGAGTGGGCATCATCATCACAGAATCCTCAGGATTGGGGAATGGACGATGGACTACTGTAGACTTGTAACCCTAGCAATGGAAGTACTTTTATCATGGATGTGGAGGCAGTGGCCACTGGGGGTTCTGAAGGGAGGGAGAGGGAAAAACAGGTGTAATTTGTGGGCATGTTCACGACTTAGGAATTATCCTGATTGACATTGCAATGACAGATACAGGCCATTGTCTATCATGTAATAACTTGCAAAAATGTGCAGGAGTGAGGATAAACTACAATGTAAACTATAATCACTGTTTAGTGGTAGTGCTCCAAGATATGTTCATCAATTGTGACAAATGTACCATACTAATGAAGGATGTTGTTGATGTGGGAAAATGTGGGAGGGCTAGGGAGCGGGGCATATGAGAATCCCCTATTTTTTGTGTGTATAATATTTATGTAATCTAAGTTTTTTTAAAAAAGAAAAAGTATATTAAAAAAAGATATATTCTATACAGAGTACCCAGTGTACTCTGAGAGTATACAGTGTTCTACCAGACACTCAAATGCATCATATCCTCACACAATCCCATTAATAAACAGAGATCCAGGGAAGTTAGGTGTCCTGTCCACCTGAGCCTTATTTGTTTTATTTGCAATGCAAGAGATTGAACTAGTTGATTGTTAGAAAGCTGTGGTTCTTAACTGGATGTGATTTTATCCCTTACAACTCTTGAGAATTTGTTGGGTGTCATGACTGGGGTGGGTGCTACAAGAAATTGGCAAGTAGCATGCAGAGATGCTGCTCAGTGTCCTGTAGTTCACAACAAAGGACCCAAATGTCAGGAGTATTGATGTGGATAAAGCTTAAATATAAGACATAGCATGGACTTTTCAATTTCTTCAAATTTCACAAGTATCTAAAAGTCTATTCTGAAAGACCGATCTTTATCTTTGATCTCGGCATTGATATTGACAGTTGTGCATGGTTTGGTATGACTTGTCCTTGTGCCATGGCTAAGGGATTGATGGTTTTGTATATTTATTTACAGAAACTGGAGACCTGAAAATCCAAATTTCTCTGACTGTGTCTAAATGTAGCCATTGGGCTAATTGTACAGTGGTAACTGTCATAAGTTTGGTCCTACCATTGTATCTGTGAGAAGCCTCAGATGTGCTGAGCCTGCTGCCTTGGCTAGTTTAAGGTTCCCCTGATGTGTGACCTCAGCACAATTTCCTAACTTTTCTGCAAAATCCTACTCTGTCCCAAATTCCAGTAATCTTGGTAGGATCTCTCTTGCCTCCTCCTTAATTTCTTTTGAAAAAGAAATAACTGGCACTGTGGTGAAACTACCAGCAAACTAATATATGTAGACCTTTCTACAGGATGAATGAGCCAGTTTTTCAAATACAAGTGGCATAATTAAGAGAGAGTGTGAAATTTTTGTACAATAAAAGAGATTTATGCAATATATAAAAAGTAAGCATTTACCTATAGGGAGTGTAAGTAGGAATTTCAGAGAAAAGGGAGGTGGAAATTTTACCACCTAGTTAGGGAGGGAGCTGTTTTGGCTGTGGGGGTTATGGAAAATGGGTCATGGTCTGCTATAATAGCAAGCATCAATATTTGAAATATACTTACATGAACTCTGGTTCTTTTTCAACATTTTCATTCCTTTAATAACATTCTACCATATTATTATTTGCAGTAATTTTAGGCAAGGAAAGAGGCCTTGAAAGATATGAAATGATATCCATGCAACATATCTACAAGGAGGACACATCCACTATCATGTCAATGGTAAGCTTCATGAATGTGAAAACTGGTCATTCAAATTGGGATAACTCATGAATTCCTCACAATCAACAGGCTGCATTTAGAGTTGGGAATAAGCACTCTCCCAGGAGAAAGTATTTAAATAATTTGAATGTAGGGAAGAAATTAACCTGAGATCAAAATCACAACATGAGTTCTTATGAAAGCACATTTCCATAAGCTTAGCTCATAAACCTAGGGTTTGGTACATACTGCAGTCTTCAAAATTAATCAGATAGTTCTGCAATTAATCTTCCAGAATAGAGAAAATCTATGTGCAGGCAGGGAGTAATTCACCATGTGTGTGTAGTTAACATGGGAGCGATTTTAACCAGACACTCTCACCAAATGATCAGCCTAGAGTTTGCATGTAGAGAAACTAAGGAATAAACGTATGTGAGTCAACTTTAACAGCCTCTCATCTCCTTACCATCAGAAGAGACTTGATACTGGAGAAACACTGGAGAGTAATATTTTGAAGGTAATGATTTTGGAGAAAGTTCCTCTCAGACTTCCTCACTGACCCAACACATATTAATTCACATGTTTAAGAAGCCCTGTGTCACTAATCAATGTGGAAAAGCCCTCAGTGAATGGTCATCATTTAATCAACTTCAGCAAATTTACATTGGAGGTAAATCATATGAATTTCTTCTATGTGGGGAAGCCTTTAGTTATTGCTCTAAACTTAGACAACATAAAATTAACACTGGAGAAAAACCCTATAAATGTGTGAATGTGGTAAAGAATACTGTGAGAGCACTGACCTTTACAGACCCAAATATTCATATTGGAGATAGACAATATAACTCTAGTGGACATGGGAAGCACTTAGCCAGATTGCACATTTGTATTCCTATATAAGAACTCACATGGGAGAGCAACCTTGTTTCTGTAATCAATGTGGAAGGGCTGTCAGTTATCCCTCATCATTTGGTCAACCAAAGAAAATTTATATGAGAGAAACCACATGAATGTTATGCGTTTGGGAAAGGTATTGATTAAAAATCTTCCCTTATGCAGGTGCCACAGTTCAGACTGGACAACTGATAATGCAGTGATAAAAGGAAAAATGTTTTAAAAAAATGTTTTAACAATTTTACTGTATTTTTCCCCTTTTTGAATATCTCAAACCTTTAATTTTATTCTAGTGTTTTTTTAAGTTTTCATGTATTTTATCTCTTATATTTAAACTTATCTTTATTATTTCATTTTCCTATTAATTGTATTTGGCTATTATACGGGCTTCATCTTCAAGGAAGGTTTGGATCACAGAAGGGTTACAGAGGGGGCAGGAGAGGATCATTGGTGGGGGGTGTCTGGGATGGGGGTTTCATGGGAGGAAGTTCACCTGAATATACAAGAAAGATATATAAAATTGTTCAAATGATCAAGCGGTGGGGCATGGTCACAGTGGGTAGACAATCAATAAATGAGGGAATACTGAATTCCCAGCCTGGAGAGCTCTGCCACATTCTCCAGGGGAGCAGAAACAGTCCCCCAAGTGCAGGGGCAGTGTCTGACAAAGGAGGAGGGTCTACTGATGGGTTCTTGTTATTGATGACTAGCCTTACAAGTCTTTGCTCTTGTAATTGAAACTTAGCCTATTGTTATGGGGTGCCTAAGGGTTGCCACCTGTGAGCCTCCTTGTTGCTCAAATGTGGCCTCTCTCTAAGCCAAACTCACCATATGAATGCATTACCTTCCCCCAAGTGTGGGACATGACTCCTGGGGATGAGCCTCCCTGGCAACAGGGATTAATACCAAGTGCCAACTGACAATATGACTGGAAAAAGACCATGAATAAAAGGGGTAAAAGGTAAAGACAAATGAGTTCATGTGGCTAAGAGACTTCAAAAAGAGTCGGGAGGTCATCCCAGAGGTAACGCTTACGCACACCTCAGTAGGAGCTCATAGAACACCAAAGTGCATATCACCCCACACAGAGGGGCTCCTGAGGTCTCTGGAGACACCCATGTCCTATATAAAGGGGGATAGCTCCAGAGATTGATGCTTTATCAGTGGGCTCTGCTTTGGAATCTGTGCTCCTGAGAGTGACAGAGTTGGGCTCAAATAAGTCCTCCCTGCACATGGTTCATCAGTCCCTTCTATTCAAACCTATATGTGGTGCTGGAGTTTGTAGGTATACTTCCAGAGACTGGAGCCTCAGGCCTGCCCATGTGCCAGCTGTGCCTGGAATCTCGGTGGAGCTGCAACTCCTACTCTACAGCTCAATGGACCCACCCAAGTCACCTGATGAGGAGACAATGATGGACAACAGCCATTCCAGGGAATGGAGAGAGCCTGCAGCCGCAGGCAGGATAATCCCATCCACCGTATCCATGGGATATAAGCCTCCTCTCACTTGGAGGTGGAATGGACATCACCATCCCAAACTACTCAGGATTGGGGGAAGAGCTATGGACTAGAGTGGACTTACTGGTATTCTGTTGTAGACATAATGTGATTCAAGCAATGGAAGAAATTACAACAGTGAGGTGGAACCAATGGCCATTCAATGCTTGTGGGGCAGGGAAGGGAAAAGCAGTTGTTATCCTGAGTGACATTACAATGACAGATATAGGCCATTTTACATCAACATATAACATGCAGAACTGTGTGGGAGAGAATGTGGACTACAATGTGAACTATGGTCCATGCTTAGTGGCAAAGCCCCAGGATGTGTATATCCATTGCAGGTGATGTGCCACACTAATGAAAGATGTTTATGTGGGATGTTATGGGAGGTGTGGGAGGTGGGGAACATGGAAATCCTGTAATCTTTGTGTAACATTTATGTAATCTAAGCATCTTTTAAAATATATATATATTTTAAATTGCAGGGATGCTTGGGATCCCTACGTGGGAGGAATAAATGGACATTTGTGTCCATGTTGTATTAAGTGAATATCAGGGTTCTAACAGATTTATTAGTTATTCAGACTGGATTATTTCATTTAGAATTTAAAATATTCCTGAAATCACAACAACAACAACAACAAAAAAAAAAAAACTCTACTCAATCCAGATCTATACACAATTATGTGTGGTGTCTGAATTGGAATAGTTAATATCCAATCAATGACATTGATTCTAAAATACATTTGGAATTTCCAAGCGGAAAGAATATCAAGGGAATTTGTGAAGAAATAGAAGGAAAGAAGCTATTCTTTCCATGGTAATTCTCTATAATTAAGCCAGTGTCTTCTTGCAAACAGTATAAGAAATTGAGAGTGCAAATGGAGACCAAAATGTATATGGACATCTGATTCATCATAAATGTGAAAATACAGAGTAATGGGAAATGAAAGACCTATCCTTAAGTGAATTACATTTTGAATAACTCCATTTTCTGTATCTCAAAGTTTTTTGTCCCATCTTGTTTTTTCATGTACTGAATATTATTTTTGTATATTATATATGAAAATTGTAAAAGAAATTGAAAACACTGGAAAATTATCAGCCATTATCTCAATTATTGGTTATATCATATTCTCTTTCCTCTCTTTCTGCAGTATTTTACTGCTTCCTTTCTATACTTTTGACGTTTCCTGTATTTTCCAAACTTTACTCTTTATTTAATTCTGCATATATTCTTCTGATTTCTCTCTCTCCTCTGCTGCCTATTAAATGTTGTTACAAGCAAAAAAACAAACAAACAAAAAATCTGCCCTTATGTGATATGAGAGGACTCAAAGTATAAATGTGTGAAATGTGAAAGAGTCTTCAACCACAGTTCTAACTTTTGAACAAGCCAGAGGACTTACACAGAGGAGATATCTATATCAATATAATCTATATTGTTTATAATATATCCTTAAACAACATGACTGAACTCCACTGGAGAGAAACACTAGGTCAGAATCACTGCTTGTAAGCAATCAGCAGACTCCAGCTTTGGTGTGCACAAGGAAGCTCTGAAAAGAAATAATCCTGAAAGAGGAAATAAGACAGGTGTCTTTACCAGAAGTTTGAAGCCTCTAAAGGAATACCAGATAATTTAACCTGGAAAAGTCATTCAGTGAAATACATATAGGAATTACTTTACTCATAGAGTAACTCCTGTAGAATATATGAGGATTCACAATCTATAAATCACCCTCAGGGGAGTGGGTGTAGCTCAATGGTTTGAGCACCTGCTTCCCATATACAAGGTCCTGGGTTCAATCCCCAGACCTCTTAAAAAACAAAAAACAAAACAAATCTATAAATCACCCTCAGTCTCATGGATGAGTCTCATTCCTTTGTCAATATTAAAGTTCTCACATTGAGGAGATATCAATCCTAATATCAAAATGGAAAATCTTCAGCTGGATTTCCCATCAGAAGTATCAGACTGGATAAAACTGTCCAGCATTTAACCCACAATTCATGTGATTATTCAGAATTGGGCCCAATGGCCTGCTAGTTAAAAAAAAAAAAAAAAACATTAGAATGTGAAGTAATCTGGGAATGCTATATGCAGCATTTTGTGGTGAGAAATAATAAATGATATTCAGCTCTTTTTAACAGATTCATACTTTCAAATAGATAAGCACTAAAAGTTGTTACTGAAAAATCTTTATGTTTCTCAGGTCCCAGTTTTTTGTTTTTGTTTTTTTCAGCTGTAAACATAATTACATGGACTTTGACTGAAAAAAAAAAAATCACTGTGACTGTCTACTCAGAAATGTAGAATGAAAAAATGATGTCTCAATTATTATATAGTTTCATTATATATACATAAGGCAAGGATGAATGAAAACATGGGAAATAAACACACAAAGAAATCTAATGGTGCATAAAATATTCATTTAAAATGTGATTTAATATTGTCATCACACATTAAGATGAATTAAAGATTAGTGTATTTAAAAAAAGAGAGATGTAACAATCTTCATGAATTGTTAGTAATTTGCAGGAAAATTCACCAGAATCCAAAATCAGACAATGGATACTTCCATATATTAATATTTTTGTTGACAAGAAACTTTTCTTTATAATGACAGAGAGGTTACAGGAAATGAGGAAATAGAAGAATATTGCAAATATGGAGAGAGCCCCATTTTCTGAATCCGTTGTATATTTATGCTAATCTATGTAACCTCAAAACACTGACTCTTAGAGATCACTTTTTTAAACAAATCAAGTTTATTGATACATATTAATAAAGCATAAATCCACCCAAAGTGTACAATCAGTTGTATTTGGTATAATCACATAGTTGTGCATTCACCACTTCAATCATTATTAGAGCATTTTCATTATTCCAATAATAATAGTAAACAAAAATGCCTCATCACTTCTCAGTCTTTCTATGCTTCCTCTGCCATACATAGCTGCTATTCTGTTTCTATCTCTCTAGTTTAATTGTGTTTATATTTTGTAAAAAAGTCATATATACAATATTACCCATATTCATATTTCACAGGTTTCACTGTTATATAGTCCCATTTTACATTTTTTAGCTTTACTTCTAGTAATAGACATGATTTTAGACTTTCCCTTTCAACCACTGTCAAACCCATAAAATAGCTCTGCAAGTTACAAACACTATGATGTGCTTTCACCATTTCCATTCATTTCCAAAATTTTACAATAACCTTTCTCTGCACAGAATAACCCTCAGCTTTCCATTCTCTACCTCATTCTATTTTCTGGTGATCTATATTCTAATTATTAACTCTATGAGTTTACACAATATACATAGTTCATAATAGTGCAATCATACAGTAGTTGTTCTCTTGTGTCTGGCTTGCTTCACTGAACATTATGTCCTCCGTGTTCATCCACATTGTCATATGCTTCACAACTTCATTTCTTCTTACAACTTTATAATATTCCTTCATGTGTATACACCACAGTTTGCTCATCCATTCATTGGCTGATGGAGATCTGGGTTGTTTCCACCTTTTGGAAATTGTGAATAACACCACTATGAACATCAGGGTTCAGATGTCTTTCCATCTTACTGCTCCCTCAGTTCTCCTAGGCATATACCTAGTAATGGTATTGCTGGATCACAAGGCAATCCATATTCAACTTCCTTAGGAACTACCAAACAGTCCCTTGGAGATCACTTTTGAAAATCTTTCCTTCAAAGTTATATACTTTATTTGGATGAAAGTCCCTAAATAATTTAAAAACAGAAGTAAGAAAGAGCTGCTTTTGCAAAATATTCAATTTTGTAAGGCAAACCTGCATGACAGCTGTCTGAGGAGAAGATAGGAACTGCACAATGTGTTCTGGCCCCCGATTCAATCAACTATTTCTACTTCTTATCCAAAGCTTTGTTTATAACCCATTGACGGTTCATGGGTCCCAAGGTGTGTCTAAAGCACTTGATGGTGGCTGCAAACATATTTGTCTGTGCATGTGTATGTGAGTAAGTAGGAAGACCTATCTTATCTTTAAGGATAATGAAACCCACAAGTGTTTAGGCATAATTGACATTAATGTGTCGTGTAGAAGGATAATCACTCTGAATCACCTTGTTTACTCATTAAACATTTAATTTATTTTAAAAAGTTTATTGAGGGTTACAGAGTTCTAGACCCTAGATTGTCTGTTGAGTGGTAAATGATTCAAAGACCCACTTTGGTGAGTTTGAGGATTTGGGAGTTGATCAAGAGAGAGACAGGGACTGTGGCAATAACACATAACAAATTTTAATGGGTAACACTTGGACAGTGTTGCATGAGAGGAGAACTTTATCCCAGCAAGAGATCTTCCATAGTCAGTGATTTGAAGCTACCACCCAGAAGGTGTACAGGCCAAGGGAACATCTGAGAGAGGATAATTGGAGAGAGGGCTTACATGTCTAGATGATGTCACTCAGCAACATGGTGGGAAGTTACTGTGTCAGAGACCTCCAGTGCCAGCTGTAGTTTAGGGTCTTTTATAGCTACAGGGTCTTTATTACTTATGGCCAGCAGATCCTGGGCACAATTCTGTGGGGTATGCAAAGTAGTCATGCTCTGAATGGCTAAAAAGTATGCATAATTGCCCTATGTTTAAATAATTGAATATGTAAGATTTGACTTTGTCCTTCTCTGTTATGAAGAATTAAACAGCACGGGAGCCACAAGGACAATCTTTGGTCCATTTATCCATACCCTGTTCCTATGTTGTGTTATGATCTGAGTTGTACTTGTTTTGAAATTCCTGAGTTTGAAGTCAGTGATAAAGCATCCTAATGACCCGGAATCCAGTACGCAAACTAGGATTTCAAAGCCTATTCACAGCCAAACTGCCCATTTAATGGGGGAAACATCAGGAGATTACATCAAAAAAGGAGAAAATTGTGATTCATTCCATCTAATTAGTCAATAAAATGTTATCATGGCAACTTTGGTGGATGTCTGGCTATCTGTAAGACTTGAGTGTTCTCTACATATGTAAAGCAATATGGGTTAGTGAATGCACAGACCCCTCCTTCAAAGCCAATAAGTAATCTAGGGGTATGCAGGCTTCTAATAATATGGCCTCTAAATTACAGTGGGATTCAGGCAAGAGATCAGTCACTGGGCCATCTGCTTAAAACTGGTGTTGATGACTCATTGGAGATGGCTACCTGTTTTGTTTTTATTTAATTGTGTGATGTTTGGCCATTATTCCTACTGCCCCCCAAAGTCAGTGTTCCTAAGGTGGTTAATAGCAGGGGTAATAATTATGACAGCTTATTTGTGGCACTGGAAATTCATGCCTATTGTGGTTTCTGGGGGTAAGTGGTAGGGTCTGCACCTGAGTAAATACCTATTGCAATTTTAACCAAACCCAAGTATAGGAAATATTGTCCAGGGTAAGACTAGGGGAAGATTTTTATAATGGTAGCCATTTGATTATATTTCAATGGCTCCTTTTGCTGCCTGCATTCTCTGTATGCCTATCAAGTTCAGTTTGTATGACTTAGTGAAATTCCAGGCAGTGCTAATGAGAGAATATAAAGTTATAATCTCCAACTTGTGGAGATCTTTGGCCTTAGTGAATGTTTTCCATTGGCAGTCTGCTTAAGCTGTTATTAGGACTAATGTGGGGTGGGCAGCTCCCAAGCCACAAAAATCCATATAACAATGTATATGTGGGCAGGGTCCAAAGCCACCTCTGCAGTTCATTTCTACTTTCTGCAATAATTGTGGAGGACCCTTTAGGAGGGAAATCTTTTTCCATTCCATATCATGACATCTAATTGTTCATTTCAGCCCCTATTAGGTGAAGCTTGCAGATACACTTATATTGCCAGGTAGCCCTTTTAACTTTTATTTTCTGAACTAGGTCCTTAAGAAGAGACTGGGCCTTTGTTCAAGAGAGGAAACATGTCTCCTCTAAATGAAGCTACTCCTCCTTGGTCCTCTCCTTTTGCCTTTTCTGTCTTTATTCCTTTGCAGATGGTTAGCAGCAAAGCAGATGGCAATCTATCCTCATCACTGTCATGGTATTGGTGCTACCTCCTCCTCTAGGGAAGCCTGGTCCACCTTCCCAGCTTCCTTCTCCCTGTGCTGTCTTCATTGACAATTTAAGCTTCTACCACCACTCCTGGAGGTATCATCATGGGAAGCTGTTATGAGAAATACCCAACAAGTGTCTCATGCTTTGGAGCATCTCTTTAGTGAGGAAGAAACTTCCTTCAGGTGTCCTAGGAGGGGCAGGGATATAAACTTCCTTGCCTTTAGTCACTTTAAATAATGCTTTAGCTGGCTAGAACCAAAGGTTGAAGTCTCCATATCACTCCAGAGAGGGAATTAAATGACAAAACCCACCACTTCCCTTCCAAGATCCTCTCTTCCCCCTCCCTACCTTTTTCGCTTCTTCTCTTCTGTTCCTCTATCCCCTTTGGCATTCCTGGTGATCACAATCCTCTAGTTGATACAGCCCTTCTCTCTGCACTGTCCTCTTGCTTCAGTTTCCCTCTGCGTACTGCCATTGTTGTGCCTGGTTTTGCCTAGTTCCTCTGCTCTTGCTGATCTGTTCCCTCCTGCACACCCTGTCCCCTCACATACATATCATACATGTACACACACAAACACATATGTATATATACACATATATATGTATCATAGTGTATATATATTTAGTAGAGGTATAATTTTTCCATGTATTTTTTTAAGCTTGTTAGGCTTTAAAGATATGTTCAGGTAGGCAAATGTACATCCGTCTCATTATTGTATTTTCTCATTTTTAAATGCCGTATAATATTCCATATAACGAATGACTAAAATTTATTGAAGTGTTTCCAGTTCATAACTATGCAGAAATTAATTATTTGAGAAGAGCCTCCCCTTATTCAGCATTTAGCAAATGTTAGCTAAAATTTGTTCAGTGAATTTTTACTTTGATTAATAGTGAGTCTTAAAATAACAGAGCCTTAAATGAAAGAAGGGCTAATTTGTCATCCAGTTTAAAAATGCAGTCATAAGGACAAATACTGTATGAATGTGTTACTATGAACCAAATTGTGTAACATATTGTTTGATTAAAAAAAAAAAAAAGTATATGTATCCAGTACATTTAATTGAGAAATGTATATATTTATTCATCTGTGCTTACTTTTTAGTTTTTAATTGTTTATATTTTCAATTATTGAATGTACAAAATAAAATAAAATTAAAAACTCAAAAAAAAATAAAATAAATAAATAAATGGAAAACAAAAATGCAGTCATAACTGTTGAGTGAGAAAGCTTAATTTATAATGGACATAAGAGAAAGGGCTGGTGCCATGCTTCAGTTTTCACTGCTCCTCCTTCCTGCCTACCGTATATATCATTCCCTAGTCATAAGACATTGAAAGAAATAGTTTATTGTAGAAACCCTGAAAATGAAAAACAAACAAAAGAAAAAATTTCAAAACCTTAAGGTGTCATTATTATAAATGAGCCAAGCATTTTCCTAAGATGTTCTCTGGTGGGATGGGATCCTGTTAGCTCTACTAGGAGGAATGCTGATGCCTTGATAGGCCTAGGGAGGGGTTTCCTGCTTTAAGAGGGGGAGAAATTCATGAGGCCCTGAGAACTTGCTTCATTTACATTTACATTTCACAATGGGACAAAGAGCTCCCAGGCAATCCCAATCCAAGTAGACAGGGAAGAAATAAATACTGGGCATGCTACCCAAGAATTCTTCTGACATTCCTGTAAAGCACAGAGATACTCTGGCTCATAAGACCTCCAAGTAAAATAGTTGTGTGTTAAAATCCTCTGGGTTGGAAGTCATGCTTTCTTCCAGTGGAGCCATGTACCAGAGAAAATGTATTCTTTCCCACCCACCCCGAGATGTCTCCCTTGTCATTGTTTTTGCTCATTGTTTGCTTGTTGCTTTTTGCATTCGTTGTCTGCATGTTGTTTTGCTCATTGTTTGCTCATTGTCTTTTTTTCTTTTTTTCTTTTCTTTTATGAAGCGCTGGGAACCAAACCTGGGACCTCCTGTGTGGGAGGAACATGCTCAGTTGCTAGAGCCACATCTGCTTCTTGCTCATTTTGATTTTGCTCATTGTCTGCTCCTTGTTTTTGATTGATGTCTGCTCATTGTCTGCTTGTTGTTTGTTTTCTTTAGGAGGTACCAGGAACTGAACCCTGGACCTCCCATATGGGAGGTGAATGCACAACTGCTTGAGACACATTCACTCCCCAAAAATGTATTCTTAAACTTAATCCATTTCTGTGGGTATGAACCCATTTTAATTAGTACCTTTGGATGAGGTTACTTCAGTTAAGGTGTGGCTCATCTCAATCAGAATGGGTCTTTATCCTATTACTGGAGTCCTTTATAAGGTTGAAATTCAGATAGAGAAATCCATAGAGAGAGTAGCCAGAAAGTGAGCATCAGTGGAACCCAGAAGAGAAGGGAGAGATCAGGAGATGCTGCCCTGTGCCTTGCCATGTGACAAGCTAAAGACAAAAGATAACCAGCAGCCAGCCCCAGAATGCCACAGTCTTTGAGGAGAAAACATTGCCCAGATGATACCTTGATTTGGGCTTTCTCTTCACCTCAAAGCCATGAGCTAATTAATTCCCATTGTGTAAGCTCACCCATTGCATGATGTTTAACTGAGACTAAAATAAGTCTCAAGGAGACTAAAACATGCACTTTCTAGGTTTAGATACTTGCCTGCTTTCAAATTAGCTCTACGTAGCAATGCACAGTCATTTAAACTGATGGACTTTTCAGTGCAAATTTAATCTTGATAAGAATATGGACAGAATGAAAAAGGTAATATTTCAGGGTAGAATCTTACCCTTAAAACTTTCTGCTTTTTCTGTCCTTGCTTCTCACCATTTGCTGTGCTGTTCTGTGCCCACCTCCCAGCACACCTCATCACCATGCCTCACAAAATAGAGGAAATCAAGGACTTCCAGCTCACAGCCAGGCAAAAGGATTCCAAATCTGTCAAGATCAAGAAAAATAAGGATAATGTGAAATTTAAAGTTTGTTGCAGCAGGTATCTTTATGCTTTGGTCATCACAGACAAAGAGAAGGCAGAGAAACTGAAGCAGTCCATGCCCCCAGGTTTGGCAGTGAAGGAGCTGAAATGAACCAGATGTGCTGGTTTGAACTGTATTAAAATTTTTTAATTTCAAAAAAACTTTCTATAGTTTAATATCATAATAAGAATTGCATTCTAGGTATGACCAATACTGAAGCAAATTCAGAGAGTAGTTTTCCTGTTTTAATATGGGGTTTGGGAATTCTTGATACAATAGGCTCAAATGATGGAGAGGTTGTATGTGAGATCAATTAGGAACTGAACACCATCACTGTTATGCTAATATCACACACTAAGAGCATGTGCCCCTTCTGCTTGAGATATAATAGGGCCATTTTCCCTCTAAAGTAAATTGATGACACTGTCTCCTTCTGCCCTGTCTGGTCAGTTTTCTCTGAGGACAAGGGTGGTACATCAACCAATAAAGCATTTCATAATACGTGCTAAAGCCACACTGTTGAAAAAGATTAAAGGCAAAAATGCTCATTTACGGCATGGAAGGTTAAATAGTATAGTCTTGATTGAGTACATTTCCAAAAACAACCTCACCAGGGTTCATCTCATAGGACATCTACATTCTATTTCTGGGAAAGGAGCACAGAAAGACCCAACTTCAGGCTTCCATTTTTTCCCTAAATTAGAATCACAGAGTCTGAATCTTGTGTACCTTTGAACATGTTTTTCAACCCTGCAGTGTTTCACTGTGCACAAAAATTTTCTTTCAGCGTCACATAAGACATGATAAATACAAGAAAATAAAAATGAGGTAAAAAGAATGTGGCTGGCATTTTTATCTGTTTTCTGGGATACAATTCCCTAAAACAGTGACTTCTGAGCTCAGATGCAGTTTATTGTGGGTTCTAGGCCAGGCTCTAACTCTATTCTTTTATCCCCAGTGGATGGTTTCCTGTGGAGGGGGACCTAGTTCACTCCTTAAGATGACATGTTCCCAAATCCAGGAGCGGATTTTAATCACTTTATTCAAATAGAGGATTAATGAAAGCTAGAAACTCAAATTGTAACTTGTAATATAGCCACAGGCTTTTCTCCATTAAAGGGCTTTCTTCAATTACCCAAGCCCTGGGCTTCAGTTTTCAAGTGATTTCATTTGCCCCATGAGTACTACAAAAAGGAAGATGAAAACACATGAATGAACCCCACAAATGGCACCTCTGAAGTAAGAATTGTGGCAAAATGAATTGAGTTGGGGGTTCTTATGGCAAATTTTTACTCTGAAACTTGCTCACAGGTTTTTTTTTTTTTTTTTTTTTTTCCCACCTCCCACACCTCCCATCACATCCCACACAAACGTCTCCCACAGTGTGGCCCACCACCCTCAATGAACTTACACATTCTGGAGCCTTGCCACCAACCATAGACCACAGTTCACACTGTAGACCACACTCTCTCCCACTCAGTTCTGAGTGGTG
>JAKSZT010053867.1:58654-165985 GCA_026826555.1 Tolypeutes matacus | reverse complement strand
TTTTTTGGTTGTTAGCATTGTTATAACTGTTATGCAGATAGCAAAATATAGCAACTAAACATTGTCAGTGATTTACTTGCTCACAGTTTTAAAAATCAGAAAAGACCATAAAAGAGCTAAAAGGGAGCACAGGTATTATTGTGAGCCCTTTAATTTGTTCCCAGCCCCCAACCTCACAGTAGCCTTCTGAGTCAAGTTCCCTTTTCCACCTCTTTATATATAGATGGTGACAGAGAGGCAGAGAAAGCTTAAGAGCCACTTCAGATACAGTGACAGGTGGAGATGAATACTTAGGGCATCCAGCTTCTAAGAAACTTCATTTATACCTTGTAGTGTGTGGTCACGATGGACTTCAAAGTGTTGTGGGATGGATCAGATTCCATGATGGAAAGCCTTTCAAGAACACTCTTCAGTTTCTCAGTGTAAAACAACTTTTGCAATTCTAATTGACTTGTTAATTTTTCACTTCCTGTATACTATGTTCACTTTTTATGATAGAGCTATGAGAAATTCACAAGAGTGAAAAACAAAATAGGTTTCTTTATGCTAAGGAAACCCCTCAGTGAGCATCTGGCAGGGATTCCTTGGGGCAGGTACCAAGGAACATCTGGTGGAGGAGGGTCTCAATCACCCCCTTGCTTAAGCTGCCCCCCTACTGTGCTTCTGTCACCCGTGTCTCTGTGCTCCCTGGGCTGGGAACACTGGCTTGGGCCAATGCTGGCCATGTGTTCTTGGACAGGTCACTATTCTTGAGTTCTCCAAAATTCATAAATAAACTGGATATCTCCTGACTGGACAGGGCAAAGGGTTTATGGGATGGAGGAGGGGAACACTCAAGCAGGTAGGGCCTCCAGGGGGAATCACATTGGAAGGCAGAGAAACCCGTTGTGATACATCCTGGGCTTTACCCAGGGATTGGCCAGAAGGTTGGGGGTGGTGTTAAGACCTAGGATCCCTGGCCTGAGGTGGACAGAGGAGTCTGGGCCCTGGAGCAGTGACTCCCCACTCCTGCTCTTTCTGTGAGGCCTTCCTTCCCTAGGCCTTCCCTGTTGACTGGGCTGAGGAGTCCACCCACTGGATCACTGGCATTGAGGAATCTGAGTACCAGCTCAATGATTCAGCCAGAGGGCAGAAAGGGAGAGAAAGGGGTTCCTTTCACTTTCAAATGTAGAGCCTGGAGCTTCAGCCCCTCACCCTCCTTGGGTTTGGAACAATTGTTCGTTTACGATTGCCCATAGTATTCTCTTGAAATCTTTTTATTTCTCTAAAGTCCCTAGTAATGGCCCCAACTTTAATTTCTCACTTTAATTATTGGTGTTTTCTCTTTTTTGTCAGTCTACTAAAGGTTTGGAAATTTTATTGATGTTTTCACAGAACCAACTTTTGGTTTTGTTTATTTTCTCTATTGTTTTTCTTTTCTATATTTTGCATTTGTACACTCTAATCTTTATTATTTCCTTTTATTCATAATTTTGGATTTAGTTCGGTCTTCTTTTTATAGTTCCTTTTATAGTTCCTATAGAAGTGATTTTCCCATAGACAGTCTGTAGCTAGGTCATTTTAAAAAAATTCATTCTGCCAATCTCTGCTTTTTAATTGAGCAGTTAATCCTTTTACATATAAAATAATTACTAAGGGGGAAGCAGCTGTGGCTCAAGCAATTGAGCTCCCATTTACCATATGGAGGACCCAGGTTCGATACCTGGGACCTCCTGGTAAAAAAAAAAGTAAAAAGGCATCTCAGACCTATGCAGTAAGGCACAGGCCCCCATGCGGTAAGCAACACACCGAAAAGATGATGATGCAACCAGATAGAAAAAAAGAAAAAGATAATTACTAAGGGAGGAGTTATTTCTGTCATATCCCTTTGTATTCTACATATAATATATATTTTTCTCATGTCCTTCATTACTCCTTCTTTGAGGTTAAATTGATATTTTTGTCGTGTACAAATTTTATTTCTTTCTGATTTCCTTGTTTTGGATGTTTTTAGCTATTTTCTTAGTGATTACCCTATGGATTATAATTAACTTGTAAACATGTAACAATCTTGATTGATGTCTATTAACAATGGAGAATAATATAAAATATCTCTAATCTTATACCGTACCATCAAGCCCTTGTTTTGTTGTTATTGTCACAACTTACATCTTTATATATTGTGTTCCCATTAACATAGGTTTATAATTTTTGTTTTAGGCAATTGTCTCTTAATCATATTGGAACAAAAGTGGAGTTACATACCAAAAAGTAATACTAATAGCCTCAGTTTGCCAGAACTGCTACAAAAATACCACACTATGGGTTGGTTTAAACAACAAAGCATTTATTACCTCACAATTTTGAAGGCTAGAAGTACAAAATCAAGATGTTAGCAAGGCCAGGCTTTCTCTCTGATTTTCCAGCATTCTGATGATAGCATTCCTCTGCCACATGGTGATCTTCTCTGTCCTCTTCTGGCCCTTTGCTTTTCATCTCCATGTTCAATATCCTTTGCTCATAAACTATATCAAGTTGGATTCAGGCCTAAGCTCATTTGGTCCTGCCAAAGGATCTTCAAAGATCCTATCTACAAATAACTACACACCCTGACTCATCTTAACATAATGTTGATTAAGACTTGAACATGAAGAAAAAAGCAACACTTGAACATGTCTATGGTACAGGATTCAATCTGGTAATAAAGGTCCTTTATTAGAACCTTGCCTCATGTTTCTGACAAATGTATTGTCTTCCCAGTAGGGTTTAGACCAAGATGTGGTTCCTCTTCATGAGGGCAGAGGTTTTGGGGTCTCTGTGGTGGTTTTGGGAGAGTTGGATGGGGAACTTTAAAACTGAAACTAATCATAAATTAACAAATATGTTTTAGCCCACTAAATTGTATTTTAGGCACTTACCCTATGAGATATTGCAATATATCCTTAATGTAGGTTAAACTTTTAAAATAGCCAGAAGCAAGTTTCTGTAACTGTTTTAATTTACTGAACTCTAACCTGGATGCCTTGGTCCTTTGATGCTGAAGCTATGTTTTGTAAACTGCATCATCTTTATCTTATAACTGAACAGTAATGAAACAACTCATAACTGGTCCCTGTTTATATCCCCTTATCTTGTTTCGCAATTCTGAAGTCTGATACTCCTGTATGTAGCCCTCAGTGTTTATTAAGATGTCCATGCTAGAGTTAGTGCTGGAAATTCAAGGAATGTTTGAATATTAAATGAATACTCATCACGCTCACAGTCAGAATTGTCTTCCTCACCATCCTGATTCACGCACAAGGAAGCCTTAACAACTCATTTATTCTTTCCTGAGCTGCATCTGGGGCTCATTGGGCAGCTCTGCAGTATTCTAAACCCTTGGTGGTCTTTTTACTTCTTTTATAGCTTGTAACAAGACATTAATCTCTTACTTAGAGGGACAACTTTCTGCCCCATAACATTGGCAGTTTTTCTGTAGGGTTCCCACCCATTTCTGCTTTGTCTACCCACTTCTTTGCTAACTAAAGCCACATTGCCCTGAGGGTGGGCCAGCCTCATCCCCCCTCCTTTGTCTTTCCTTGGTAACTCTTTGTGTTCCCTTTATGGCCCTTCTGGCATGGCTTCTCATTGCTGGGCTTCTATTATTCTGCACCACCTCAGTGAATATGGCTGATGCTGTGCCATTGGTTCCACCTCAAAGGAGGACATTGTGGTGGGTCTTTTCTACCACTTCACCCACTACTGTCCCCAAGGACAGTAGAAAGGATATGGGAGTCTTCCCCTGGGCAGTCCCTTGTTTCATTAATACCTCTAATGTCATCCAAGGCAGGACCATCTCATACATCCTGACCAGGAGTGGGATGATGCAGGCAAATGTCTCATCTTTACATGATTATTGCTTCATGAACAGTCTTCCAAGGGACTGTACATTTGGGACATCTCCCACACTTGGGAATATCACTTTCATGCTCCCAGGCTCCCAGAATGAGTGACTAAGAGATAGGTTTGTTTCTGTCTCTGTCCTATTATTCTTTTCCTCCAGTCCACATTCACCTTACCCGGTCCTTGCTGTAAGAACCCATCAAGCCATGTCAGTTTACACGATGGTCTGCAGGAATCTCATTGCATTTCCTTATGCCTCATCTCTCAGGAGATGTCACTGACCTTTTCCACCCTTCAATTGTCCATCTTTGCCCCGACTCCAACCTTCCCTTACCTATGTGCCTTCCAGTCACTCCCGGTTCCTAGTCACTAAGGTATCCAGTTCTAGGCCCTCTTCTCTTTGCCTTCCCTGCCTCCTCCATCTAGCTCCTTTTAGTTTCCGGGGACTCAGACCCCCATCTTCTCCTCAGTGCTGCTCCCCTATCCTTTCTGTTCCATCATCTGGGATCAGTGTTCCTCTGTATATGCAATGGTGTGTCTGACTTGGCCCAGTTATCCTGACCTCATCCATTCCCTTCCACCTGCCTGCCCTGCCTTTTCCCCAGAGATCTTAGACCCCATCATGGAGTCACTGAGTCTCAGGGTTCCCTGTCCCACCCTCCACCTTCTGCTTCTGAGGTGGGCCAGAAGAGGGCACAAGTTCATTCTGTGACTACCCCATACTCTTTTCTAAGGCAGTCCTGAAGAATGTTCCCAACAAGTTTCCTGCACAGGGCCACACACGAGGTTGTTTTTTTGAAACATAGGGGGAAATGCCAGCATCTGATAACTCTCAAGCACATTGTGAGCTGGAAATGCCAGTCATGATAAGTCAATGCCATCTGCCCTAACAAACACTAAAACCTCTTGTAGGAAACTAGAGGGAGAAGAGTCAGTGAAGGGTCAAAAACTTTGTCAAAGCACCTCTTTGGTTGAACACTGAATTACACATGCACAGAATAGCCTCAAAGCCATGTGGCCAAGACAGAAAAACAGAAGTAATACCTAAGCAGCCTTTGGAAGTCATGGAGAGAGAAATGGATCAGAGAATATAGAAGGTCATGCAGCTTATCTCACCTATTGTGTCTTCCATTCCCATGAGCTCTGTTACTTTTCTGTTCAGGATTTCAAATTCTTCTTTGTGCTCACTCGGTGTCTTCTTGATGTCATTTATCTCTTTAACCATATTGTTTTTCAACTCATTAATTTGATTTTGTAAATTTGTGCACATGTCCCTTATTAGTTCTCTCAAATTCTGCATCTCTTCTGGGGCTTTGATATATTCCTTTTTTGGGCCACGTCTTCTATTTTCTTAGTATGGCTCATAATTTTTTGCTGATATCTAGGCATCCAGTTAGGATGTAGTTTACTCAGATGCTCAATTTCTTTTTCTTTTATAGGGATTTAGTGGCAGGAGGCTGTGTAACCACTGCTCTTTTATTCTTGGCTTGACCTGGATTGTTATGATTGTCCCTGCTGGTTGCTCAAAACTGGGCACTGGACCCAGTAATTGGTTGTAGACATGCTTCCTAGGGCCTTGGGGAGAGAGGCTATAGAGGCCAGAAAAATCCTCTCCTACTTATTTTTAATTTTCTCATGTGAACTTCCTTGGTCTTCCAGCAGATGGTGGTCTTTGGCAGCTCTCAGTTCAATGCCTGGTCAGAGTGTATTTGTTGCAACACAGACCAGATCAATGTGATAAAGCTTCCTGCCTGTCAGCTAGGAGACTTGTAATTCAAACTTTCTCAGTGACTGTTCTCCAGCCTTCTCTGGCAGCCCCCTCCCTTTTCCCAGATAGGAAATATTTCCACTCCCCTCTGAGTCCTCAACAATCAGTCCTGGTTAGTAGAGAAGGAGATTGGGAGGATCATATATCTTTAGCCCCTTGCCCACTCCCAAGGTAAACAATGGCATGGCCCCACCCAGCCTGGAAGGGCTTCTGGGACACAGCAGACTAAATTTTTGAGTCAAAAGCTGAGTCAGCCTTAGACTGTGTCCCTTTCTCTCCCCTTTCCTGGGGCATCCTCAACAATCAGTCCCAGCTAGAAGAGAGGGAGCTTGTGAGCACCAGATTTCTCCAGTCCTTTGCAAGCTCCCAGGGCAAACCACGTGTGGTCCCACCCGCCCTGGAGGGGCTGATGCGACGCAACAGACCAAATTTGTGGGTCAGAATCTGAGTCAGCCTTAGGTTGTGTCCCTCTCTCTCCCCTTTCCTGGGGCGGTAGATCCCTGGAACCTCCTTTGTCTGTAGCAGCAGACCCAGAGGCCTGAGAATTCTGAAGTGTCTTTAGTGTGGGAGATGGTGCCAGCAGCAGCAACCACTGATTTCAACTCACAGTTCTGTAGTCGTGATTTCCCTTTGTTCCTCTCTCCTCTGGGCAGTATCCTGGTGTCCTAAACCCTAGAAAATCTTTTTCTAAGCTGTTTCAGCCTGGCCTTTAGCTATTTTTCTGGAGGAGAAGAGCGTCCTATGTCTCCCTAGTCCACCATCTTCCCAGAAGTATCCTGTGAAATTCTAATATAACTTATGATTTCACTATAAATAAATATGATTAAGATCACAAGACCTCAAAATTAAATCCAATGAGTGTATCTGCCTTTTACTTGGAATGAAATTTAGAATTCGACCATGTCTTCTTTGGGGGAACTTTGTTTATCTTAGGATTTTTAAAAATATCTGAGGCTCTTGACTGTCTTTAGACTACTCTAGTCACTCTTTCCCAATATCCTCATCAAGAAATTCTAAAGTAATACTATTGAAGCATCTCACAACTTAATGATACATAATGTCTTAGAAATCTTCTGCATTTCTTTAATTGCTTCCATTTTTGCCAGAACTCTTCTGTGCTGTGTTCAAAACTATTGCCTGGATTTTATTTCTAAGCTTTAAACTCTGCTTGCGTGTATTACAAACCTCTAAACTGAAATATATCTCAAACTGAAGCAATTTTCACTCCACAAGTAAACAATAATCTTCCTCAAGTCTCCAGTAGTAGCGAGTAGCTCCTCAAAAAATCCAGAGATTAATCTTTGATACACCCTCTCAGAACCATACAAATACAAAGGAGCATTAATATTATCTCTACATTGAGCACTATTGTCAACTTTCATTCTTACTACAAGCTCTACACACATATTTTTACCCCACATTCATTTTACTACATTCTTGTATTAATGACAATGCCTCAGAGATCCCTTCTCTGAATTTTACCCTAAGTTAGCCTTCCCTTTCTCCTCCCCATTGGCTTACGTATGACTCTAATATTCCTTCAGGCCACTCATCTAATTTGTCAGTGTGCATTTATCAGTTTGTTCATTTATTGCCTTTATGCCCCACTAATTAATTTCACAAAAATAAACTCAGTGATAATAAGATGAAACAAAACAAGCATTTCTTTGACCATTACTTATGGAATATAAACCCAGAGGAATTCCATATGCACAATAACCTGAACATCTCTGCAGGTTAAACAATTACTTTAACCTTAATTAATAACTAACTTACCAAATTAAGGCTGTTTGTTCCTCTAACACCCAAATATATGTTAAAGCTAATGTATTGACATTTTTACTGGGAGTACCACACTCAGAAACTCAGGGAGTACATTTTTCTATAAAGTCCATAACTTCATCAATCATATAATACAAAATACGCACCCTGATTAATTTGGATACAAACTAACATATATTTAAATATCTTTAACACAATTTTCCTCTCTAATTAGGTAAGTCATGTAGATGTATTTAAAGAAAAGAGATTTTGTCCTGTATTTCTATCATTATCCCAAAAGTGTCCAAAAGCAAGCCACATGCCATTGCCCAGAGGCATTACCTTTTTGTTGTTTTTAGTGGTATTTGTCAAAAAGTATGGTTCTCACATGCAATTTTTGAGAGCCTAAAAGAATGACTTGTAAAAATAAATACCCTGATCTATTCAAAGAAAGCTAAAGGACTTATAAAAATACATTATTCATTGTGGAATATATTCACAGTCAATAAAATGGAAGAAAGAACCTTCATTGTCAGGGAAGTGCCAAGAATAAGATGGCCAGGAAGGTGTGTGAAGGCCTCCTTCAGCTTTTTCAGCCAGGTGGGGTGTGGTGGCCCTTTGCTTCTAAAGAGCCCTGGTCTTACAAGACTCTCATTACCAGTCACCTGCATAGGCCCAGGATCTATAGGGAAACCAAGCAGACCTTCCTAGGAGTAAGGGGACCTGGATCATCTGAAACTTTCCTTTCCTGCTCCAGCTGCATCACCTGATCCTATGCCCCAAAGTTCCTGTGGCATCTCCAAAGCTATCCTCTCCACTCTCTTAGGGTCTGCCTGGGGAAGATCATGAGATCTTGGGTCCAAAGTGTGAATTGCATTTCTGCCCCTCCAAGAATTGAATGTGTGACTGTAATAGAAGGATTTAATCTACATCCTCTTTGATAAAATGATGATAAGGCTACTATCAAATTCATAGTTTTGTCGTGAAGATTAAATGACAGAATATCTGCAAAGTATCTAGATGGTGGTGGACACACAGTAAATCCTCTGCAAGTGTTCCATGCTATCATTTACCCCTGGACCAAAGATAAACATTGTCCTTCAATACTAGCCTTTAACCATTCCTCCAGGATGAGACAACTGGGCATTTTGGGCAGTTCCAAACCCAGAGGCCTGGAACTATTTCCTGGCAGGACTGTCCTGGGGCTCCAGAGGCTCCAGGGCTGATCGTGGTTCAGGCTATGTCACATAAACTAGCTAGGGGACAGGTTAATGTGAGGTCAAATCCATTTTTATTGGCTAGGGGAAATGTGAGAATAAGGTTGAACATGTAAGAATGTAGGGGAACTGTAGAGACATGGAAAAATGGTGGAGGAGATCAGGTGATTCTGTTTACATAGGCTTGCTGAATGAGGCCCTCAAGGTTACTAGAAGGGCCCTAGCCCCTGTGGCAGAAAAATTCTAGAGCAGGGCTCTAGGATCCTACACACTGTCCCAATTCAGGAACAACCTGCTTGGATTTACTGATCTGGATAGTCTAGTCCAGGGACCTTGCTAATCAGAGACAGAAAATGGACAACAGAGCATGTTGCCATGAAGACAATTGCCCCAGTCCTGCAAACAGGCTCCTTGCTAATTTGCATAACCTGTACCACTTCCTGAGCAAACAAGGTGCTCATTGGATGGGCTCTTTGTTCCTCCCACTCACTCTCCAAGCAGTGTTATAGGCCTGCAAGGCAGATGCTCAAGGTCTGGCCAAGTGCCCTATTGTTCTGGCACTTTAGAGAAAGGAGTGCTAATACATGGAGGTTGAATGAGGAAGATCCATTTCCAGGATCCCTTTATACTATATTACTGCTCATTGACAGTGATCCTGGTCACCCAAGCGCTCTGATGAAGGTATACAATGAGATTAATGTGTGTTTTTTTTTCCATGCCTGCAAACACATTAATTCTGAAGCCCATGGTTAAGGAGGAATTTTGACTTTCAAGTCTTATTATTTAAGAATTGCGTTTCATAAGGCTATAGCTACTGTAGCAGTTTGGCAGTTTGATATAGTTATGAATTCCAAAAATAGATATTGGATTATGCTTGTAAACTGGTCTGTTCATCTGGGCATGATTAAGTTATGATTAGGGCATCGACTGGGTCACGTCAGGAGGGTTTTGAACCCCACCCCTTGGTGGGTGGGGTCTCAAAGATAAAAGACATGGCAAAGGACAGAGTTGGAGTTTTGAGTTGGAGTTCTGATGTTGGAGTTTCAATGCTGGAGCTTGGGGAGGCTAGCAGACGGAGGAGCTTGGTCATGAGGAAGGAGAGAAGGCCCCAGGATAGAGATGAGCCATTTGCCTGATAGACTACAGCTGGCCTTGTGGAGAGAGGCAAAGCCTAGGGAGCCTCATAGTCTACAGCTGACCTTGTGGAGGAAACAGAGGAGCTGAGCTCAGAAAGAAACAGAGCCCCGGGAAGAGAGGAACCCAAGAAGCCTAAACCTTGGCAGATGTCGGCAACTGTCTTGCTCCAACACATGGCCATAACTTTGATGAGGGAAGTAACTTATGCTTTATGGCCTGGTAACTGTGGGCTTCTACCCCAAATAAATATCCTTTATAAAAACCAACTAGTTTCTGGTATTTTGCATCAGCACCCCTTTGGCTGACTAATACAGCTACCATAGACAGTGCTTCCTCTGATGGACCTGGGCAAAGTAAGTTGAAAATCTTCTGGAAAGGATTCACCACTTTAGATTCCATTAAGAACATTTGTGATTCATGGCAAGTGATAAAAAGGTAAACAGGAGTTTGGAAGAAGTTGATTCCAACCCTCATGAATGACTTTGGGGGCTTCAAGTCTTCAGTGGAAGAAATAACTGCAGATTTGGTAGAAATATCAAGAGAACTGGAATTAGAAGTGGAGCTTAAAGATGTGACTAGATTGCTACAATCTGATGATAAAATTTTAACAGATGAGCTTATTTTATGGGATTTGTTCTTTTATCCATTCTGCCAATCTCTGCCTTTTGATTGGAGAGTGTGCTTGGTTGAATTATCTATCGCAAATCAGATAATTCTAATTTTTTTAATATATATTTTAAAAGATGCTTAGATTACACAAATGCCACACAAAACTACAGGGATCTCCATGTTCCCCACCTCCCACACCTCCCATAACATCCCACATAAACATCCTTCATCAGTGTGGCACATCACCTGCAATGGATATACACATCCTGGGGCTTTGCCACCAAGCATGGACCACAGTTCACACTGTAGACCACACTTTCTCCCACACAGTTCCACATGCTATATGCTGATGTAAAATGCCCTATATCTGTCGTTGCAATGCCACTCAGGACAATTCCCAAGTCCTGAAAAAGCACCCGTATTACAACTGCTTTTCCCTTCCCTGCCCCAAAAGCGTCCAGTGGCCACTGGATCCACCTCACTGTTGTAATTTCTTCCATTACTTAAACCACACCATGTCTACAACAGAACACCATTAAGTCCACACTAGTCCATAGCTCCTCCCCCAGTCCTGAGGAGCCTGGTATGCTGATGTCCACTCTACCTCCAAGTGAGAGGGGGCCTATATCCTATGGCCAGGTGGCTTGGGTGAGTCCATTGAGCTGTAGAGCAGGAGTTGCAGCTCCACCAAGATTCCAGGCATAGCTGGCACATGGGCAGGCCTGAGGCTCCAGTCTCTGGAAGTACACCTACAAACTCCAGCATTACATATAGGTTTGAATAGAAGGGACTGATGGACCATGTGCAGGAAGGACTTTTTTGAGTCCAACTCTGTCACTCTCAGGAGCACAGATTCCAAAGTAGAGCCCACTGATAAAGCATCAATCTCTGGAGCTATCCCCCCTTATATAGGACTTGGGTGTCTCCAGAGACCTCAGGGGCCCCTCTGTGTGGGGTGATATCCACTTTGGTGTTCTATGAGATCCTACTGAGGTGTGCATAAGCATTACCTCTGGGATGACCTCCTGACTCTCTTTGAAGTCTCTTAGCCACATGAACTCATTTGTCTTTACCTTTTACCCCTTTTATTAAAGCTCTTTTTCCAGTCATATTGCCAGTTGGCACTTGGTTTTAATCCCTCATTGCCAGGGAGGCTCATGCCCGGGAGTCATGTCCCACACTGGGGGGAAGGTAATGCATTCATATGGTGAGTTTGGCTTAGAGAGATGTCACATTTGAGCAACAAGGAGGCTCTCAGGTGGCCACCCTTAGGCACCCCATAACAGTAGGCTAAGTTTCAATTACAAGAGCAAATACTCATAAGGCTAGTCATCAATAACAAAAACCCATCAGTGGACCCTCCTCCTTTGTCAGACACTGCTCCTGCACTCGGGGGACTGTTTCTGCTTCCCTGGAGAATGTGGCAGAGCTCTCCAGGCTGGGAATTCAGTATTCCCTCATTTATTGAGTGATTGTCTACCCACTATGACTATGTCCCACCCCTTGATCATTTGAACAATTTTATATATCTTTCTTGTATATTCAGGTGAACTTCCTCCCATGAAACCCCCATCCCAGACACCCCTCACCAATGATCCTCTCCTGCCCCCTCTGTAACCCTTCTGTGATCCAAACCTTCCTTGAAGATGAAGCCCATATAATAGCCAAATACAATTAATAGGAAAATGAAATAATAAAGATAAGTTTAAATATAAGAGATAAAATACATGGTAATTAAAAAAAAAACTAGAAATAAAATAAAATTAAAGGATTGGGATATTCAAAAAATGGGAAAAAAACAAAAAAAAAATTTTTTTAACACATTTCCTTTTATCACTGCATTATCGGGTGTCCAGTCTGTACTGTGGCACCTGCCCCTTCTCACTCCCCATTGTCTCCCGAATTTTCATTTAATTTTCAGGGAAGTTTTAGGTCACAGCAAAGTCACACACAGAATACTAGAGACTCCCCTTTCCTATTTTTTAAAAAAATATTTTTATTACAGAGGTTGTGAACTTATGAAACAATCATGCACCTGTGTAGAATTCCCATACAACACCCCTACACCAACACACCACACTGTGGAGGAATATTTGTTACAGATTATGAGATAGTATCATCAGACTATTACCACCAACCATTGTCCATAGCATATATTTGGCACACTTTTTCTATGCCCCCCATTATCAGTGTAATACATCTTTGACATTGATACAAGAATATTATGGTATTGCTGTTAACCACAGCCCATAGGTTACACCAGTTGTATTTCTCCCATGCTTCTTCACATTCCCTCCACCCTGCAATTTAGTTCATATTAATGAGACCATGCAATATTTGTCCTTTTGTGTATGGCTTTCTTTGCTTAGCATAATGTTTTCAAGATTCATCCATGTTATCATATGTGTCCCAATTTCATTTCTTCTTACTGCAGCATAGTATTCCATCATATGAATATATCACATTTTGTTTATCCATTCATTTGTCGATGGACACTTATGGATGTTTCCATCTTTGGGCAATTGTGAATAACACTGCTATGAACATTGGTGTGCAGATGTCTCTTCATGTTGTAGTTCTACTGGATATATTTCTAGTGGAGGAATTGCTGGATCATGTGGCAGTTCCATATTTAACTTCCTGAGGAACCACCAAACTGTCTTTCATAGGAGCTGAACCATTTTACAATCCCACCAACAGTGAAGGAGTGTTCCTATTTTTCCACATCCTCTCTGGCACATATTGTTATCGTTTTTTTTTGTTGTTGTTGGTGGTGTTGTTGTGTTGTTGTTTTACTAATGGCCATTCTATGCGGTGTTAGATGATATCTCATTGTGGTTTTGATTTGCATTTCCTAATAGCTTGTGATAGAGAACATTTTTTTCATGTGCTTATTGGCCATTTGTATTTCTTCTTTGGAGAAATGTCTATTTAAATCTTTTGGCCATTTTTCAATTGAACTGCTTGCTCTTTTATTGTTGGGTTGTATGATCTCTTTATATAGCATGGAAATCAAACCCTTATCAGCTATGTGGTTTCCAAATAATTTCTCCCATTGAATAATTTCTCCCTTTTCACCTTCTTGATGAAGTCCTTTGAATCACAGAAGTGTTTAAGTTTGAGAAGATACCATTTATCCATGTTTTCTTTTGTTGCTTGTGCTTTCAGTGTAAGGTTTAAGAAATCCACTACCTGCCACCAGATCTTGAAGATGTTTCCCTACATTTTCTTCTAGGAGCTTTTTGGTTCTTGCTTTTATATGTAGGCCTTTGATTCACTTTTTTTTTTTTTTAAAGATTTTATTTATTTATTCATTTATCCCCCCCTTGCTGCTTGTGCCCGCTGGGTCAGCTAACCACGCCGTGCGGGCGGGCTTGCCTTCACCAGGAGGCCCCAGGAACCGAACCCGGGGCCTCCCATATGGTAAACGGGAGCCCTACTGATTGAACCACAGCCGCTTCCCCTTTGATTCACTTTTAATAAATTTTTTATAAGGTGTGAGATAGGGGTTTTCTTTCTTTCTTTTGGCTATGGATATCCATTTCTCCCAGCACCATTTGTTCTGGCCCAGCTGGGTGGGTTTGACATCCTTGTCAAAAATCACTTGGCCATAGATGTGAAGGTCTGTTTCTGAACCACCAATTCGTTCCATTCATCTATGTGTCTATTTTTATGCCAATACCATGCTGTTTTTATCACTGAGCTAGGTAATATGATTTAAAGTCCAGAAGTGAGAGTCCTCCAACTTCATTTATCCTTTTAAAGATGTTTATGTCTATTCGGGGCCTCTTGCCCTTCCAGATAAATTTGATAATTGTGTTTTACATCTGTTTTAAAAAAATGCTGGTGAAATTTTTATTGGGATTGCATTGAATCTGTATATCAGTTTGGATGGAATTGACATCTTAATGATATTTAGTCTTCCAATCCATGAGCATGGGATGTTCTTCTAATTATTTAGGTCTTTTTAAAATTTCTTTTAGCAATACATAGTAGTTTTCTGAATACAAGTGCTTTACATCTTTGGGATTTTTTTCCTTACTTCCTTCTCAGATTGCACATTACAGTTGTATAGAAACAATACTGATTTTTGAGTATTGATCTGGTATCCTGACACGCTACTGAAGTCGTTTATTAGCTCTAGAAGCTTTGTTATAGATTTTTTGGGAAGTTTCTAGATATAGGATCATAACATCTGTGAAGCATGAAAGTTTTATTTCTTCCTTTCTGATTTGGGTGTTTTATCTGTTTTCCTTACCTGATTGCTCTAGCTAGAAATTTTAGCACTATGTTGAATAAGAGTGGTGACAGTGGGCATCCTTGTTTTGTCCATGATCTCAACAGGAAAGCTTTTAGTCTTTCACCATTGAAAATACAATGTTAGCTGTGGGTTTTTCATATATGGTTTTTATCATATTGAAAAGGTTTCCTTCAGTTCCTATCTTTTGTAGTATTTTTTTTATCAAAAAAGGATTCTCTATTTTGTCAATTGCCTTTTCTGTGTCAATCGATAAAACCGTGTGGTTTTTCTTCTTTGATTTATTCATATGGTGTATTATGCTGATTGATTTTCTTGTGTTGAACCACCCTTGCATGGCTGATATAAAACCCACTTGATAATGATGAATAATTCTTTCAATGTGTTATTGGATTCAATTATAGGTATTTTTATTGAGGATTTTCACATCCATATTCATTAGAGAAATGGGTCTGTAAATTTTCTTTTTTCATAATATCTTTATCTGGCTTTGATATTAGGGTGATATTGGCTTCATAGAATGAGTTTGGTAGCATTCCTTCCTGTTCAATTTTTTGGACGAGCTTGAGTAAGATTGGCATTAAATCTTCTTTAAATGTTTGGTACAACTCACCTGTGAAACCATCTGGTCCTGGGCTTTTCATTTTGGAGAGCTGTTTTATGACTGTTTCAATCCCTTTACTTGTGATTAGTTTGTTGATATCTGTTCTTTCTAGGATCAATGTAGGTTGTTTGTACATTCGTAGGAAATTTTCCATTTCATCTACATTGTCAAGTTTTTATGCACAAAGTTGTTCATAGTATCCTCTTATGATCTCTCTTATTTCTGTGGTGTCAATAGTAATGTTCCAATGTTCATTTTTTATTTCATTTATGTACACCTGCCCTCTTTTTTTCCTAGTCAGTCTAGCTAAGGGTTTGTTGATTTTGTTAATCTCAAAGAACCAACTTTTGGTTTCATTAATTCTTTTTTTTTTTTTGTTCTCAATTTCCTTTATTTCTGCTCTGCTCTTTATTATTTCATTCCTTCTACTTGCTTTGGGATTAGTTTTCTGTTCTTTCTCTAGTTCTTCAAGCTGTGTAGTTAGGTCATTGATTTTTAGCTTTTTCTTCCTTTTAAATGTAACCGCTGAGGGCTATAAATTTTCCTCTCAGCACTGCCTTCACTGCATCCCATGGGTTCTGATATGTTGTGTTCTCATTGTCAGTCATCTTGAGATGTTTATTGATTTCTCTTGAAATTTCTTCTTTGATCTACTGGTTATTTAAGAGTGTTATTTAATCTCCATATATATGTGAATTTTCCCTTTTTCTGCCTCTTGTTGGTTTCCAACTTTATTCCATTATGATCAAAGAAAGTGCTTTATATAATTTTGATCCTGTTGGATTTATTAAGATCTGCTTTGTGACACAACATATGGTCTATCCTGGAGAAAGATCCATGAGCACTTGAAAATAATATATATCCTGCTGTTTTGGGGTGCAGTGTTCTGTATATATCTATTAGGTATAGTCCATTTAACATATTATTCAAGTTCTCTGTTTCTTTATTGATCCCCTGTCCAGATATTCTGTCCAATGCTGAGAGTGGTGTGTTGAAGTTTCCAACTATTATTGTAGAGATGTCTATTTCTCCCTTCAGTTTTTTTAAAAATGTTATTGAAGAATATCGTTCATCCATGAACATACATAAACAATAAGTGTATAGTGAAAGTAGTTGTAAACTTACAAAACATGCATAACATCATATAAGGCTCCCATATATCACCCCACCACCAATACCTTGCATTGTTATGAAACATTTGTTAGAAATTATGAAAGAATATCATCAAAATATTACTACAGTACTAACTATAGTCCATACCTTACATTTGCTGTATTTTTCCCCCAACCCACCCTATTATTTTTTAAATTTATTTATTTACTTTTAATCATTTTTACCCACCACCCGTCTTTGCTGTTTTTGTGTCCATTCGCTGGGCAATTCTCCGTGTGTTTCCTGACCTCTCTTCTCATGCTTCTCTTCCTGTCTTTACCGGGATTTGATCCTCGGAACCTCCAATGTGGGAAAGAGGCATCCTACCACCTGCATCACCTTAGTTCCTGGTTTTTCCATATGTCTCATCTTGGCTCTCCCTTGTGGCATACCCACTTGCAGGGCTTGGGGGTGCACCCATGTGCAGGGCCTGGGGGCTCACCTGTGTGTGTGGCCTCCTATATTTTCTTCTATTTATTTCTTTTTTAAAAATTTTTACTGGGAGGTCCCCGGGGATCGAACCCAGGTCCCTCCATATGCGTGATGGAGGCCCAACCATTTGAACCACATCTGCCCCCCTGCTATATCTCTTAAGGTTGACCAAAGATACCTAGAGTTACAGTCATTTCCCATAGAGATGGTCATATAATAAATCAGGTTTGGTTTATCACCAGGTCCTAAAAACCAGACCTAGGGAGAAAAACTAGGTCTGGGGACACATGTATGATTTCTAAGATAGCGAATGTTTAGTCTACCCTGATTATCACAAAATCAGGACAGCGAGAATATTTGCAGTCTCCCTTCAGTTTTGTCAGTGTTTTGCCTCATGTATCTTTGGGCACCCTGGTTAGGTGCATATACATTTATGGTTGTTATTTCTTCCTGGTGAATCATCTCTTTTATTAATATGTAATGTCCTTCATTGTCTTTAATAAGAGATTTTCTTTAAAAGTCTATTTGATCTGATATAAGTATAGCTAGCCTAGCTTTTTTTTTTTTTTTTTTTTGGTTACTGCATTTGTAGAATATATTTTTCCATCCTTTCACTTTCAATCTATTGGTATTCTTGTGTCTAAAGTTGAGTCTTTAGCAGACGGCATAGAGATGACTCATATTTTCTTATCCATTCTGCCACTCTGTTTTTTGACTGGGGAGTTTAATCCATTAACGTTCAATTATATTACTGCAAAGACATTCTTATTTCATCCATCTTGACCTTTGGGCTTTATCTGTCATTTTATTATCAGCTCTCTTTTGACACTTTTAGTTACTGTTACTGATACAATCATCATTTCTAGACTCTCTTCCAAGCCTCTCTCTCCTGTCTTTACTTTTCAGGCTGTAACACTCCTTATAGTATTTCCTGCAAAGCTGGTATTTTTATTATATACTCTCTCACTTCCTGTATATCTGTGAATATTCTAAACTCGTCCTCATTTCTGAAAAATAAACTTGCCAGATACAAAATTCTTGGCTGGTGGTTCTTCTCTTGCAGTATCTTAAATATATCATAACACTGCCTTCTTGCCTCTATGGTTTCTGATGAGAACTCATTACTTAATATTATTGGGCATCCTTTATATGTTACACATTGCTTTTCTTTTGCTGCTTTCAGAATTCTCTTTGTCGTTGGCATTTGACATTCTGATTAGTATGTGTCTCAGAGTTGGTCTATTCTGATTTATTCTGATTGGAGTACAATGTGCTTCTTGGACATGGATATATCTAGGTCCCTCAATAGGGTGGGGAATTCTCTACCATTATTTCTCCAAATATTCCTTCTGCCCTTTTTCCTTTCTCTTGTCCTTCTGGGACACCCATGATATGCATGTTTGTACATCTCTCACTGTCATTATTTCCCCAAGAATCTGTTCTGTTTATTCCATTCTTTTCTTTTTTGTTTATTTATTCTTTTTATATTTTAAAAGATGCTAAGATTACATAAATGTTATGCAAAAATTACAGGGATTCCCATGTTCCCCACCTCCCACACCTCCCACAACTTCCCACATAAACATCTTTCATTAGTTTGTCACATCACCTGCAATGGATATATACATTCTGGGTCTTTGCCAATAAGCATGGACCATAGTTCATATTGTAGACCACACTCTCCCCCACACAGTTTTGCATGTTATATGCTGATGTAAAATGGCCTATATCTGTCATTGTAATATCACTCAGGATAATTCCCAAATCCCGAAAACACCCCTGTATTACAACTGCTTTTCCCTCTCCCTGCCACTGGCTCCACCACAATGTTGTAATTTCTTCCACTGTTGGAATCACAATATGTCTACAACAGAATACCATTAAGTCTACTCTAGTCCGTAGCTCTTCCCTCAATCCTGAGGAGTCTGGGATTGTGATGTCCACTCCACTTCCAAGTGAGAGGGGGGCTTATATCCCATGGATATGGTGGATGGGATTATCCTGCCTGCGGCTCCAGACTCTCTCCATTCCCTGGGATGGCTGTTGTCCATTATCTCCTCACCAGATGACTTGGGTGAGTCCATTGAGCTGTAGAGCAGGAGTTGCAGCTCCACCGAGATTCCAGGCACAGCTGGCACAGGGGCAGGCCAAAGGCTCCAGTCTCTGGAAGAACACCTACAAACTCCAGCACCACATATAGGTTTGAATAGAAGGGACTGATGGTCCATGTGCAGGGAGGACTTATTTGAGCCCAACTCTGTCACTCTCAGGAGCACAGATTCCAAAGTAGAGCCCACTGATAAGACATCAATCTCTGGAACTATCCCCCCTTATATAGGACCTGGGTGTCTCCAGAGCCCTCAGGAGCCCCTCTGTGTGGGGTGATATGCACTTTGGTGTTCTATGAGCTCCTACTGAGGTGTGCATAAGCGTTACCTCTGGGATGACCTCCCGACTCTCTTTGAAGTCTCTTAGCCACATGAACCCATTTGTCTTTACCTTTTCCCCCTTTTAGTCAAGGTCTTTTTCCAGTCATATTTCCAGTTGGCACTTGGCATGTTGTCAGGGAGGCTCATCCCTGGGAGTCCTGTTGCATGCTGGGGGGAAGGTAATGCATTTATATGGTGAGTTTGGCTTAGAGAGATGTCACATTTGAGCAACAAGGAGGCTCTCAGGTGGCCACCCTTAGGCACACCATAACAGTAGGCTAGGTTTCAATTACAAGAGCAAAGACTTGTAAGACTAGTCATCAATAACAAGAACCCATTAGTGGACCATCTTCCTTTACCAGACACTACCCCTGCACTTGGGGGACTGTTGCTGCTCCCTTGGAGAATGTGGCAGCGCTCTCTAGGCTGGGAATTCAGTATTCTCTCATTTATTGAGTGATTCTCCACCCAATGTGACCATGCCCCGCCCCTTGATCATTTGAACAATTTTATATACCTTTAAGTATATTCAGGTGAACTTCCTCCCATGAATCCCCCATCCCAGACACCCTCCACCAATGATCCTCTCTTGTCCCCATTGTACACCTTCTGTGATCCAAATCTTCCTTAAAGATGAAGCCCATATAATAGCCAAATACAATTAATATGAAAATGAAATAATAATAAGTTTAAATGTAAGAGATAAAATACATGGAAACTTTTAAAAAAACACTAAAAATAAAATAAAATTAAAGGATTGGGATATTAAAAAATGGGAAAAAAAAATTAAAAAACATTTTTTAAATATTTTTCCTTTTATCGCTGCATTATTGGTTGTCCAGTCTGTATCATGACACCTTCCCCCTCTCACTCCCCAGGGTCTCCCAAATTTTCATTTAATTTTCAAAGAAGTTTTAGGTCATAGCAAAGTCACACACAGAATACTAGAGACTCTCATATACCTTACCCCCTACCCCTTTCCTCACCCCATATTAAAACCTTTTTGTATATGGATGGTAGCATTGTTATAACTGTTATACAGATAGTGAAACATCGCTACTAAACATTGTCAATGGTTTACAGTGTAGTTTACAATTTAGATGGTACACCTTATATAATTTTTGATGATAATTACCATATCCCGTGTCCTCACTGTAAGGTAATGAAAAACATTTCCTCTGACCACTAAATATCCCCTGTTTGATCTATTCTGTTCCTTCCTCCCCATCCCACTGGGGCACATGACACCCGCCTGTCTTGTCTCATTGGATGATAAGATTCATAGTTACAT
Organism: Tolypeutes matacus; assembly: GCA_026826555.1. NCBI lineage: Eukaryota > Metazoa > Chordata > Mammalia > Cingulata > Chlamyphoridae > Tolypeutes > Tolypeutes matacus. The sequence continues at coordinate 145,466 of JAKSZT010053867.1, read as the reverse complement.
GCAATAAGAGGTCTTGTCATGCCGATTGTCCTCCCCTATTAGGATCCACCCTTGCTCATAAGAGACAATCAACTGTCTGTTTCTGGGTGAATCGGTCCACCCAAAGATGGGAGTCCATCTCTTTCCCACTCACCATGTGGGTCTCCACTCCCCAACACAACACGTTATGACAGGATGAACACTCACACACTCCCTAGAAGCCTACTCCAGATGCGCCCCATTCTGAATGACCCCCCCAACCTATACCCTAAACCAGTGACACTACCTTGTCATATTGCCATATGAGCATTCCCAGTCTTACACTTTCAACCTCATACCCACAAATCCCTTGTTCACCTTGTACCTCTCCCATCTCTCCCCCCAGTATCCTGGGTATTCTAACATGTCCTTCCTAATCTACCCACCTGTCAACCCTGCACCACCAAACCCAGTAATATCACTACCCACCTGTCCTATCCTTTAATATGCAACTATACTCTATCTCTTTCCCATAGATTATGTCCGTAAGGGTAATGGCTCACAACCCTCTCTTCTCTTTCTCTCTCTTGTTAACCTATCTTTCAGACAATGGTTCTCAGAGACTGCTCACTTTCCTCAATTCAAATCAGTGAGGTCATGTGCCTGGTTTGCTTCAATGCCTGGCTTCCTTCACTCAACATAAGGTCTTCAACATTCATCCATGTTATTCTATGTGTTAGCACTTTATTCCTTCTTAAAGCTGAATAATGTATGTATGTACCACATTTTGTTTATCCATTCATCTGTTGATGGGCAATAGGGCTGATTCTAACTTTTGGCAACAGTGAACAATGCTACTATGAACATTGGTATGCATATATCTGTTCGTAGTCTTTGCTTTCAGTTCTTCTAGGTATATACCTAGCAGTGGAATCACTGGATAATACAGAAGATCTATTGTTAGTTTTCTGAGGAACTGCCAAACTGCCCTCCACAGTGGCTGGACCATCCTACAATCCCACCAGCAGTGGATGAGTGTTCCTATTCCTCCACATCCTCTCCAACACTTACAGTCTACTGTTTTTTTAATAGTTGCCATTCTGATGGGTGTAAGATGGTATCTCATTGTAGTTTTGATTTGCGTTTCCCTAATAGCTAGCGATGTCGAGCATTTTTTCATGAGCTTTTTAGCCATTTGTATTTCTTCCTTGAAGAAGTGTCTTTTCAGGCCACTTGCCCATTTTTTAAATGGGTTGTTTGTCTTTTTATTTTCAAGGTGTAGGATTTCTTTATATATGTAAGATATTAGGCTTCTATCAGATATATGGTTGCCAAATATTTTCTCCCATTGGGTGGGCTACCTTTCTATTTTCTTGATAACATCCTTTGAGGTGCAGATGTTTTTAATTTTGAGGAGATCCCATTTATCTATTTTTTCTTTTGCTGCTTGTGCTTTGGGTGTGAAGTTCATGAAACCAGTTCCTATTACAAGGTCCTGAAGATGCTTCCCTACATTATCTTCCAAGGTCTTTATGGTTTTGGGTCTTATATTTAGATCTTTGATCCATCTTGAATTGATTTTTGTATAAGGTGTGAAATGGTGTTTCTCTCTTATTCTTTTGGATATGGATATCCAGTTCTCCAAGCACCACTTGTTAAAGAGGGCTTTCTCTCCCAACTGAGTGGTCTTGGTGGCCTTGTTGTATATCAGATGACTGTATATGCAGGATCTATGTCAGAACTCTCATTTCGGGTCCATTGGTCAGTAAGTCTATCCTTGTGCCAATACCATGCAGTTTTGAGCACTGTAGCTTTGTATTATGTTTTAAGTCAGGTAGTGAGATACCTCCAACTTCATTTTCTTTTTCAATATGTCTTTGGCAATTCGGGGTCTCTTACCTTTTGAAATAAATTTTGTGGTAAGTTTTTCCAGTTCCTTAAAAAATACAGAGTTGATTTTTACTGGGATTGCATTAAATCTGTAGATTAGTTTGCATAGGATAGACATCTTTTAGTCTTCCTATCCATGAACAGGGAATATTCTTCCATTCATTTAAGTCTTCTTTTATTTGCTTTAACAGTGTTGTGTAGTTTTCTATATAGAAGTCCTTTGCATCTTTAGTTAAATTTATACCTAGGTATTTGATTCTTTTAGTTACTATTGTAAATGGAATTTTTTTCTTGATTTCCTCCTCAGATTGCTCATTATTGGTGTACAGAAATGCTACTGATTTTTGAGCATTGATCTTATAGCCTGTGACATTACTGAACTCCTTTATAAGTTCTAGAAATGTTGTATTTTACTCAGGGCTTTCTACATATAGGACCATGTCGTTTGCAAATAATGAAATTTTTACTTCTTCTTTTCCAATTTGGATGCCTTTTATATCTTTTTCTTGCCTCAGTGCTCGAGCAAGTACTTCCAAGACAATGTTAAATAGGAGTGGTAATAGTGGGCATCCTTGTCTTGTTCCCGATCTCAGAGAGAAGGCTTTTAGGATTTCACCACTGAAGGTGATGTTACCTTTGGGTTTTTCATATATATACCCTTTATCATATTCAGAAAATTTCCTTCTATTCCTATCTTTTGCAGTGTTTTTATCAGGAAAGAGTGCTGTATTTTGTCAAATTCTTTTTCTGCATCTACAGAGATGATCATGTGGTTTTTTTTTCTTTCAATCTGTTTTTGTGGTGGATTACATTGATTGATTTTCTTATATTGAACCATCCTTGCATACCCGGGATGAAACCCACTTGGTCATGGTGTATAATTCTTTTGATATATTGTTTAATGTGATTAGCAAGTATTTTGTTGAAGATTTTAGCATCTAGGTTCATTAGAGAAATTGGTCTGTAATTTTCCTTTCTTGTGGTATCTTTGTTTGGTTTTGGTATTAGGGTAATGTTGGCATCATAGAATGAGTTAGGCAATATTCCTTCTACTTCTATTTTTTTGGAAGAGCTTAAGCAGAATTGGTGTTAGCTCTTTCCGGAATGTTTGGTAACATTCTGCTGTGAAGCCATCTAGTCCTGGGCTCTTCTTATTTGGGAGGTTTTTGATAACTGAGTCTAGCTCTTTACTTGTAATTGGACTGTTGAGTTCATCAATTTCTTCTTTCATCAATGTAGGCTGCTTTTGAGTTTCAAGAAACTTGTCCATTTCCTCTAAATTATCATCCTTGTTGGCATATAATTTTTTAAAGTATCCTCTTATGATAATCTTTATTTCTGTGGGGTCAGTAGTGATATCGCCTTGCTCATTCCTTATTTTGTGTATTTGCACCTGTTCTCTCTTTTTCTTTGTTAGTCTGGCTAAGGGTTTGTCAATGTTATTGATATTCTCGAAGAACCAGCTTTTGGTTTTGTTTATTGTTTCTAGTGCTTTCTTATTCTCTATTTCATTTAGTTCTGTTCTAATCTTTGTTATTTCCTTCTTTCTGCTTCCTTTAGGTTTAGTTTATTGTTTTTCCAGTTCCTCCAACTGTGCAGTTAGGTCTTCAGTTTTAGCTCTTTCTTCTTTTTTAATATATGAATTTATGGCTATGAACTTCCCTCTCAGGAATGCTTTTGCTGCATCCCATAGGTTTTGATATGTTGTGTTTTCATTAGTTTCAAGGTAGTTCCTGATTTCTTTTGAGATCTCCTCCTTTACTCATTGTTTGTCTAAGAGTGTGTTGTTTAACTTCCATATCTTTGTGCCTAATCTGATTCTCTGGTCCTTATGATTTCCAATTTCATTCCATTGTGCTAAGAGAAATTACTTTGTATAATCTCAATCTTTCTGAATTCATTGAGATTTGTTCTGTGGCCTGTCATGTGGTCTATCTTGGAGTATGTTCCGTGTGCACTCGAGAAGAATGTAAATCCTGCTGTATTTGGGTGTAGTGTTATGTATATGTCTATTAAGTCCAGGTCCTCTAATGTATTATTCAGAGTCTTTGTTTCTTTATTGATTCTCTGTCTAGATGTTCTGTCTAATGTTGATAATGGTGAATTAAAGTCCCCCACTATAATTGTAGAGGCATTTATTTCTCCACTTAGTTTTTCCAGAGTTTGCCTCATGTATTTTGAGGCACCCCGATTGGGTGCATAAATGTTTATGATTGTTTCTCTTCTTGAGAGATTATGCCTTTTACTAATATATAGTGTCCATCTTTGTCTCTTCCAATAGTTTTCCATTTAAAGTCTATTTCATCTGATATTAGAATAGGTACTCCTGTCCTTTTTTGGCTATTGTTAGCTTGTAAAATTGTTTTCCAGCCATTCACTTTCTGCCTCCCTGAATCCCTAGGTTGAAGGTGGGTTTGTTGTGGACAGCGTAGAGTTGGATCATATTTCTTTGTCCATTCTGCCAATCTGTGTCTCTTGACTGGTGAGTTTAATCCATTAACATTCAGTGTTATTACTCACAACGAATTTCTTACTTCAGCCATATTTTCTTTAGGTTAATGTATGTCATATGTTGTTTTGTTTCTGTTTTTGTCTTTTTAGTTGTTTTTAAACTCTCCCCCAACTCTCTGTCCCTTGTTTTTTCCTTTCAACTTGTAGAACTTCCTTTAGTATTTCTTGAAGTGCATGTTTCTTATTGGCATATACTCTTAATTTCTGTTAATCTGTGAATATTTTGAACTCTCCATCATTTTTGAATGCCAGTTTTGCTAGACAGAGAATTCGTGGCTGGAAGTTTTTTCTTTTAGTACTTCGCCTATGTCATACCACTGTCTTCTTGCCTACATGGTTTCAGATGAGAAATCAGCACTTACTCTTATTGTGCTTCCCTTGTATGTGATGGTTCTCTTTTCTCTTGCTGCCTTGAGTATTTTCTCTTTGTCTTGAGCATTGGACATTTTGACAAGTATATGTCTTGGAGTCAGCCTTTTGGGATTTATACTGTTTGGGGTGTGCTGTGCTTCGTGTATCTGCACATCCATCTCTCTCAATAGGGTTGGGTAGTGTTTGGCCATTATTTCCTTCAACACTCCTTCTGTTCCCTTTCCCTTCTCTTCTCCTGGGATGCTCATAATGCGTATGTTTGTGCATTTTGTGTTGTCTTTTAAATCACTGAGTCCCTGCTGGAATTTTTCTATCTTTTTATCTATCTGTTATACTATTTGTTTGATTTCAGATGTATTGTCTTCCACATCACTAATTTTTTCTTCTGCCTGTTCAAATCTGCTGTTATATGAATGCAGCATCTTTTTGATTTCTTGGATTGTGCCATTGATCACCATCATATCCGTTATCTTTTATGTATGTTTACAATTTCTTCAGTATGTTCTCCCAGTGTCTTCTTAATATCCTTAATCTCTTCCTTCACTTCTTGCGATTTGTTTGGAAAGTTTTTATTTGTTGTTCCATGCAATTTGTTTGGAAAGCTTTTATTATTTGTTCAATGTTCTCCATCTCTTCCTGGTTTTTAGTTTGTTCATTGGGCTGTTTCATGTTTTCCTGTTTCTCAGTGTGGTTTGTAATTTTTTGTTGCCCTCTAGTCATTATTTTATCTTGATAGGTTTATTTGGTTGATTAGCTTCTCTCTATGCTCTAGAGTTTTATTTAGTTGGTGGTTCTGTGTTTGTGTTGTTTTCTCTTTGACAGTTTTTCTTCTTATTTTATTTCCTTGCTTCTTTTTATGTTCCCTTGAAGGCAAAAGATTAAGGCCAGAGGAATCGAAAGATGTGAGAAAGGAAGAAGGATAATAGTAATACTGATAAAAGTTAGAAGAGGGGCTGTATAAGACTTAGTGAAGCAAATATTTAGCTCATGTAGGCAGTGTAGAGTAATAGGGAAAAAAAGTGGAGTACCTGCAAAGGACTCGGAAACCAAATTGATGGAATATATATATAATGATTTAGAAGGCTAGAATGATGAGGAGGGAGAGAAAGAGTAAAGAAAAGGCTGAAAGGAAAAAGTTAATATTAATTTAAAAAGAAGAAAACAGAATAGATAGAATAGAAATTGACACCCTTAAGTTGTGGGCTAATGAAAAAACGTGGTATGTAAGAACCACAACAGACAGCAGATGGCAGAAAGATGAAGGAAGCAAAAGAGATGGCTTGGGATACAAGATCAATATAGGCAGAGAATGAGAAATCCCAGAAGAAGAAGCACAGCGAAGAGACAAACTAGCAGCACCTAATTTAAAAAAAAAAAAAAAAAAAGAAGGGGGGTAGGAAAGAGGAAAGAAAAGCAAGAGAAAACAAATAGAGAAAAACCAAACAACCACACAAGCAAGCAGTCAAACAAATCTAAGGAAAAGCAGTATTCCTTCTTGGGCCCTTGTGGAACCTCTCAGCCTCCTTGTATTTATCAATCAATTGCCTTGTAAGGTTCTATCTGCAGGTTCTGAGGCAAATTTTAACTATTAAACTAAATTTAAAAGAAAAATTCATTTTTTATTTTTTAAAGTGACTGTGTTCTTTTTTTTTTTTTTTTTTTTTTTGACAAAATAAGGGACCCAAAATATGTCCTTTTCTAGACCACCCCCTTCACTGAGGGGACCCTAACTTGGCTCGAGGACACTAATCACGTACTTCCCACTTCCTGGCCTCCCCAGGGGAGCTGAAGCTCTGATGCTAGTCAGTGCAGAACAATAAAAATGGCTGACTCCACCCCCTCTGGAATCAAGCTTGAGTATCACTGGGTTGTTGCGTAAATCAGGCTTCCTCAGTAGATTCACCTTTCCCCTCAGCCTGGCACTGCTTCAAGCCAGCTTATCTGCTCCCCAAAGCTATGAGGTGGTCCAGGCAGCCAAATCAACAGAAAGGGAACCCCTTTCCACCTTCTGTCATAACCCTCCCACTCTCGGAGAATGCTCCCTCTCACAGGATTGCCGGCAGGGGTTGTGGCATTTCCCTGGGCAGCTAGGTAAGTCAACTTCCTCAGCAGATTCACCATTCTCCTCAGCCTGGTCCTGCTTCAAGCCAGCTATTTTGTTCCCCAAGCTGCCAGGGGTTCCAGGCAGCAAAATCCACAGAAAGGGAAGCCCTCTCGACCCTCCACCAGAATCCTCCCACTCTCGGAGAACTCTCCCTCTCATCGGATTGCCGGCAGGAGTCGCAGCTCAAACCAGCCTTCTTCCCTGAGGATGAGGCTCAGCCGTCTGTGTTAACCTCCACAGGCAGAGTTAAAACCCATGAATCTCCACCAAGCAATCCACGCCACCGAGCTGCCTGCAGATAGATGTCCCAAACTTCTCGCTCCTTGTGCCCACAGCACAGACCCCCGGGCAGGACCCTGTCCCCAATCAGCTGTCCTCAGAGAGCTAGTCAGTGAGTGCCCTCCTATACTGACGCCATCTTGCCTTCTCCAATAATTCTAATCTTAATCTGTATCCCTGTGGGTGTGAACCGATTGCAAATGAGACCTTATGAAGATACTATTTTTTGTTAAGGAAAGGCCACATAAATGAGGGTGGGTCTTAATTCAGATTACTGGGGACCTCAAATGAAGAATCCCATAGAGAGAAATAGGAAGTAAGCAAGAACCCAGAGGAGAAGGTGCCATGTGAAGTGCGGCTAGGATACAGGCCAAGAAACCCCAAGGATTGTGGCAAGCCGGCACCTGAAAGCTACTGAACCCAGGAAGATAGAAGTCTATCTTCTGAAACTGTGAAACAATAAATTTACTTTGCTTAAGCCAACTCATTGTGTGGTATTTGTCATAGAAGCCTGGCATAGTAAAACAGAGTTGAATCCATTTACATCTAATATAATTAAGACAAGGCAAGACTTACTTCTACCATGTTGCTAGTTGTTTTATATAAGTCCTTATACTTTTTTGGTTTCTCCTTTTCTCCATTATTGTCTTCCTTTTTGTTTTTATGACCTTTAATAAAATGAGCCATTTTGAATCACTTTTCAATTCTTTTTGTGTAGAATTTTAGATATTCTTTTTATGGGGATTACATTATATAAGTTTCCAAAGGGTCAATTTAACAAGAAGACTTAAAAATTATAAGCCTATATGTACATAAGAAAAATGCCCCAAAATATATGAAGCAAATATTGACAAAATTGAAGGGAGAAATAGTTCTGTAATAATATTTGGAGATTCCATTACACAATTTTAAAATTTGATAGAATGTTTAGATAAAAGATCAATGAGGAAATAGAAGACATAAACAACACTATAGTTCAACTATATATAAGAGTATATTTGTCACACTTCATCCAACAATGGCAGAAGAAACATTCTTTTAAAATGCACCTGGATCATTCTCCAGGATAGAGCATATGTTGGGGCACAACAGAAGTCTGAATAAATTTAATAAACTTTAAATCATATAAAGTAATTGCTCTGACTGAAGTGGAATGAAGCTAGAAATCAATAACAGAAGGAAAACTGGAAAATTCATAAATATGTGGAAATTAAACAGCACACTCTTAAGCAACTAATGGGATGAAGAATAACTGACAAGGCAAACTGGAAAATACTTAGAGCTAAATAAAAATGAAGACTCAACATACCCAAACCTATGAGATGTAACGAAAGTTGTAATCAGAAAGAAATTTAGAGGTTTGAACATCTATACTAAAAAAAGAAGAAAGAACTCAAATTAATAACTTAACTTTACTTCCTAAGGATCTAGGAAAAGAAGAGCACATTAAATCCAAAGTCAGCAGAAGGAAGGAAATGATTAGGATTAGAGCGGAGATAAATGAATAGAAACAATTGAGGGAACAAACAAAATGAAAAACTGATTCTTTGAAGAAGTCAACAATCCTTTAGCTAAACTAACAAAGAAAAAACAGAAAAGAAACAAATAACTAAAATCAGAATGGAAAATGGTTATGTCACTACTAACCTTACAGAAATAAAAATGTTTATAAGAGAATGTTAAAGGACTTGCAGGAAGATGGAGGATTAGAGAGGTGGAGGGATCAGTTCTCTACCAGAAAATAATAGCTAGAGAACAAGCAGAGACTGGAGGGATGATCTGGGGCTCAGGACAACAGGGGAAGGTGAGACACCACCCAGAAGAGAGAGGGGTGAAAGAAAGGGGTGTCAGCTGGCTGAAATGTCCTATGAGTAGAGCTGCAAAAGCAGCAGCAGGCAGCTGTCCTCCCACCTATGGAGCAAATAGCACTCTGCAGACTGCAGTGGCTGTGGACTGCAGTGGTTGTGGACTCAAGGGTTTGCAGGGGTCTTCTTTCCAAAGAAAGGGGAGAAGTAGGGACACCTCCTACAGCAAATTCAGATTTTGGTTACAAACTTGGTCTGCTACATTAGAGAGGTCACATACATCCAGGCCGGGTGGGACCACAGGACTGTTTGCCCTGAGAGCCTTCAGGGAGCTAAAGATAATATGCCTTTTCAAACACCCTCACTACTGCCCCAGACTGGTTTCTGAAGAGGCAGAGGGAGGGAGCGTCTGGCCAGCCGAGGGTGAACAGCCTCTGAGAAAGTTTGTTTGTGAGGTTTGGCCAGTACTGAAGGCATTGTTCTGCACCACCCACCTGAGGAGTTACACTGAATGCACTCCCCCCTAGCATCTGGGGTCTGAGCTGATAGGTCTGCCAAAGAGCACCATCTGCTGATCAGACCAGAAAAGTGCACAATAAAAGAAAAAATAATAAATAAATAAAAGAGGGAAGCAGAAGCCTTTACTGCCAACCTGTCCAAGGCACTTGGAAACTGGCCTGCACCCCATTATTGGGTACTTAGGCAATAATGAGCAGTTAAAGAAGGGCAATCATAAATATTTAGAACAAGTTAAATCAAGTCAAATAACAGTGGTAGCACACAACCACTTACCAGCAAATCCTCAGGCAAGAGAGAGAAATTGAATATCAGAGTAAACTCAGCATCATAATCAGTTGCCAAGACATCAGCAAAAAATTACAACCTTACTAAGAAAAAGGAAGATATGACTCAGGCAAAGAAATAAACCAAAGCTCCAGATGAGACATAGGACTTTAAACAGCTAATCAATGAGGTTCATACAAATCTCTAAATAAAATCATGGAGTTGAAGGACAATATGGCTAAAGAAATAAAAGGCATTAAGAAGACACAGCATGAACAGAAAAATCTGAAATCTTGGGTAGAAAAAAAAATAGACCTTATGGGAATGAAAGACAAAATAAATGATTTTAAAAATAAAAAAGGCACACAACAGCAGATTTGAAATCATGGAAAGATTCAGTGATGTAGAGGAAAGAATAACAGGAATTGAAGAGAAAGGAAAAACAGAGAAAAGAATGGGAAAATGAGCAGGGGCTCAGGGCGTTGAATAATAACATGAAGTGCAGCAACATGTGTGTTATGGGAGTTCCAGAAGATGATAAGGGAAAAGGGATAGAAAGTGTATTTGAGGAAATAATGGCTGAAAATTTCCCAACTCTCATGAAAGACATGAATATACATGTCCAGGAAGCACAGCATAATCCAATTAGAATAAATACAAACAAATCTACCAGAAGACAAAAAGGGTGCAGAATGCCAAATGCCAAAGATAAAGTGAAAATTCTGAAAGCAGCAAGGGAAAAACAAAACATCATATACAAGTGATATCCAATAAGACTTAGTGTGGATTTCTCTTCAGAATCTATGGAGGCAAGCAGGCAGTGGTATGACATAATTACAGTATTGAAAGAGAAAAACAGCCAGCCAAGAATCTATCTGGCAAAACAATGAGCTTAAAATATTCACAGATAAACAGAAACTAAGAGAGTTTGTAAACAAGTATTCAGCTCTGCAGGAAACATTAAAGGTAGTTCTATAGCCAGATAAGATAAGACAAGAGAGAAAGGCTTGGAGGAGAGTGTAGAAGTGAAAAGTATCATAAAGGGTAAACAAAAAGGTTAAAAGATGGACAAAAATAAGATATGACAGATGAAAGCCAAATGATAAAATGGCTGAAGTAAGTCATGCCTTTACAGGAATAACATTGAATGTTAATGGATTACACTCCCAAATCAAAAGGCATAGGCTGTCAGAATGGATAGGAAAATATGAACCATCCTTATATTGTCTGCAGGAGACTCACTTTAAACCCAAGGGTGCAAACAGACCAAAAGTGAAAGGTTGGAAAGGAGATTTTTCATGCAAACAGCAACCAAAAGAGAGCAAGAGTAGCTATACTGGTGTCAGACAGCACAGACTTTAAATGCAAAAAAGTGATAAGAGATGCAGGTGGCCATTATATATTAATAAAAGGGACAATCCACAAGGGAGAAGTAACAGTCATAAATATGTACCTAACTAGGGTGTCCCAAAATACTAAGGCAAACTCTGGCAAAACTGAATGGACAAGTAGACATCTCTACAATAATATTTAGAAACTTCAACACACCACTCATATCAATAGAAGAAATAGACAGAATATCAACAGGAAACAGAGATCTTGAACATTATTATAAATGAGCCAGACCTGACAGACATACACAGAATATTGCACCCCCAAATCAATAGATTATACATTCCTCTCAAGTGCTCATGGATTTTTCTCCAAGATAGATCACATATTGGGCCACAATACAGCTCGCAATAAATTCAAGAAGATTGAAATTATAAAAAGCACCTTCTCTGATCATAATGCAATGAACCTGGAAATCAATTATAGGTGGTAATGGGAAAAGTTTGCAAATATATAAAGGCTAAACAATACTTTTAAACAATCAATGGGTCAAAGAAGATACTGCAAGAGAAATTAATAGATATCTCAAGATGAATGAAAAGGACAACACAACCTACCAAAACATATTACATATAGTGAGGACAGTGCTGAGAGGGAAATTTATGGCCCTAAAGGCCAATATTAAAAAAGAAAAAAGAGCTAAAATCAAAGAACTGAACAAAAGGAGAAACTAGGGAAAAAAATAGGAAACCAATCACAAAGCAAGCAGAAACAAATAACAAGATTAGAGCAGAAATAAATGAAGTTGAGAACACACTGATGTTCATCGTGACATTATTCACAATTGCCAAAAGAGGGAAACAGCCCAGGTGTCCATCAACTGATGAATGGCTAAGCAAACTGTGGTATATATATACACAATGGAATATTATGCAGCTGTAAGAAGAAATAAAGTTGTGAAGCCTATGACAACATGGATGAATCTGGAGGACATTATGTTGAACAATGCAAGCCAGGCACAAAAGGACAAATACTGTATGACTTTGATACTAGGAACTGAATATAGTGAGCAAACTCATGGAATTAATAGCTAGAATATAAGTTACAAGAGAAAAGAATGTGATTAGAGAATGGAAAGCTGAGGTTTAATCTGTGCAGAACTGGTAAAAAGTTGTTTGTAAATGTTTGGAAATGAATTGAAATTGTGCAAGCAAATCATAGGATTTGTAGTTAGCGCTAACATATGGGTATGATATTGGTTTTTTTGTTGTTGTTGTTGTTGTTGTTGTTGTTGTTTTGGAGTAATGAAAATACTTTAATATTGATTTGAAGTGATGAATGCACAACTTGGGGATTTTACCAAATGACACTGATTGTACACTTTAGACAAATTGTATGGTTTACAAACAAAAAATAATAGGGTGGGTTGGGGGGAAATACACCAAAGGTAAGATATGGACTATAGTTAGTAGTAATACATTGACAATGCTCCTTCATAATTTGTTACAAATGTTTCACAACAATTCAAGATATTGGTAGTGAGGTGAGATATGGAAGGTCTGTATGATGTTATGCATGTTTGTTTTGTAGGTTCACAAGTTTTACTATACACTAATTGTTTATGTATGTTCATGTATGAATGGTATACTTCAATAAATTATCTTTAAAAGTGAGAAAAAGAATACTATAAACAATTGTATGTCAACAAATTAGATAATCTAGAAGAAATGGAAAATTTCCTGGAAATGCATCAATTATCAAAATGACTCAAGAAGAAATAGAAAGACCTCAAAAAAACCTGTGTGACTATTTGATGCTGAATGGATCCCAGAAAATCATGTCTTTTGAGCAATTCCATTCTTGTAAGTGTGAACCTATTGTAGTCAGGACCCTTTGATTTGGTCATTTCAGTTAAGGGCCTTTAAATTAGATTATTTCAATAAGGCATGACCCAAGGTGGGTCTTAATCCTCTTACTGGTGCCCTTTATAAACAGTATGAATACAGAGAAAGACAGAGAGAAATCCTCAGAAGCTGAGAAAGAAACCCTTGGAAGCCAGAAGCTGAAATCAACAGAACACCAAAGGAGAGAGAAAGCCAGAAAGCAGGAAGCGGAAGGAAAGGAAGTCCAGAGGAGGAAGGAGAGCCCTGGCAGACACCACCATGTACCACACCATATGAAGAGGATTCCAGTATCACTGGCAGCCAATCTTCAGAGAGAAAAGTATTGCCTGATGAAGTCTTGATTTGGACATTTTCAAAGCTTCAGAATTGTAAGCTTATAAGTTAATAAATCCCCATTATGAAAGCCAACCCATTTCTGGTATATTACCTTCAGCAGCTTGCAAGCTAAAACAACCTGTAACAAGTGAAGGTGAAACCTTCCACCAAAGAAAAATTCAGGACCAAATGGCTCCAATGGTGAAATCTACTAAATATTTAAAGAATTAACACCAATTCTTCCCAAGCTCTTCCAAAGAATTCAAGAGAAGAGGACACTTTTTAATGCACTCTATGAGTCCAGTATTACAGATACTAAATCCTAATAATGATAGCACAAGAAATGAAAACCACAGAATAATTTTCATTATGAATATAGACCAAAAATCCTTAACAAAATACTAGCAAACTGAATTCATAACACATTGAAAATATTAAACACCATGACCAAGTGGTACTTATGGTTCAACATATGAAAACCAATCAATGAAATAAACTACATAAATAGAAAAAGGAATTTTAAAAACCACAATCATCTCAATAGATGCAGAAAAGGCATTTGGCAAAATCCGGTACCATTTATTGTTAAGAACACTCAGAACACCAGGGCTGGAAGGGAAGTTTCTCAACATAATAAAGACAATTTATGAAAAACCTACTGCAATATCATTCTCAATGGTGAAATACCGAAAATTTTCCTCCTAAGATTAGGAACAAGACAAGGATGCCAGTTTTCTCCACTGCTATTCAATATTGTACTATAAGTACTAACAAGGGCACATAAGCAAGAAAAAGAAATAAAAGTCATGCAAATTAGAGAGGAAGATGTAAAACTATCTTTATTTACACATTATATGATTATATATGTAGAAAATCCAAAGAAATCTACAAGGAAATTATTAGAGCTAATGAGTTCAGCAAAGTAGCAGTGTAAAAGCTCAAAAAAAGGGAAATTAAGAAAGCAATTCCATTTACAATGACATCAGAGGAATAAAATATATAGGAATAAGTTTAAACAAGGATATAAGAGACTTTTACATTGAAAACTGGAAAAAGCATTAATGAAAAATATTAAATAAGATCTAAATAAGTAACAAAATGTTGCATGTGAATGGACTAAGAGTTAATATTGTCAAGATGTGAATATTACCAAAAGTGATCTACAGATTGAACGCAATCCCTATCAAAATTTTAGCAGCCATTTTTGCAGAAATGGAAAATGCAATCCTCAAATTCATGTGGAAGGATGTCATCAGGGTTTTTCAGATTGTCAACAGAAAAGTTGATTTATATCTATCCTTCTGCTAGTACCATGCAGTTTTTTTTTTTTTTGGTTTTTTTTTTTTTTAAAGATTTTATTTATTTATTCATTTATCCCCCCCTTGCTGCTTGTGCTCGCTGGGTCAGCCAACCACGCCGTGCGGACGGGCCTGCCCTCACCAGGAGGCCCCGGGAACCGAACCCGGGGCCTCCCATATGGTAAACGGGAGCCCTACTGATTGAGCCACAGCCGCTTCCCCATGCAGTTTGTTTTGACAACTGTAGCTTTGTAATAAGTTTTAAAGTCAGGAAGTATGAGTCCTCCAACATCATTTTTACTTTTAAAAATGTTTTTGGCTATTCAGCACCCCTTATCTTCCAAATAAAGTCAATGATTGGTTTTTCCATTTCTGCAAAGAAAGCTGTTCAAATTTTGGTTGGGATGGCATTGAATCTGGAAATCATTTGGGGTAGAATTGATACCTTGGCAATATTTAGTCTTTTTTTTTTTTTTTTTTTTTTAAAGATTTTATTTATTTATTCATTTATCCCCCCCTTGCTGTTTGTGCTCGCTGGGTCAGCTCACCACGCCGTGCTGGCGGGCTTGCCTTCACCAGGAGGCCCCGGGGAACCGAACCCGGAACCTCCCATATGGTAAACGGGAGCCCTACTGATTGAGCCACAGCCGCTTCCCAATATTTAGTCTTTTAATCTATGAACATAGAATGTTTTTCCATTTATTTAGCTCTTCTTTGATTTCTTTTAGCAAAGTTTTGTTGTTTTTCATGTTTAAGTCCTCTACATCCTTGTTTAAATTTATTCTTATACTTGATTTTTAGTTGCAATTTTAAATGGATTTTTTTTCTTGATTTTTTCCCTCAGATTCTTCTTACTAGTGTATAGTGTGTAGTAATACTATTTTGCATATTGATCTTGTACCCCACCATTTTGCTGAATTCATTTATTAGCTCTAGTAGCTTTGTTGTAGATTCTTCGGGACTTTTTATATATATAGGATCAAGTCATCTCCAAAGAGTGAAAGATTTACTTCTTCCTTTACAATTTAGATGCCTTTTATTTATTTTTCTTTCCTAATTGCTCTTATTATTGTTATCATTGTTATTCACAATATTGAATAACAGTGGTGACAGTGGGCATCTTTGTCTTCTTCCTGATCTTAGAGGGAAAGTTTCAACCTCTCCCCATGGAATACATTGTTAGCTGAGAGTTTTTCAGATACGTACTTTGTCGTGTTGAGAACGTTTCCTTCTATTCCTGTCTTTCAGTGTTTTTATCAAGAAAGGATCACATTAAATTGATTTTCTTGTGTAGGACCACTTTTGCATATCTGGGATAAAACCCACTCGATCATGGTGTATAATTCTTTTAATGTGCTGTTGGATTCAGTTTGCAAGTATTTCATTGCAGATTTTTGCATCTATGCCAATTGCTTTTTTTTTTTTTTTTTTGGATGTACAGGGGGTTGAACCCAAACTTTGTACATGAGAAACAGGTGTTCAACCACTGAGCTACATCTGGTCCCCTATGCCAAATGCTGTCTGACAAGCCTACCAAGTCCACTCAATTGGGAAGAACAGTGTCTTCAAAACATATTGCTGGGATACTTGGATAGCCATAGACAAAGGATCAAAGGGGACCCCTGTCTTACTTCATATACAGAAATTAACTCAAAATGCTTCAAACACCTAAATATAAGAACCAGGATGATTAAACTACCAGAAGAAAAGATAGGGAAGCATGTTCAGGATACTGTGTTGGGCAATGGCTTCTTAGATGTACACCCAAAACACAATCAATAAAATAAATAAACTCTTTGAAAATGCTGTAATACTTACTGGGATTTTGTGTTTATAATTGGAGATTCTTCCCTTTTAATTTCCTTTTTATTTTGGCATTTACTTTTTGAATGCCAATTGAATTGTCTCCTTTGGAACATGGAAATGGTCTCATATTCCTCAACATTTGTAATATTATATGAACCTCTGAAAGAAGTTTTCAATGTAAGTAATTTTCTAAGTAAATTTCAAGTGGGAGCACTCAAACAGGATACATGGTAACCTCTTTTTAACATATATATTTTTAAGGAAATCTAATATAGAATAAACCATATTTAGAGAGAAATAACTTGTATATTTTGTTATGGCTCTTCCAGGTCTTCTTTGTACCTCTCATAACAAAGCAACAAAAGAAAGTTAAAATTGTCTTTCTCTGAACAGAAACTCCTCTTAACATGTCCTTATTAGAAGATCTCTTTCTGGGTGAAAGTAGAAAATAGACATCTGTGTCTGACATCATGGCAAAAAAACTCATCTAACGTTTGTGGAATCAGGGTGATGTTAGCCTAATGATATCTGCTATTCAGGTTTCTGAATAACAAGGAAGGATTGGAGAGTGCAGGATGAAGAAAGAAAAAGATGGAAGCATAAGTTTTGTGGTGGAAGGGCATATGGGGAATGTGAAATTCCAGCAAGAGACATAGGATAGAGAGAAGGAACCTCCAAGGAGGGTGTTAGAGACCACGAAGAGGATGGATAGGAAAGAGAAAGCAGGGATGGGCCACTGGAGGGGAGCACAGAGGAACATCAGAGAAGTGAGGGGGTGGGGGAAACTGCCTGGGGGAAGAGTACACAACTAGGAATTATAGCAGAAGATCACTTTAAGGAAAGCACTAATTAAAACTGTGAACCTGAATTCAGGCTATACTGTTATAAGCTGTTAGGTTCTTTGCAAGAGGTGGGTAGAAGATAGAGAAGTGCCTGTGCTCAGAATGGGGCAGTAGAGCTCAAAAAGATAGAGACGTCAGGAATGAATGTGAGATAGTCTGCTCCATCATGCCACCCACTCCCATAAAGTCCTGATCAATTTTATTTTCTTAATTCCTCCAAAGATACATTCATTCTAATTAGAAAATGTAATAAAAATGAAGTATGAATCTCCTAACCTCTCTTTCCCAGGCCCACACCCCTCTACCCCACTTGCCTACTTAGTTCTTCCCTTTCCATCCATAGAAAGGAGTTAGATTACAGGTCTGATAATTGGATAATTTGCCTATGCCTATTCTGGAAAGCCCCTAAAACTCAAAGTAGAAATTTTGTGTTTGGTTAATCATTTACCCTTCATTTATCCATTTATATGTTAATTGTCTAGGAAATGATGGGGAGTACCTCTTCAGTTAAAGACTCAGTGAGCTTCATCACTTCACTCCAAACACTTTTCTTTCTTTTGACCCTTGGGAAATAGGTCCAAGAGCAATCAGGGGAAATCTGATCGAGGAGAAATCAGATCCCTCACAATCCAGCTTTCGCCAATCAGAGGCAATTTTTCTTCCATCCTTACCTAAAGGTTTAAAGGCTTCTTCATTCCATATCACTGTTTCCTCTTGTCTGGGTGGATGTGACCCAAGAACAGCCTCTGAAGGATTTTTATCCCTCCTCCTAGTTGTATGTGATGTTCCAACCTCTCTGGAGTTGGGGTTTCTGATTTAGTCCTGAATATCCATCAATTTGTAGCCACGCTTGCTCTCCCGCAGGCAGATCTCAGATTGCCAATCTCATGGAAGAGCAGATAGGATCTGAATGAGTGCCAAAGCTTCCAGTAACTCTTGTGTGACATCATCATTGACAAAATTAAGTTCTATGTTATGTCATAACATGGGCATGTGGGGAATGTGAATTGTGAGTTTGACCCTTAACATGGCAACATGAAACACAAGACAGTTGTTGAAGCGGGGGATTGGTGGTGGGAAGACAGATTTTATAATAAAAATGGATTGAAACTTCTCCCTGCCCTCAAAGAAATGGCCATCCATTGAGGTAGTGACTGGGGAGCAGGGACTGATAACTAACTATGATGGACTGTTGCTTTCTCCTAAACCTCTCATTTGACTCTGATTGAAACCTGTTTCTCCAGCCCTGGTCACAAAATGTCCACTCAGAACCACTCTCAATTCCCTTTGTCTCTGAGCCTTCATACAAGCCTCTGACTAGAAGGCTTTCTCTCCCCTCCCCTTCTCTGGCTCATCCTGCCTGAGAGATACATGTTATTTAAGAAAGTTAGGCTCCTGCATTTTGGGCCCAGCTCCACCCCTTTCTGGTCACATGATCATAGATTTTTCAGCTGACCTTTCCATGTCTTACTTCCCTCATCTGTAAAATAGGGAGTACTCTATCAATTGGATAGTGTTGTAGGTTGGATAAAATAGGCTAATACATGTGAACACTGAAAACAATAAGTGGTTGGTACAGAATAAGACCATGTGAATGTTTGCTGTTGTTGTTATACTTAGGTCACAGCTTACTGAGCATGTCCTGACTAAGTGATTTTCCTGCTTAATGTTTTCAGAGAACCTAATTATCCCCCATTGTGGCACTAATCATGATTGATAAGAGATTTTCAGTCACAAATCTGTCTCCTACAAATAGACTATAGCAAATAGCGGGTATAACTTATCTTTGCAGTTCCAGAAAGTGTCACAGTCTCTCACACATAGTGGATACTTGATATACATTTGTTGACAAATGTATGGTGACTCCTTCAAAGGACACATCCATCATAGATATCCAGTAGAATGGGATTGTGTGATCTGGTTCCAAGAAGTGCCATCTCTCAAAAGTAGAACCTGGCCACTGTTATTTCATCTTACTGGCTGAGACCCAGGAAATGCTATGTGATTGTCCTTAGCCCCTTCATGTACTTCCCTTTGGGGCCTCTGGAACTATATTATGATTGTCCTCACAAAAAAAGGACTGAGCTCAGGACCTCTGAGATCACTTGTCTGGGAAGTTTAGGAGTATACTCTGTAAAAATCCATTGTTGTCTGCTTGAGTCAAACCTCCATATTTATTCTGGAGGCCACCTGCTGACATGACAGTGGATTGCAGATACATGAGTAAGTCCAGTTGGGTGCAGCTGAGCCTGGACCAGAATAGAAGAACCTCAGATTGCCAATCTGAAAAGTCATGAGTGCAGTGAATGTTATTTTAAACCTCTACTTTTGGGGTTTGTTTTCAATACAGCAAGAAGGTAACTAAAACAATTTTTAATTTGGCCCTGTTGCTTTCCAAGCTTTGAGGGAACTTCTCCTAGTCATTTCATTTTCAAGCACATCTGGCATAGCATCTGACATGTAGACCTTATACAGAAAATCTTTGTTCACTGAATGAATGAATTAAAGATAGGTATTTATAGGTGTAAATCAGTGCAAAACTTATATGTACAACAAGAATTTTTTCATGATATTTCTTTAAGGAAATGAAACTCCATGTTGGAGGTGCCTGCTTACCAAATGGTAGAACACTTAATATTATTTCTTAGAGTACCCCCCGCATTGCCTATGATTCTGCAATTTTCTCCAGGATGTAATGAAGTACCAAGGCATTGGAAAAGAGGCTTAACACACCCTTTTTCCTGAAGCATTGGCTTTGCTGCTTCCATGCCCTCTTTCAGAACAGGCAGCTTGATAAGGCTGGGAGTGCCATTAGATTCAGCTCCCTAGGTCCACCATTTCCCTCTGAATTGTTTCTACCTACTCCAAAACAGTATCAATAAGTCGGCCCTGTCCTTTCCCAATGCCTAAGACTCTCCTTTCCTACTCCAACCCACTTTCCCCTCAGTCTCCCTTTCACTCAGTGTGACCATTTCAATGGGATGATTATGAAACAAACCTGAACAGCCATATAAACTTTTGGCAGCTTCTGCTTTGCAAAGCCCAACTACCTCCTTGAATTAGGTAGAGAAAGAAGAAAAATAGAGGAAAATTTTACATCCAGTTTAAGTTCTAATAAATTATTTTGCCATACATTGTCAAAAGTCCATGCAGAAATTTTGGTACTTGGGAATTATCCTGAGTGACATTGCAATGACAGATATAGGCCATTTTATATCACCATTTAACATGCAGAACTGTGTGGGAGAGAGTGTCGTCTACAATGTGAACTATGGTCTATGCTTAGTGGCAAAGCCCCAAGATGTGTATATCTCTTGCAGGTGATGTGCCAAACTAATGAAGGATGTTTATGTGGGAGGCTGTGGGAGGAGTGGGAGGTGGGGCATATGGGAATCCCTGTAATTTTTGTGTAACATTTATGTAATCTAAGTATCTTTTTTAAAAAAATTTTTTAATTATTAAAAAAAAAGTCCATGCAGAAAAAAAATTCCATTGATTCTCTTAAAAGTTAAAAGATGAAAAAAGAGAGGTGTCAATTTTGTCATAATCTACAGGGAAAGATGAAAAGAGCAGATGGGAGGAGAAATAAGTCTCCATCCATTGCTCATGATGTCTCCACTCTCACACTTCCCCTTGGAAATCACTGAAAATACTATGTAGTTCCTCACACCTCCACAACGAGCATCGTTCATGTTCCCACAAGCAAGAATTGTTTTGTGTCTTATTGTCTGCTGCATAATTAGATTCAAAACTGAAAACCAACAAGGAGGAAGATAAAAAAACAACAGAATGAAGCAAATGAAATCAAGTTTTCCATATATATAAAATGACCTGCCGAAGTATTTTCAAAGATTTTACTTATAATGTTGTCACAGTAAAGAGAGGACATTTATTGAGGGAGACACTTGGGATGCTGCTAAAATAACATGTATCCCTTCTGATATTATATGTGTGATATTTTTCTTGTTTATCACCTGCCTGCTACACTTAATAATGTTCTGTGAAGACAAAATCTTTTCTGCTCTGTTTGTCCTTATGTGTCTGGTACATATACTGTGCCAATAACCCAAAAATATTTGTTGAATGAAGGAGTTAAGTAATTAATTAATATTTGGGGGATTATTAACTTTACAGAGATTTTTATTTCATCTGTGAAAACAAGAATAAATAAATCGACACTATTCCAAATACAATTTAGAATTAATTAAAATGAGGAAAGCAGGGGCAAGTGTGGCTCAGTGGTTGAGTGTCTGCTTCCCATGTACAAGGTCCTGGGTTTAATCTCCAGTACCTCCTAAAATTAAAAAAAAAAAAAAAAAAAAAAGTGAAAAGAGCTTGAACAATGAAGTGATAGAAAAAATAAGATTGAGAACAAATCAAATGTGCTATCCTTATCTTCACTTTGGAGAGACAGCTCTCTTTCTGTCACTCACACAGTGGCATGTGCAAATACTGAGAGCCTTTGGTCTGGCTATATATTTAAGTGCACAATCATAGTACCTAGCTACAGTGGTAAAAAAAAAAAAATAGCATGCTACTGGCATCAAGATAGACACATAAACAAGTGGAAAAGAATTGATCATTCAAAAACAGACCATCATGTCTATGATCAAGTAATTTTTGACAAGGATGTCAAACTGACATAGCTGAGGCAGAACAGTCTATTCAACAAATGGTGCTGGGAGAACTGGATATCCATAGTCAAAAGAAAGAAAGAGGACCCCTATATCAAACCTTAAACAAAAATTAGCTCAAAATGGATCAAAGACCTAAATATAAAAGCTAGAACCATAAAGCTCCCAGAAGAAAATTTAGGGAAACATCTTCAAGACCTGGTGGTAGGTGGTGGGTTCTTAAACCTTACACCAAAAGCACGAGCAACAAAAGAAAACGTGGATAAATGGGATCTTCTCAAACTTAAACACTTCTGTGATTCAAAGGGCTTAATCACAACTGGCAACACAACTGGAAAAAGACCTTGAATAAAAGGGGGAAATGGTAAAGACAAATGAGTTCAAGTGGCTAAGAGACTTCAAAGAGAGTCGGGAGGTCATCCCAGAGGTAACTCTTACGCACACCTCAGTAGGAGCTCATAGAACATCTAAGTGCCTATCACCCCACTCAGTGGGGTTCCTGAGAGCTCTGGAGGCACCCTGGTCCTATATAAGGGGGGATAGCCCCAGAGACTGATGCCTTATCAGTGGGTTCTATTTTGGAATCTGTGCTCCTGAGAGTGACAGAATTAGACTCAAATAAGTCCTCCCTGCACATGGTTCACCAGTCCCTTCTATTCAAACCTACATGTGATGCTGGAGTTTCTTAGGTATACTTCCAGAGACTGGAGCCTCCCGCCTACCTATGTGCCAGGTGTTCATGAAATCTAGGTGGAGCTGCAACTCCTACCCTACAGCTCAATGGACTCATCCAAGTCACCTGGTGAGGAGACAACGATGGGCAATGGCCATCCCAGGGAATGGAGAAGGCCTGCATCTGCAGGCAGGATCATCCCACCCACCATATCCATGGGATATAAGCCCTCTCTCACTTGGAGTTGGAGTGGACATCACCATCCCAGTCGCCTCTGGATTGGGGGAAGAACTATGGACTAGAGTGGACTTGATGGTATTCTCTTGCTCACATATGGTGATTCTTGCAATGCAAGAAATTATAACAATGAGGTGGAGCCAGTGGCCACTTGACAGTTTTTGGGTAGGGAGGGGATGAGCAGTTGAAATACAGGGGCTTCTTTGGGAGTTGGGGGTTGTCCTGAGTACTGTTGTGGCAATGGATGTAGGCCATTTTTAATCAGCACACACCACTCAGAACTGAGTGGGAGAGAGTGTGGTCTACAGTGTGAACTGTGGTCTATGGTTGGTGGCAAGGCTCCAGGATGTGTAAGTTCATTGAGGTTAGTGGGCCACACTGTGGGAGATGTTTGTGTTGGATGTGGTGGGAGGTGTGGGAGGTGGGCAACATGGGAATCCCAGTGGGTTCCGTGTAATATTTTAGGTAATCTAAGCACCTCTTAAAATATATGTATATATATAACATTTTTGTAAGCAAATACACATATATGCATATATATTTATAAAAAAAAAAAACTTAAATAAATTCTGGGAAGGAAAACAAAAAACAAAAAAAAAAATCAAAGGGCTTAATCAAGAAGGTGAAAAAGCAGCACACTCAATGGGAGAAATTATTTGGAAACCATATAGCTGATAAGGGTTTGATTTCCATGCTCTATAAAGAGATCATACAACTCAACAATAAAAGAGCAAGCAATCTAATTTAAAAATGGGCAAAAGTTTTAAATAGAAACTTCTCCAAAAAGGAAATACAAATGCTGTAAAAGCACATGAAAAAAATGTTCAATATCACTAGCTGTTAGGGAAATGTAAATCAAAACAACAATGAGAAATCATCTCACACTACATAGAATGGCAATTATTTTAAAAAACAGAAAACAATAAATGTTGGAGAGGATTTGGAAAAATAAGAACATCCTGTCACTGTTGGTGGGAAGGTAAAATGGTGCAACCTTTGTGGAAGATGGTTTGGCGGTTCCTCAGCAAGCTAAATATAGAACTACCATATGATCCAGCAATTCCTTTACTAGAAATATATCCAGAAGAACTGAAAACTGTGACATGAACAAAGATTTGCACACTGATATTCATAGTGGCATTATTCACAATTGCCAAAAGATGGAAAAAAACCCTCATGTCAATTAGCCAATGAATGGATAAACAAAATGTGGTATATACATAGAATGGAATACTGTGCTGCAGTAGAAGAAATGAAATTGAGACACATAGGATAACGTGAATGAATCTTGAAGACATTATGCAAAGTGAAATAAGCCAGACACAAAAGGACAAATATTGCATGGCCTCACTAATATGAACTAAACATGAAGAATAAATGTAGGGAGTTAAAACCTGGAGTATAGGTTACTAGGGGGTAGGATGAGGGCTGAAAAGGGATATTGATGATTAATGTATATAGAAGTTTTAATTACCATGCTTGTAAAAGTGTGGAAATGAATAGAGTTGAGGGTGATACATTGTAGTGAGTATGACTTACAGAGCTGGTTTATAAATGGGATTGTGGCTTAAAAGGGTAGCCTAGGTATGTAAATGTCAATTGAAAGAAAGGTAGAGAATAATCTAGGGACTGAGTAACACAATGAACCCAGAGGTGAATAAGAATTGTGGTTAATAGTACAAATACAAGATTATCCTTCTATGAACTAAAACAAATGTACATCACTATTTGCAAAGTGGTAAGAATGTGGAAAAGCATGGGAAAATACAATTTATGTAACCTATAGACTATAGTTAACAGCAATACTGTTATATTCTTGCATCAATGCCAAAGATGTACTGTGTTAATAATAGGGGGTATGGAAAAAATATACCAAATGTACACAATAGACTATAGTTAGTAGCAGTAGTCTGATGATATTATCTCATAATTTGTAACAAATTTTTCACAACAATGTAGAGTTGTATGGGAATTCCACACATGTACATGATTGCTTTGTATGTTTACAACTTCTCTAATAAAATATATTTTTTAAAGGGCTTTAAGACATTGGTTAATTAAAACAAGGACCAAATGTGGCTTACATTAAATGAAGTGTAAATGCCAGAACTTCCCCAGTATAATGTAGATGAAGAGGTACAATGGCTTAGAGAGATTGGAATGTTAGAGTGGATTTATCATGTAAGACATGCTTACCCACCAAGAAGGGCCCAGAGGACACAACTTTCACAACTGTGAGGAATAAATTTGTGATAGGAGCACCATATACCCTGAAAAGCGATGTGGTCACTCTTCTCTGTAGGTCAGATATTACCTTGGGAACAGCTGACACTGTATTTGGATCCTTAAATTTAATGGGGATTATCAGATTACAGGTTGGCAGGAGCCTAGTGATGGCACTTAATTGCTCAACACAAGGGGGCATGGTGACTGTATAATGGACAGCAGAGTCAATGCAGTAATCAAAACAGTCTGACCCACAGAGACCTATGGCATTGGCTAGTTGACCATGAAGTACCTAGAAGTGAAATAAATAGGTAATCTACTAAATTCTTATGTGATCTGTATAAGTAGAAGAGTTCTAGGCCAAGTGTACAAAAGTCTAACTTGAATAAAAAGTGTCATGGCCCCTCAATCAATCCCCAGACTTAAAGTTTAAGAAACTCAGAACCCATTGAATGAAGGGTAAGTAGGTCCCCTTGGGAAAGGACACTAACCACTGCTAAAACTTTATGCTATTAATATTCCTCCCAGCTTTCCCCAAAGGAAAAAAAAACTATTTTTTTTTGTATGTTTGTTTTTTAACCAAGGTGACTGCACTTTGGGGAAATGGAAATTATTAAACACTTCAGCAATTCCTGGACAATGGCTCTGAACTGACACTAATTCTAAGAGATCCTAATAATCACTGTGGTCCACCACTCAGAGTAGGGACTTATTAAGGTCAGGTAACCAATGGAGTTTTAATTCAGGTCCATCTCACAGTGAGTCCAGTGGGTACCCAAACTAATTCTGAGGTTACTTCCCCAGTCCCAGAATGCATAATTGGAATAGACATATTCAACCAGCAGCAAAATCCCCACTTTTGTTCCCTGACCTACTGAATAAGGACTATTATGGTAGGAAAGACCAAGTGGAAGCCACTAGAACTACCTAGAAAATAGTAAATAAAAATAATACTGGGTCCCGAAGCCAAGACGGTGGCAGATTAAGGAGCTCCAAGAGTCAGTTCGTCCTACAGGGCAGCTAGTAATCATCCAGCCCTATCTAAAAAGCACTGTTTGGGGGCTCCAGGAGACCAGAAGAGCATCCAGCAACATCCTTGAAAGTACAGAAGGAGGGAACTGCCCATCTGCAGAGAAGAGTCATGAGTAGTGCCCTCCATGCTGCGGAGGCCTATGCCCATGGTGCAAACTGCCTCGGGAGCTATTCTGTGGCTGGAGTTGGAAATTCCATTTCCCAAAAATGGAGGAAGAAGACAGGATGTGACACCGACTTCAGGTACTGATTAGTAAATTTGGCAGGCTAAAGTATAACCCTAAAAACAGCTAAAGTTTAAACCTGTCCAAGTGAGAAAGAGACCCATAGCCACAATTTTAACTCTACCCCGGGCATGAAGGGAAGTGGGGCTGACTGAAAATCACAGTGCTGGTAGGGACCAGCTGCTTTTCACTCAGATTGGATTGCAGCTCTAGCCTAAACCCCAACCCAACCTTTGTCAGGGAGGAAGCTGAAGGGACCTGCATCACCACTCTGGGAAATTGCAAGCCATGATTCAGAGGCTGGTGCCCATCTTATTCTAGTAGTGCAAGCCATCTCAGGAGATATTCCATGGCTGGAATTAGAAGCTCCATTTCCCATAAATGGGGGAGGAAGAGACAGTTGTCCACTCACTTCAGCTTCTGATTGGTGGACTCAGCTGGCTAAAGCATAATCCTAGGAACAGCTGGGGTTTGAAACTGTTCACGTTGGAAAGAGCCTGGTAGCTGCCATTTTGACTTTGCCCCTGGCATGAGGAGAAGCTGGGCTAACTGAAAATCAGTGAAGTTAAGGAATGGCTTCTTTCCACCAATATTGGACTGCAACCCTAGCCTAGGCTCCAGCCCCACATCTGGCAAGGAGGAAGCTGGTGGGACCTGCACCAGTCTCTCCAGGCAACTGCAAGTTCTTCTGGCCAGAACAGTCCAAATAGTCAGAAACCTGGGGCTGCATCCCTGCACCCCAATAAGATAGGAGAGGAGCTGGGTTTCCTTAGCCTCTCCAGGCAACTTTGCAGGTATTTTCATCCCACATGAACTGGTTTGCTGAGCACTTTCAAGTCCGTCTCCACCTCTGCGCCCCCATAGGATAGAAGGGGGCTGGTGTTCCCTCACCCTCGCAGGGCAACTGCAGGCACTTTTGGCCT
Organism: Tolypeutes matacus; assembly: GCA_026826555.1. Lineage (NCBI taxonomy): Eukaryota > Metazoa > Chordata > Mammalia > Cingulata > Chlamyphoridae > Tolypeutes > Tolypeutes matacus. The sequence continues at coordinate 118,318 of JAKSZT010053867.1, read as the reverse complement.
GCACAAACCCAATGACTGGGTATTTGTGGCTCCACTCCCACTCCCCATAGGACAAGAGAGGGACTGTACAGACTAGACTGTGAAGTGCCTGTGGATCCACCCCCACTACACAGTAGGATAGGAGGGGGCTTGTGTTTCTGCAGCTTCTCCAGGCAATGGCAGGCACTTTCAGCTGGCATGGACTGGGCTGTTGGATGCCTATGGATCCACCCCTACCCCTCAATAGGATAGGAGGAGTCTGGTGTCTCCACAGCATCTCTGGGAAATGGCAGGTACTTTCAGCCTACAGGGATTGAATTGTTGGGTACCTGTGGATCCATCCCCAGGTCCTAATAGGATAGGAGGGGACTGGTGTTTCCTCAGCCTCTCCAGGCAATGGCAAGTGCTCTCTGCCTAAAGGGACTGAACTGTTGGGTGTCCATGGATCACTCCCACCACTCAATAGAATAGGAGGGTGCTGGTGTTTCCTCAGGCTCTCTGGGCAATGGCAGGTACTTTCAGCCTCCAAAGACTGAACTGTTGGGCATCAGTTGTTCCATTCCCACCCCCTAAAGGGCAGAAGGGACAGTACTCTCTCAGCCTTTCAGGGCAACTACAGGCATATTCAGTCCAAACAGATTAGATTGTAGGGCACTCCAGAGGTCCATCCCCACCCTTCACAGGGAGGGGGCCCATTGTTACATCAGCTTACCTGGGCAACTTTGGTGATTTTAGACCCACACAGCATAGATTTCTGCCACAACTGCAGCTCCATCCCCACCCCAGGTAGGGGAGGAAGAGGTGTGAAGCTTCATCAGTCTCTCTGGTAAACTACAGACAGTCTTGTCCTGCACAACTTGGATTATTAAACATGGCTGCAACTCAGTTCCTATGCCTGGCAGAGGAGAAAAGTGAGAGAAGCTTCATCAATTCCTGGGGCAATGTGGGCAGCTTCAGCCTCCAAAGCTTACAGCACCAACTACTTCCTTGGTTCCTACTACACAACCAGCAAGGGAGAAAAGACAAGAGAGCCCTAAACTAAAGGGAGAAACTGTACCCAGAAAAAATATATCTAGTAAGCCAGATTAGAAGATACCAACAAAAAATTATGATCCATGCCAAGAAACAGGAAGATATGGCCCAGTTAAAGGAACAAGATAAACCCGCAGATGACATAAAGGAGTTGAGACAACTACTCATAGATGTTCAAACAACTTTCCCTAATAAATTCAATGAGATGGCTTAAGAAGACACTGGGAGAGCACAAAGAAGAATTTAAAAGCATACATAGAAAAGCAGCAGATATTATTGGAATTAAAACTGCAATAAATGAAATTAAAAATACATTGGAGGTATATAACAGCAGATTTGAAAAGGTAGAAAAAAGGATCAGTATGCTTGAAAACATGGCCTCCAAAAGCCAATGTACAAAAAAATAGATGAAGAAAAGAATGGAAAAGGGGTAAAATGGCGTCGGTTTAGGAGGGCACTCACTAACTCACTCTCTGAAGACAGCTGATTGGGGACAGGATCCTGCCTGAGGGGTCTGTGCTGGGAGCACATGGAGGGAAAACCTTGGGGACATCCATCTAGAGGGAGCTGGATAGCAAGGTGGATTGCTCAGGAAAGATTCGTGAGTTTTTCCCCTGCCTGTGGTAGTCAACATCGATGGCTGAGCCCCATCCTCAGGGAAAAAGGCTGGTTTGCGCCGTGACTCCCACCAGCAACCCAGTGAAAGGGAGCATTCTCCGAGAGTAGGGGGCTTCTGGCAGAGGATTGAGAGGGGTTTCCTTTCTGTGGATTTGGCTGTCTGGAACCCCTTGCAGCTTTGGGGAACAAAATAGCTGGCTTGAAGCGGCACCAGACTGAGGGGAGAAGCGAATCTGCTGAGGAAGTCTGATTTACCTAACAGCCTGGTGATACTGAGGCTTGGCTCCAGAGGGGGCGGAGTCAGCCAATTTTATCCTTCTGCACTGACAAGCATCAGTTTCAGCACCCCTGGGGAGGCCAGGAAGTGGGAAGTGCTTGATTAGATTACACAAACCAATTTAGGGTCCACTTGGTGAAGAGAGTGGTCTAGAAGAGGCCTTCTACTGGGTCCCTTATTTCACCAAAAAAAAAAAAAAAAGAAGACAGTCACTTTAAAAAAGAAAAAAAGAAAAAAATTTTAAACTTAGTTTAATCACTAAAATCTGCCTCAAAACCTGCAGATAGACCCTTGCAGGGCAATTGACTGATGAACACAAGCAGGGTGAGAGGTTGCACAAGGGTCCCAGAAGGAACACTGTTCTTCCTTAGCTTTGTTTGACTGCTTGCTTGTGTGGTTGTTTGGTTTTTCTTTGTTTATTTGTTGTCTCTTGCTTTCCTTTCCTCTTTCCTCCCCCCATTCTTTTTCTTTTTTCTTTTTTTAAAAATTAAGTGCTACTAGCTTGTGCCTTCTTTGCTTGCTTCTTCTTCCATGATTTCCCATTCTTTGTCTATATTGATTTTGTCTCCCAATGCTCTCTTTTCCTTCCTTCATCTTTCTGCCTTCTGCTTTCTGTTGTGGTTCTTACATACCACCTTTTTTATTACCCCACAAATTAAGGGTGTCAATTTCTGTTCTATCTATTCTGTTTCCTCCTTTTTTTACTAATATTAACTTTTTCCTTTCAGCCCTTTCTTTACTCTTTCTCTCTCTCCTCATCATACTGGCCTTCTAAATCATTATATATATTTTCCTCTATTTGGTTTCCCAGTCCATTGTAGGTACTCCAATTTTTTTCCTATTACTCTACCTTGCCTACATGAGTTAAATATTCATTTTACTAAGTCTTATACGGCCCTCTTCTAACTTTTATCAATATTACTATTATCATTCTTCCTTTCTCACATCTTTCGATTCCTCAGGCCCTAATCTTTTGCCTTCAAGGGAACAAAGAAGCAAGGAAATAAAATAAGAAAAAGTCTCAAAGAGAAAACTTAAAACACACACAGAACCACCAGCTAAATAAAACTCTAGAGCAGAGAGAGAAGCTAATCCACTGAATAAACCCATCAAGATAAAATGATGACTAGAGGGCAATAAAAAATTACAAACCACACTGAGAAACAGGAAAACATGGACCAGTCAAATGAACAAACTAAAAACCAGGAAGGATGCAGAACATCTAACAACTAATCAAAGCATTCCAAACAAATATCATGGACAAACTTAATGACGTAATGGAAGAGATTAAGGATATTAAGAAGACACTGGGAGAACATACTGAAGAAATTGTAAACATACATAAAAATATAATGGATATGATGGTGATCAATGGCACAATCCAAGAAATCAAAAAAGATGCTGAATTCACATAACAGCAGATTTGAACAGGCAGAAGAAATAATTAGTGATGTGGAAAACAATACATCTGAAATCAAACAGATAGTAGAACAGATAGATTAAAAGATAGAAAAAATCCAGCAGGGACTCAGGGATTTAACCGAAAACACAAAATGCACAAACAAACGCATTATAAGCTTCCCAGAAGGAGAAGAGAAGGGTAAGGGAACAGAAGGAGTGTTGAAGGAAATAATGGCTGAAAACTTCCCAATCCTACTGAGAGAGATGGATGTGCAGATCTAGGAAGCACAGTGCACCCCAAACAGTATAAATCCCAATAGGCCAACTCCAAGACATATACTTGTCAAAATGTCCAATGCTCAATACAAAGAGAAAATACTCAAGGCAGCAAGAGAAAAGAGAACCATCAATACAAGGGAAGGACAATAAGATTAAGTGCTGATTTCTCATCTGAAACCACGGAGGCAAGAAGACAGTGGTATGACATATTCAAAGTAATAAAAGGAAAAAACTTCCAGCCATGAATTCTCTATCCAGCAAAACTGGCATTCAAAAATGATGGAGAGTTCAAAATATTCACAGATTAACAGAAATTAAGAGAGTATGCCAATAAGAAACCTGCACTTCAAGAAATACTAAAGGAAGATTTACAAGTTGAAAGGAAAAACAGGAGAGAGAGAGTTGGAGGAAAGTGTAAGAATAACTAAAAAGACAAAAAGAAACGAAAACAACATATGACATACATTAACCCAAAGAAAATATGGCTGAAGTAAGAAATTCGTTGCGAGTAATAACACTGAATTTAATGGAATAAACTCACCACTCAAGAGACACAGATTGGCAGAATGGATAAGGAAATATGATCCATCTATATGCTGTCTACAAGAAACCCCCATTCATCCCAGGGATTCAAGGAGGCTGAAAGTGAATGGCTGGAAAACAATTTTACAAGCTAACAATAGCCAAAAAATAGGGCAGGAGTAGCTATGCTATTATCAGACAAAATAAACTTTAAATGCAAAACTATTGTAAGAGATAAAGATGGACACTATATATTAGTAAAAGGTTCTCTCAAGAAGAGAGAACAATCATAGACATTTATGCACCTAATCAGGGTGAGTCAAAATACATGAGGCAAACTCTAGAAAAACTAAGTGAAGAAATAAATGCCTCTATAATTATAGTGGGGGACTTTAATACACCATTATCACCATTAGACAGAATATATAGATACAGAATCAATAAGGAAACAAAGATTCTGAATAATACATCAGAGGGCCTGGACCTAATAGAAATATACAGAATACTGCACCCAAATGCAGCAGGATTTACATTCTTCTCGAGTGCACATGGATCATACCCCACGATAGTCCACATGCTAGGCCACAGAAAAACTTTCAATGAATTCAGAAAGATTGAGATTATACAAAGTAATTTCTCTGACCACAATGGAATGAAATTGGAAATCCCCAAGGGCCAGAGAAACAGATTAGTCACAAAGATATGGAAGTTAAACAACACACTCTTAGACAAACAGTGGGTCAAGGAGAAAATCTCAAAAGAAATCAGTAACTACCTTGAAACTAATGAAAATGACAACACAACATATCAAAACCTCTGGAATGCAGCCAAAGATGTCCTGAGAGGGAAGTTCATAACCATAAATAAATATCTTAAAAAAGAAGAAAGAGCTAAAATTGAAGACCTAACTGCAAGCCTGGAGGAACTGGAAAAACAACAACAAACTAAACCTAAAGGAAGTATAAAGAAGGAAATAACAAAGATTAGAGCAGAACAAAATGAAATAGAGAATAAGAAAGCACTAGAAAAAATAAACAAAACCAAAAGCTTAATATGATATGATATGAATATGATAGGATATGAATATGATATGATATGAATATTTCTGAATATGATAAAGGGAATATATATGAAAAACACAAAGCTAATATCACCTTCAGTGGTGAAATCCTAAAAGCCTTCTCTCTGAGATCAGGAACAAGACAAGGATGCCCACTATCACCTCTCCTATTTAAGATTGTCTTAGAAGTACTTGCTCGAGCACTGAGGCAAGTAAAAGATATAAAAGGCATCCAAATTGGAAAAGAAGAAGTAAAAATTTCATTATTTGCAAATGACATATTCCTATATGTAGAAAGCCCTGAGAAAAATACAACAAAATTTCTAGAACTTATAAAGTAGTTCAGGAATGTCGCAGGCTATAAGATCAATGCTCAAAAATCAGTAGCATTTCTGTACACCAATAATGAGCAATCTGAGGAGGAAATCAAGAAAAAAATTCCATTTACAATAGTAACTAAAATAATCAAATACCTAGGTATAAATTTAACTAAAGATGCAAAGGACTTCTATACAGAAAACTATACAACACTGTTAAAGGAAATCAAAGAAGACTTAAATGAATGGAAGAATATTCCCTGTTCATGGATAGGAAGACTAAAAGATATCTATCCTATGCAAACTAATCTACAGATTTAATGCAATCCCAATAAAAATCAACACTGTATTTTTTAAGGAACTGGAAAAACTAACTACAAAATTTATTTTGAAAGGTAAGAGGCCCCGAATTGCCAAAGACATATTGAAAAAGAAAAATGAAGTTGGAGGTATCGCACTACCTGATTTAAAACATACTACAAAGCTACAGTGCTCAAAACTGCATGGTATTGGCACAAGGATAGACATACTGACCAATGGAACTGAAATGAGAGTTCTGACATCAATCCTTGCATATACAGTCATCTGATATTCAACAAGGCCACCAAGACCACTCAGTTGGGAGAGAATGGTCTCTTTAACAAGTGGTACTTGGAGAACTGGATATCCATATCCAAAAGAATAAGAGGGTAACACCATTTCACACCTTACACAAAAATCAATTCAAGATGGATCAAAGATCTAAATATAAGACCCAAAACCATAAAGACCTTGGAAGATAATGTAAGGAAGCACATTACAGGACCTTGTAATAGGAAATGGTTTCATGAACTTCACACCCAAAGCACAAGCAGCAAAAGAAAAAATAGATAAATGGGATCTCCTCAAAATTAAAAACTTCTGCAACTCAAAGGATGTTATCAAGAAAATATAAAGGTAGCCTACCCAATGGGGGAAAATATTTGGCAACCATATATCTGATAGAAGCCTAATATCCTACATATATAAAGAAATCCTACACCTTGAAAATAAAAAGACAAACAACTCATTTAAAAAATGGGCAAGTGGCCTGAAAAGACACTTCTCCAAGGAAGAAATACAAATAGCTAAAAAGCACATGAAAAAAATGCTTGACATTGTTAGCTATTAGGGAAATGCATATAAAAATTACAGTGAGATACCATTCTTACACCCATCAGAATGGTGACTATTTAAAAAACAGTAGACTTTAAGTGTTGGAGAGGATGTGGAGGAATAGGAACACTCATCCACTGCTGGTAGGATTGTGGGATGGTCCAGCCAGTGTGGAGGGCAGTTTGGCAGTTCCTCAGAAAACTAACAATAGATCTTCCATATGATCCAGTGATTCCACTGCTAGGTGTATACGCAGAAGAATTGAAAGCAAAGACACGAACAGATATATGCATACCAATGTTCATAGTAGCATTGTTCACTGTTGCCAAAAGTTAGAATCAGCCCCATTGCCCATAAACGGATGGATGGATAAACAAAATGTGGTACATACATACATTACTCAGCTTTAAGAAGGAATAAAGTGCTAACACATGGAATAACATGGATGAATGTTGAAGACCTCATGTTGAGTGAAGCAAACCAGGCATTGAAGCAAGCCAGGCACATGACCTCACTGATTTGAATTGAGGAAAGTGAGCAGTCTCTGAGAACCATAGTCTGAAAGATAGGTTAACAAAAGAGAGAAAGAGAAGAGAAGGTTGTGAGCTATCACCCTTATGGACATAATCTATGGTAAAAAGATAGAGTACAGTTGCGTATTAAAGGATAGGACAGGTGGGTAGTGATATTACTGGGTTTGGTGGTGCAGGGTTGACAGGTGGGTAGATTAGGAAGGGCATGTTAGAATACCCAGGACAGTGGGGGGAGAGATGGGAGAGGTACAAGGTGAACAAGGGATTTATGGCTATGAGGTTGAAAGTGCAAGACTGGGAATGCTCTTATGGCAATATGACAAGGTAGTGTCACTGGTTTAGGGTGTAGGTTGTGGGGGCATTCAGGATGGGGCGCATCTGGAGTAGGCCTTTTGGGAGTGTGTGAGTGTTCATCCTGTCATAATGTGTTGTGTCGGGGAGTGCAGACCCATAAGGTGAGTGGGAAGGAGATGGACGCCCATCTTTGGGTGGACCAATTCACCCAGAAACACACAGTTGATTGTCTCTTATGAGCAAGGGTGGATCCTAATAGGGGAGGACAATCGGCATGACAAGACCTCTTATTGCATGTAACTATGAATCTTATCATCCAATGAGACAAGACAGGCGGGTGTCATGTGCCCCAGTGGGATGGGGAGGAAGGAACAGAATAGATCAAACAGGGGATATTTAGTGGTCAGAGGAAATGTTTTTCATTACCTTACAGTGATGGACACAGGACATGGTAATTATCATCAAAAATTATATAAGGTGTACCGTCTAAATTGTAAACTACACTGTAAACCATTGACAAAGTTTAGTAGCTATGTTTCACTATCTGTATAACAGTTATAACAATGCTACCATCCATATACAAAAAGGTTTTAATATGGGGTGAGGAAAGGGGTAGGGGATAGGGTATATGAGAGTCTCTAGTATTCTGTGTGTGACTTTGCTGTGACCTAAAACTTCTTTGAAAATTAAATGAAAATTTGGGAGACACTGGGGAGTGAGAGGGGGAAGGTGTCACGATACAGACTGGACACCCAATAATGCAGTGATAAAAGGAAAAATGTTTTAAAAGAAATTTTTAAATTTTTTTTGTTTTTTCCCATTTTTTAATATCCCAATCCTTTAATTTTATTTATTTACTTATTTTTAAACAAATCTATTTTATTGGTACATATTAACAAAGCATGCAATTCATTCAAAGTGTACAATAATAGTATTTGGTATAATCTCATAGTTGTGCATTCATCGTTTCAATCATTATTAGAGTATTTTCATTATTTCAACAATAATAGTAAACAAAAAATGACAATAAACAAGAAAATTCCTCACCTCTCCATCTCTCTGTTTCCACTTCTTTATATGGTGGGAAGTGTGGGAGGTGGGCAACATGGGAATCCCAGTGGGGATTTTTTTTTTTTTAAGAGGTGCTTAGATTACCGAAAATACTACATAGACCCCCCTGGGATTCCCATGTTGCCCACCCCCCACACCTCCCGCCACGTCCCACACAAACATCTCCCACAAGTGTGGCCCACCACCCTCAATGGACTTACACATCCTGGGGCCTTGCCACCAACTCTAGACCACAGTTCACATCGTAGACCACACTCTCTCCCACTCAGTTCTGAGTGGTGTGTGCTGATTTAAAATGGCCAACATCCGTTGACACAACGGTACTCAGGACAATCTCCAAATCCCAAAGAAGCCCCTGTATTTCAACTAATCATCCCCTCCCTGCCCCAAAAGTGTCAAGTGGCCACTGGCTCCACCTCATTGTTATAATTTCTTCCATTGCTGGAATCACCATATGTGTACAACAGAATACCATCAAGTCCACTATAGCCCATAGTTCTCCCCCCAATCCTGAGGGGACTGGGATGGTGATGTCCACTCCACCTCCAAGTGAGAGAGGGCTTATATCCCATGGATATGGTGGGTGGGATGATCCTGCCTGCAGATGCAGGCCCTCTCCATTCCCTGGGATGGCCGTTGCCTATCATTGTCTCCTCGCCAGGTGACTTGGATGAGTCCATTGAGCTGTAGGGTAGGAGTTGCAGCTCCACGGAGATTCCACGCACACCTGGCACATAGGTAGGCCAGAGGCTCCAGTCTCTGGAAGTATACCTAAAACCTTTTAAATGCAAAACTATTGTAAGAGACAAAATGGACACTACATATTAGTAAAAGGAGTAATCTCTCAAGAAGAGAGAATAATCATCAACATTTACACACCTAACCGGGGTGCCTCAAAATACGTGCAGCAAATTCTGGAAAAACTAAGAGGAGAAATCAATGCCTCTACAATTATAGCAGAGGACTTCAATACACCACTATCATCATTAGACAGAACATCTAAACAGAGAATCAATAAAGAAACTAAGGCACTCAACAATACATTAGAAGAACTGGACTTAATAGGCATATACAGAACACTACACCCAAATAGAGCGGGATTTACATTCTTCGCAAGCGCACATGGAACATACTCCAAAATAGACCATATGCTAGGCCACAGAATAACACTCAATGAATTCAGAAATATTGAGATTATACAAAGTAATTTCTCTGACCACAATGGAATGAAGTTGGAAATCACTAAGGGCCAGAGAAACAGGTTAGGCACAAGGATATGGAAGTTAAACAACATACTCTTAGACAAACAGTGGGTCAAAGAGGAAATCTCAAAAGAAATCAGTAACTACCTTGAAACTAATGAAAACGACAACACAACATATCAAAACCTATGGGATGCAGCGAAAGCAGTCCTGAGAGGAAAGCTCATAACCATAAATTCATATGTTAAAAAAGAAGAAAGAGCTAAAATTGAAGACCTAACAGCACACTTGGAGGAATTGGAAAAACAACAACAAACTAAACCTAAAGGAAGTAGAAAGAAGGAAATAACAACGATTAGAGCAGAACTAAATGAAATAGAGAATAAGAAAGCACTGGAAACAATAAACAAAACCAAAAGTTGGTTCTTCGAGAATATGAATAAAATTGACAAACCCTTAGCCAGACTAACAAAGAAAAAGAGAGAACAGATGCAAATACATAAAATAAGGAATGAGCAAGGTGATATCACTACTGACCCCACAGAAATAAAGAGTATCATAAGAGGATACTTTGAAAAATTATATGCCAACAAGAATGATAATTTAGAGGAAATGGACAAGTTTCTAGAAATCCACAAACAGCCAACATTGATGAAAGAAGAAATAGATGAACTCAACAGTCCAATTACAAGTAAAGAGATAGACTCAGTCATCAAAAACCTCCCAACTAAGAAGAGTCCAGGACCAGATGGCTTCACAGCTGAATTCTACAAAACATTCCAGAAAGAGCTAACACCAATTCTACTTAAGCTCTTCCAAAAAATAGAAGTAGAAGGAATATTGCCTAACTCATTCTATGATGCCAACATTACCCTAATACCAAAACCAAATAAAGATACCACAAGAAAGGAAAATTACAGACCAATTTCTCTAATGAACCTAGATGCTAAAATCCTCAACAAAATACTCGCTAATCACATTCAACAACATAGCAAAAAGATTATACACCATGACCAAGTGGGTTTTATCCCGAGTATGCAAGGATGGTTCAATATAAGAAAATCAATCAATGTAATACACCACATAAACAGATTGAAAGAAAAAAATCACATGATCATCTCTATAGATGCAGAAAAAGCATTTGACAAAATACAGCACTCTTTCCTCATAAAAACACTACAAAAGATAGGAATAGATGGAAACTTTCTGAAAATGATAAAGGGTATATATGAAAAACCCAAAGCTAACATCATTTTCAATGGTGAGATCCTAATTTTATTTTATTTTTAGTGTTTTTTTTAAGTTTCCATGTATTTCTCTTACATTTAAACTTATCATTATTATTTCATTTTCATATTAATTGTATTTGGCTATTATATGGGCTTCATCATTAAGGAAGATTTGGATCACAGAAGGGGTACAATGGGGGCAAGAGGGGATCATTGGTGGGGGGTGTCTGGGATGAGGATTTCATGGGAGGATGTTCACCTGAATATACATGAAAGATATATAAAATTGTTCAAATGATCAAGGGGTGGGGCATGGTCACAGTGGGTGGAGAATCACTCAATAAATGAGAAAATACTGAATTCCCAGCCTAGAGAGCTCTGCCACATTCTCCAAGGGAGCAGCAACCGTCCCCCAAGTGCCAGAGCAGTGTCTGGCAAAGGAGGATGGTCCACTAATAGGTTCTTGTTACTGATGGCTAGTCGTAGGAGCCTTTGCTGTTGTAATTGAAACCTAGCCTACTGTTATGGGGTGCCTAGGGGTTGCCACCTGAGAGCCTCCTTGTTGCTCAAATGTGGCCTCTCTCTAAGACAAACTCAGGATATGAATGCATTACCTTCCCTCCAGCATGCGACATGACTCCCGGGGATGAGTCTCCCTGGTAACATGCCAAGTGCCAACAGGCAATATGACTGGAAAAAGACCTTGACTAAAAGGGGGAAAACGTAAAGACCAATGATTTCATATGGCTAAGTTACTTCAAAGAGAGTCGGGAGGTCATCCCAGGGGTAACGCTTACACACACCTCAATAGGCTCTCATAGAACACCAAAGTGGATATCACCCTACACAGAGGGGCTCCTGAGGGCTCTGGAGACACTCAGGTCCTATATAAGGGGGTATAGTTCCAGAGATTGATGCCTTATCAGTGGGCTATACTTTGGAATCTCTGCTCCTGAGAGTGACAGATTTGGGCTCAAATAAGTCCTCCCTGCACATGGACCATCAGTCCCTTCTATTCAAACCTATATCTCATGCTGGAATTTGTAGGTGTACTTCCAGAGACTGGAGCCTTTGGCCTGCCCATGTGCCAGCTGTGCCTGGAATCTCCGTGGAGCTGCAACTCCTACTCTACAGCTCAATGGGCTCAACCAAGTCACCTGGCAAGGAGATGATGATGGACAACAGCCATCCCAGGGAATGGAGAGAGTCTGCAGCTGCAGGCAGGATAATCCCATCCATCTTATCCATGGGATATAAGCCCCCTCTCACTTGGAGGTGGAATGGACATCACCATCCCAAACTCCTCAGGATTGGGGGAAGAGCTATGGACTAAAGTAGACTTACTGGTATTCTGTTGTAGTCATACTGTGATTCAAATAAGTGAAAGAGTATATAATAAAAATACCAGCTTTGCAGGAAATACTAAAGGGAGTGTTACAGCCTGAAAAGAAAAGACAGGAGAGAGAGGCTTGGAAGAGAGTCTAGAAATGATGATTGTATCAGTAACAGTAAATAAAAGCGTCAAAAAAGAGGTGAAAATAAAATGATAGATAAAGCCCAAAGGTCAAGATGGATGAAATAAGAATGGCTTTGCAGTAATATAATTGAACATTAATGGATTAAACTCCCCAGTCAAAAAACACAGACTGGCAGAATGGATAAGAAAATATGAGTCATCTCTATGCTGTCTGCTAAAGACTCAACTTTAGACACAAGAATACCAATAGATTGAAAGTGAAAGGATGGAAAAATATATTCCACCAATACAGTAACCAAAAAAAAAAAAGCTGGGCTAGCTATGCTTATATCAGATGAAATAGACTTTTAAAGAAAATCTCTTTTTAAAGACAATGAAGGACATTACATATTAATAAAAGGGATGATTCACCAGGAAGAAATAACAACCATAAATGTATATGCACCTAACAAGGATGCCCAAAGATACATGAGGCAAAACGCTGACAAAACTGAAGGGAGACTGCAAATATTCTCACTGTCTTGATTTTGTGATAATCAGGGTAGACTAAACATTCGTTATATTAGAAATCATACATGTGTCCCAAGACCTAGTTTTTCTCCCTAGGTCTGGTTTTTAGAATGCTGGTGATAAACGAAGCCTGATTTATTATATGGCCATCTATATGGGAAATGACTGTAACACTAGGTATCTTTGGTCAATCTTAAGAGATATACTAGGGGGGCAGATGTGGTTCAAATGGTTGGGCATCCATCACCCATATGGAGGGACCTGGGTTCGATCCCCGGGACCTCCCAGTAAAAAGTTTAAAAATAGAAATAAATATATAGAAGAAAATATAGAAGGCCCCGCACACGTGTGAGCCTCCAGGCCCCATATATGGGTGCACCCCCAAGCCCTGCAAGCGGGTATGCCACAAGGGAGAGCCAAGATGAGACATACTGAAAAACCAGGAACTAAGGTGATGCGGGCAGTAGGATGCCTCTTTCCCACATTGGAGGTTCCGAGGATCAAATCCCAGTGAAGACAGGAGGAGAAGGATGAGAAGAGAGGTCAGGAAACAGACATGGAGAATTGCCCAGCGAATGGACACAAAGACAGCAAAGACGGGTGGTGGGTAAAAATGATTAAAAGTAAATAAATAAATTTAAAAAATAATAGGGTGGGTTGGGGGAAAAATACAGCAAATGTAAGGTATGGACTATAGTTAGTACTGTAGTAATATTTTGATGATATTCTTTCATAATTTCTAACAAATATTTCACTACAATGGAAGGTATTGGTGGTGGGGTGATATATGGGAGCCCTGTATGGTGTTATGCATGTTTTGTAAGTTCACAACTTTCACTATACACTTATTGTTTATGTATGTTCATGGATGAATGATATTCTTCAATAACATTTTTTAAAAACTGAAGGGAGAAATAGACATCTCTACAATAATAGTTGGAAACTTCAACACACCACTCTCAGCATTGGACAGAATATCTGGACAGGGGATCAATAAAAAAACAGAAAACTTGAACAATATGTTAAATGGACTAAACCTAATAGATATATACAGAACATTGCACCCCAAAACAGCAGGATATATATTATTTTCAAGTGCTCATGGATCTTTCTTCAGGATAGACCATATGTTGTGTCACAAAGCAGAACTTAATAAATCCAACAGGATCAAAATTATATAAAGCACTTTCTCTGATCATAATGGAATAAGCTGGAAACCAACAAGAGGCAGAAAAAGGGAAAATTCACATATATATGGAGATTAAATAACACTTTTAAATAACTAAGACTAAATGTCATTAAGATGTCAATTCCACCCAAATTGATATACAGATTCAATGCAATCCCAATAAAAATTCCACAAGCATTTTTTTAAAACAGATGTAAAACACAATTATCAAATTTATCTGGAATGGTAAGAGGCCCTGAATAGCCAAAAACATCTTATGATACATGTTGTAACATGGATGAATTTGAAAACATCATGCTAAGTGAAATAAGCCCAATACAAAGGACATATATTACCACAAGGGAAAAAACGGAAGAGAGTAGCATGATTAAATACAAAATAAGTGACCTGGAATATAAATAGTCTATGAATTCGAGGAGATGAATGTTGGGCCTTATTGAGTAAATTTATGTAACAGATGGAATAGTGTAAGCACTACTGTATATAATACTATTACAATTCATTATGGAATTGGGATTTAAGCTGTCTTATGAAGCAATGGAGAATCTGTTCATTCATTCATTCATTATTCCAAAAGAACTTGGAGTGTATTTGCAAATAATTTTCAAGCATTGTACTGGACTCTCGAGGTGAAATGGAGTCAAGACAGATCATGTTCCAGGCCTCAGGAAACTTGGATTAAAGGGAGGGCAATAAACAAATAACTGGATAAAATAAATATAGGTTATTATCAATGCTGGTTAGGAATTTAAAAAGCTTTTATAGTAAGAGGGTGGGGATCTACTTTACATGGGTCTGTTTTATCTGAGCAATGATGTGATATTCAGACTAAGACCAGAAAGATGAAAAGGAGCCAGCCATGCAAAGTACTAAGGAGAAGGCACTCCAGGCAAAAGTAGCAGCAAGGGCAATGCCATGAGGTGGAAAAAGCATGTAGCCCTTTGAAGGAAAAAAACTGAGCATGGGGAAGAGGGTTGAATATGGAAAGCAAAAGAAATTCTCATGGAGCTTTGTAGGCTATGGCAGATTTGGATTTCATTCACAGCTTCCTTATATATAAAGACAGGATAATAGTGTAATGGGGTGAGAGCATGGCAGAAGCACCAGGATGAGCAAGGCAGTTCATGGACAAGTAAATACAGCAGCCTGACTGTACAGGGCAGCTGAGGTGGAAAGAGAAGGAGGTAAGGCTGGAGTCCAGGATTCAGGCTACATTATGAAGGGCTGAAGTTAGCTTCAACTTATATTTCCTGTAAGCAACAGTGCATTGTTGATTATTTATCATAAGAATACTTTTGGGAAATAAAAGCTGTCCAACATATTAGAGTAGGCTGATCAACGAACAAGAAAAAGTTTAAGAAAATTTTGCTGGGTCATTTGCAGTGGATATGCTCAGTGTCAATTGTCCTCCTGTCTCCTCAACTATCTTGTTCCATCCCTTGATGTTACCTAGTCCCTTTCTTTGGCTTCCCTTTGGCACATAAAGCATTGTCTCCTGACTGTATCTCATTAAACACTAAGCAAACAGCCTCTCTGAAGACGTGATTCTCTAAAACTGACCTTTTCGACTCTCAGAGTTAAACTTCTTGGAAAAGTCAAGCACATTCCCTGTCCTTACATCCCAGTCTCTAATTTAAACCATCGTCAGTTGTCTCACCATGATCTTAAACTCACCTCACCTAATCCAACCACTCCATTGAAATTGCTCTCCTAAAGTTAGCAATTACATTCAAATTCTCAAATATGATGGATATTTTCCTTTTCTTATCATTCCTGATCTTTTTTTTTTTTCTGATCACCCAGGGTTTTATGAGTGACTTCATCCAAAACTATGGTTTAAGCTCAGTTTGAAAACAATCAATCAATCAATCAATAAACTCTATATGCCAGTGAGTCACATCTCTTCACATCTAGCCCAGAAGAGTCTCCTGAGCTCCACATTTGAATTTCCAATCATAGGTACCTCAAACGACTCTTCCCCCAAAGTTCTGCCACTCTCTTTCTGGTCAGAAGGAATGTTACTACTATCTGCCTATTGTTTAAGCCAAAAACCTGAAAAGACCTTTAGATATAATTAGTAATGGAGACCTGTCAATTCTACTTCTTAAATATATTTTCCTAATTTAACCCCGCTTATTTTTTCTGTTGCCCTAGTCTTAGCCAAGGTTTTCATTGCTTATTTCCTGGCTATCTGATACCACCTTCAACTGGTTCCTTTTCCTTTAGACTAGACTTCTTCATATTTATCCTCTACTCTGCTGCCAAGATGATCTCTATAAAATGAAAATTTGCCAGTGTTACCTTGTTAGCAATTGTAATCTAAGGGTTGCAATATGTGTCTTAATTTATCAAAATCTTCTTCAGATTAATGTTTATTTAATGGAAGAAAAATTACAAATTTGCTTCAATATACCTCCATTTCCTTCTTTCTTTTTTGCTCTTATTGTCATATATATTGCAGCTATAGAATGTTAAAAAGTTCAATACAGTGTTGTAATTATTGCTTTCTAAAATCTCATGTATTTTAAAGAAAACAATAAATAAGAAAATATGTAACTAAAGAGTCTATTATTTTAACCCACATTATTATTGTTGTTGTTTTGTTTTGGTGGTACACATGTCTCCCTAAAGATTTTAGTCACAGTCTGGAGTAATATCTTTTCAGCCTGAAGTACTTCCTTTAGTATTTCTTGTAAGGAATGTACTCTACCAACAAATCCTCTCAGTCTTTGTTTATCTGAAATTGTCTTTATTTCACTTTCTTTTTTGAAGGATAGCTTTGCTGGATACACAATTCTTGGCCAAGACTTTTCTTTCAGAACTTTGAATATGTCAGCCCACTTCATTGTGGTATCTGGCCATTAATCATATTTATGCTTTCCTCTATGTTTTCTTGATTTTCTTTTTTTCTTTGGCTTTCACAGTTTGACTATGATGGGTCTAGGTGTGCATCTCTTTATATTTATCCTACTTGGGTTTGTTGAGGTTTGGATGTGTAGATTAATATTTTTCATCATATTTGTGGAGTTTTCACTCATTACATCTTTAAATATATTTTATGACCATTTCCATCACTCCTTCTGGGAGTCCCAATTCACATATTTTGGTATATTTGATGTTATATTACAGGTTTCTGAGGCTTTGTTCATTTGACTTGCCTTTTTTTCTGATACTGAGAGTAGATAATCTAAATTGATCTGTCTTCAAGTACACTGATCAATTACTTTGCCATCTTGAAACCTGAGCTTTTCTACTGGATTTTTCACATCTATAATTGTTTTTATTTAACACTAAAATTTCAATTTTGTTCTTTTTATATAATTTCTATCTCCTTTTTGAGAGTTTCAATTTGTTCCTTCAGTGTAGCCCTACTTTCTTTCATTCTTTAAACATGTTTTTACTTTAGTTTCTTGAACATATTTATAATCACTGCTTTGAACTCTTAGTTTGTTAATTCCAAGTCTGAGGACACTAAGAGACAGTCTATCGACTATGTTTTTCTTGTGTGTGGGTCATTTCATTTATTTTGAAAATTTATTATTTAAGATGACATATGGTAGCATGTCTGGATTCTGACTTTTCCCCTGAAGGTTTTTGTTGGTGCTGCTCCTGCTACTCTCATTGTTATTGTTCTTTGTTCATTCATTCCTGTAACTGTCTGAGGTTCTTTTATGAATCCACCAAAGAAGCTAATCCATTCCTGTGTGTGTGAGACCATTTTGACTGGACTATGTCAGTGAGGCATGACTCAGGTTGAGTCTCTGTCCTCTTTATGGGACTGATAAAGAGACACAGAGAGAGAGATACACAGGAAAAGGGATATACCGTATTTGCTCCTGCAATGTGAGAGAAAGGACTCCAGTTTCACCCACAGCTGAGCTGCAAAGAAAGAAGCCCATGAGAGGCTCAAAGAGATGAGGCCCAGGGAGAGATGAGCTGAATGCTTGATAACTTGCAGCTGAACTTGGGAAGAAAGTAGAGCAGCTGAGACTGATGTAGGAGGCCTGGAAAGAGAAAAGTCCTATGTCTGGTTGCTTAAAGATGAGCTCCAGGAGCTGGGCTCCAAGAGATGGTAAGCCTAGAGGGGAGGGTAGAGAACTTGGCAGAGATTGGTGACCATCTTGATTTGCCATGTGGCTGGACAACAGGATTAATGGTGGCTTTGGTGAGAAAGCCCCTCTGATGGTACCTCGATTTGAATATTTCATGGCCTCAGAATGATAAACTTTTACCCCAAATAAATCCCCTATATAAAAGCCAACACATTTCTGGTACTTAGCATTGGCAGCCCTTTGACAAACTAAAACAAAAGTTAGTACCAAGCGAGTGGGGTGCCACTGCTTACAATTACCAAAGATGTTGGAAAGTCTTTATAAATGGGTAAAGGGTATTTTTTGGAGGAATTGTGAGATGCTTGGTAGAAAATGCCTAGATTTCTTTGAAAAGACTGTTGGTAAAAATATGTATGCTAAAGATGATAAGGCCTTAGTGGAAATGATGGAGCTATTATTGGAAACTTGAAGAAAATCAAATCTTATTTATTTTAAGAGGTACTGGGGTTGAACCCCATGAGTATTTTTGCTTTATTCTTTGTGTGTGCCTTTTAGTTTACTTGTGAAAATAGGCATCTTTAAACATATTTATTTTTCTGGCACATTTTCTGTTCTGTATTTAAAAGCCAGCAATGTTGATCACAGATATTTTGTAATAATACAACACTTGCTCTTTCCTAGAGTTTTGTGCACTCTTGTATAATTATATTGATGGTAAATATAGAAATTGAATTTCGGTTTGTAAATATCTTTTTGGAAAATAGAAATTTTTATTGCTTTAAAAAAAAAAAAGAGGTACTGGGGATTGAACCCAGGATGTCTTACATGGGAAGCAGCACTCAGCCACTTGAGCTACATCTGCTTCCACAAATCTTGTTTTTGAAGTTGCAGAAAACTTGGCAAATTTGACTCCTGATGTTAGCTAGAAGGCAAAATTTGAAAATGGATATTTAGCTGACATCTAGCTGAGGAGATTTCCAGATTAAATGTGGAAAATGCAGACTGGCTTCTCCTTATAGCTTATAATAAAATGTGAGAGGAAAGAGATAAACTAAGAACTCAACTACTGGGCACAAAGAAATGAGAAATTGATGGCTTGGGAAATTCCAAACTTCTAGAAAACAAGCCCCCAGAGGATAGTGTGTAAAGAGAATGCAGTCATTGGACAAGACCATGGAAGGGGTGGGCCACATGAGGCCCTGAGGAGAAGAAGCATCATTCTGTAGATGACTCTCAGACTTTGAAATCTAATGGAGTATGCCCTGCAGGCTTTTGAAACTGTTTGGGAACCAGGAAAACAGTGCCTGTTTTTCTCCCATTTTCTCTTTACGATAATGCAAATGTTTATCCTACGTCTGTTCCTCCTTTGTATATTGGAAGCAGATAACTTGTTTTATAAGTTTCACAGGGCCAAAGCCAGAGGTGAACTTTGCCCCAAGACAAACTGCATGCCAATAACTGATTTTGATGTGATTTTATACTGAGCATTGCTTTCCATGGAAAGATTCTCTGAAGAGCACCATCTCCTAGCAGGATGGCAACCTGCACAAAGCAAAAAAAAAAAGCTTTTTGGGGTCCCAGACCCCTTGAATCTGGTCTAGGCCCTGTTACTTCATCTCTGCCCTTGTTTTAATAACTTCAGCTTGGGAACTTTAAAGATTTATAATAAGTCAAACCAAAAATCAAAGAGGAGCCATGAAAAAAAAACTACTAGGCAGGAGAGAGATTGACCATCAGAGTAAATAAACCAACATGATCAGATGCCTAGACATCAGCAAAAATTACAAGTGATATGAAGAATCAGGAAGATATAGCCCAGCCAAATGAACAAATAAAAAAATCCTGATGAGATGCTAATTTTTAAGACAACTAATCGTTGATGTCACACAAACCTAAATCAATTCAAGAAATTAAAGGAAAATATGGCTAATCAGTTAAAAGATATTCTAAACACACTGGTGAGCACAGCACAAGTGGAAAGCTTGCAAAGAAAAGTAACAGAGTTTATGGAAATGAAAGACACAATGGATGAGATTAAAAATACATAAGAGGCATATAACAAGAGATTTGAATTGGCTGAGGACAGAATTAGTGAATTAGAAGATAGAGCACCTGAACTTGAAAAGACAGGGAACTGAAAAAGAAAAGAATGGAAAAATTGAACAGTTTCCCAGGAATATAATGACAGTGCAAAATGCACAAATGTGTTATAGGTGCCTCAGAATGAGAAGAGAAGGGAAGAGGGGCAGAAAGAATATTTGAGGTAATAATGACTGAAAGTTTCACAACCTTCATGAAAGACATAAATAACAATATTCAACAAGAACAATGCACCCCAAACAGAATACATCTGAATAGACCTATTCAGAGATACCCACTATTCAAAATGCCTAATGCCATCTATAAAGAGAGGATTCTGAAAGCAGCAAGAGAAAAGGCAATATATCACATACAAGCAAAGCTCAATATGATTAAGTGCTGATCTCTCATCAGAAACCATGGAGGTAAAAAGGCAGGGGTATGATATATTTAAGGTACTGAAAGAGAAAAACTATCAGCCAAGATTTCTTTGTCCAGAAAAACTGTCCTTCAAAAATCAGAATGAGTTTAAATTCTTCACAAACAAATATTGAGACAGTATGTTACAAAAAGACTAGATTTACAAGAGATACTAAAGGGACTACTACAGACTGAATGGAAAAAACAGGGCAAGAGATGTGGAGAAGAGTATAGAAATAAAGATTATTAGTAAGGGTAACTTTAAGGGTAAAAGGACAGAGAATAGTAATATATGGCAATTTAAAGCCAAAGGATAAAACAGATGAAGTAAATAATGCCTTTACAGTAATAACATTGAATATTAATGGATTGAATTATCCTATCAAAAGACATAGACTGAGAGAATAGATAAAAATATGAGCCATCTATATGCTGTCTACAAGAGAATCAACTTAGATGCAAGGACACAATCAGGCTGAAAGTGAAAGGTTGGAAAAAGATATTTCAGGCGAATTGTAACCAGAAAGATCTGGAGTAGCAATACTAATATCAGACAAAATAGATTTTAAATGTAAAACTGTTATATGAGATGAAGAAGGTCATTATGTATTAATTAAAGGGGCAATTCACCAGGAAGAAATAGCAATCATATATGTATATATACCTAACCAGGATGACCCAAAATATATGAGGCACACACTGGTAAAACTGAAGGGAGAAATAGATGTCTGTACAAATATAGTTGGAAACTTCAACAATACACCACTCTCAGAATTGGATAGAACATCTGGACAGAGAAGAAATAAGGAAACAGAAAGCACGAATAAAATGATAAATGAAATAGACCTAACAGGCATTTATAGAACATTACACACCAAAATAGCAGGATATGCATTCTTCTCAAGTTCTCATGGATCCTTCTCCAGGATAAACCATATGTTGGATCACAAGACAGGTCTCAATAAATCTAAAAAAGATTGAAATTATACAAAGCACCATTTCAGATCTAAATGGAATGAAGCTGGAAATCAATAACAGGTGGAAAAGGAAAAATTCACAAATATATGGAAATTAAACAATTCACTGTTAAATAATCAGTGGATCAAAGAAGAAATTGCCAGACAAATTATTAAATATCTTAAAATGAATGAATAGAAGAATACAACATATCAAAACCTATGGGATACAACAAAGAAAGTGCTGAGAGGGCAATTTATAGCCCTCAATGCTTACATTAAAAAAGAAGAATCAGCTAAAATCGAAGACATAAATGCACACCAGGAGGAACTTGAAAAAGTAAAGCAAACTAAGCCCAAAGAAAGTAGAAGGAAAGAAATAATAAAGATTAGAGCAGAGGGGAGAGGATGTGGCTCAAGCAGTTGAGTTCCTGCTTCCCACATGGGAAGTCCCAGGTTTGGTTCTCAGTGCCTCCTAAAAACAAAAACAAACACTAAGGAAACAAATGAAAAAAAAAAAAAAAAAAAAAAAAAAACCAACTCTGGGTAGTTGAGGTGGCTCAATGGTTAAGCACTGGCTTCCCACTTATGAGGTCCCCGGGTTCAATCCCTGGCCCCAGTACCAGAAGAGAAGAGAAGAGTAAGATTAG
Organism: Tolypeutes matacus; assembly: GCA_026826555.1. Classification (NCBI taxonomy): domain Eukaryota; kingdom Metazoa; phylum Chordata; class Mammalia; order Cingulata; family Chlamyphoridae; genus Tolypeutes; species Tolypeutes matacus. Next base: position 96,037 of record JAKSZT010053867.1, on the reverse strand, counting down.
AGTAGAAGTAATTGGAATTGAGAAAAAACAATAGAATTGACAAAACAAAAAGTCAATTCTTTGAGAAGAGCAACAAAATCAACAAATACTTAGACTAAATGGAAAAGAGAGAGAAGATGAAAATAAATAAAATCATGGGAAACAAATATGTCTCAAACAGTTGGACACTTTCCCACCACATGGGAGGTCTGGGGTTCACTTCCCGGTGCCTCCTAAAAGAAGATGAGCAGATGCCACCCCTGCTGCAATGAGCTAGATGCTGCCCCACCACAAAATGAGCTATATGTCGCCCCTGCTGCAAATAGCTAGACGCCACCCCCACCACAATAAGCAGATGCCACAAGTCAGCAGAACCTGCAGCCTGCTTGAAGCGGATCAGGATCAGGCCGTTGGGCACTCGCCTCTCATGTGGGAGGTCCCAGGTTTGGTTCCTGGTGCTTCCTGGAGAAGGTGACCAAACAATGAACAGACAGATGAAAGAACCAACTGGGGGAGGGAGGGGCTAAATAATGGGGGGAAAGTAAATAAATAAATCTTTTAAATATAAAATCAGAAATGGGAGGGGGCTTACCACTGACCTCACTGAAATAAAAGAGATCATAAGAGGATGCTATGAACAACTTTTTGCTGACAAACTAGACAACATAGAAGAAATGGAAAAATTCCTAGAAACACACAATCTATACTGACCCTAGAAGAGATGGAAAACCTCAACAAACCAATTACAAGCAAAGAGATTGAAACAGTGATCAGAAACTCCCTCAAAATGAAAAGCCCAGGAACAGATGGTTTCACTGGTGAATTCTACCCATCATTCAAAAAGAAGACCTAATACCAATCTTGCTCAAACTCTTCCAAAAAGTTGAACAGGAGGGAATGCTACCAAACTCATTCTATGAGACCATCACCCTAATATCAAAGCCAGATAAAAGAGACTATGAAAAAAGAAAATTACAGACCAATTTCTCTAATGAATATAGGTGTAAAACTTCTCAACAAAATACTTAATTGAATCCAAAATCATATTAAGAGAAAAATACACCATGATCAAGTGGGTTTTACCCTAGTATCTGATGGCTCAACATAAGAAAATTAATTACTGTAATAAACCACATTAATAATTAAAGAAGAAAAAACCACATGACCATCTCACTTGCTGTAGAAAAGTAATTTGGCAAAATACAACATACTTTCTTGATAAAAAACTATCTGAAAGATCAGAAAAGAAGGAAACTTTCTCAACATGATAAAGAGCATAGATGAAAACCCACAACTAATATGTATTCAATGGTAGGTGAAAGACCGATAGCTTTCCCATTGAGATAAGGAGCAAGACAAGAATATGCACTATCACAACTGTTATTCAATATGTGTTAGATGTCCTAGCTAGAGCAATTAGGCAAGAAAAAGAAATAAAAGTCACTCAAATAGGAAAGGAAGAAGTAAAACTGTCACTATTCATTGATGATATGATCCTACACCTAGAAATCCCCCAGAAACTCCACAACAAAGCTACTGGAACTAAGATGACTTCAGCAAGTGGAAGGAAATAAGATTAATACAGAAAATTCAGTAGCATTTCTATATACTACCGAGCAATCTGAGGAGGAAATCAGAAAAAAAATTGCATTTAGAATAGCAACAAAAAGAATAAAATATTTAGGAATAAATTAACCAAGGGCATAAAGAAAACTACAAAACATTGCTAAAAGAAACCAAAAAAGACCTAAATAAATGGCAGGACATTCCATATTCATATATTGGAGACTAAATATCAAGATGCCAATTCTACCCAAACTGACTTACAGATTCAACACAATTCCAATAATAATTCCAACAGCATATTTGCAAAAATGGAAAAAACCAATTACCAAATTTATTTGTAAGGTTAATGGACCCTGAAAAGCCAAAAATATTTTTAAAATGAAGAACAAAGTTGGAGGACTCTCACTTCCTAACTTTAAAACATATTACACACCAATAGTATTAAAAACAGCATAGCACTGGCATAAAGATAGACATATTGACCAATGAATCAAATTGAGAATTCAGAAATAGACCCTCACATCTAGTCAAGTGGTTTTTGACAAGTGCGTCAAACCCACCCAGTTAGGTCAGAGCAGTGTATTCAATGAATGCTGCTAGGATAGCTGGATATCCATAGCTAAAAGAAAGAAAGAGGACCCCCATCTTACACCTTATACAATAACTAACTCAAAATGGATCAATTTAATAATAGGATGGTTTGTTGGAAATATATACCAAATATAAGCTATGAACTCTAGATAGCAGTAATATTGTGATGATGTTCTTTCATTATTTGTAGGAAATGTGTTACAACAATGTATGGTGTTGATGGTGGGGTGATATATGGAAGTCCCATATGGTATGCATGATTGTTTTGTTAACTCACAACTTCTCAAATTTAAGAAGTGTACAGAAAAAAATCCTGAGGTCCCTGATAGCAGGCTTTTTAGTTAAGGAGTAAGTTCGTTGAAGGAAGGGGATGAAGTGGCTTAAGAAGTAAGGGTTGAAAAACTGAATAATGGAAACTGGTCAAAAATTGTGTGATTGGAGAAAACTTATCTACAACTCATCCTGTCTTGTCAGCTAATTTTGACTGTTAATATCATGAAGTTGAAGAAAAACCCAAGGTGTTAACCAGGTTGCAATCCATTGGAGCACATACTGAAATAAGAAAAAATAGTGGGATAGAAAGCCAAGGGTGAGATAATACCTAGGATGTTACATCTAAACAGAGTACTCCTTCTTTCTGCCCATATGATCTGATTCATCTAAAGGGGTTCCAGTGAAAAGGATGATGAACTTGCAAAGATGAAGAGAACAGGAACTAAATGGGCTAGGATTCATGCTTAAGAGCAAAGGATGATTGTATCATAAGGAAAAGTTGCATCCCAGGAACCTGGGCTGAGTGTACAGGAATTTTGTATTTTATATTTCAAAAGTCTATCTCAAGAGATTTCAAAGAGAGTTGGGAAGTCATTCCAGGGGTTATATGTGCTAACTCTGGCATTCTTGCTATCAAGGGAATTTTCAATCATATGCAAAAATAGGAAGAGTAGCAGAATAAACCTATATGTCATTGTGATGGTTAGGCTAATGTGTCAACTCGGCCAGGTAATTGTGTCCAGGTGTTTGTTCCAGCAAGCACTGGCCTAATTGTAATCCAAGAGCACTTATGGACTTCAATCACCAGTGAGTTTTACTGCGTGGATGGCTGATTACATCTGCATCAATCAGGGAGATTACTTCATCAATGGGTGACACTTTTATCTAATCAGTTGAATGCCTTAAAAGGGGAAGTGATTTCAACATTCAGAATTTCCCAGCTCGTCGTTGGACAGGCAACTTCTCCTAGAAACTCATCAAGGACCTTTCACCGGACTTTCATGGGAGTCCCTGGTTTGCAGCCTGCCTGCGGAACCTGGACTTGTGCATCCCCATGGTTGCGTGAGAGACTCTTTTAAAATATCATATTATTGACAGATATCTCCTGTTGATTCTGTTTCCTGAGAGAACCCTGACTAATACAGTCACCATCACCCTTTTTGGAGAATTATCAACATTTTAAACCAATAACCTTCAATTTAAGTGTTTTGGCTATCATGCTCCATACTGTGGGGGAAATAGAAAAAAAAATTATTGTTCCCTTAGTTAGCTCATCAGTACATTTGAGGAATAAGGTAAACATTCAAGAAACAACTAGCGAAGAATTAAGTGCTCAAGTCTATGATGCTGACTGCATGTTCTACAGGAGTTCCCAGAGGGGAGAATTATTGTTGACTGGGGTGATCTTGGTTGAGCTGAGGCAGTAGTGGGGATTGTATTAAGTCTGGTAAAATCTGTATAAATAAAGAGATGATCAGGATTTCAAGAGAGAGAAACCAGCATAGCTAGGTTTGATTCATTCTGGATCTATAAAACCTCTCTATTTGAAAGTGCTTACCCCTTATGCTTCACATTGCAATCCTCAGGGCTAGAGCAGCAGTCCTTCATCTGTCCAATATACATCAAGCATAGCTATAAATTATTTATAAATTTATAAAATATAAAATAAAGTAAATAAATAAATTTAAATAAAATTATTTAAATTTATAAAGTATAAATCAGTATAGGTAAGATCTTGAACTAGCAAGCCTATGGCATTTCAACCTTCTTGGTGTGACTCATTAGTTAACCTCTGGAATGTGCTACTTTTGATATCACTGAAGCATTATATATTCCCTAGATTGAAAGTAGTCCTGCTATGAAATATAATTGATAAGAGGGGAAGAATTCTATTCATTTGGCCACCCTTATGCCAACGCTTATGAAAAGACATAGGAACTTGACCTACAAAGTTGGTAAAGAAGTGGGATAATTTTAGGAGATTCTAAAATGAGATCTTAGAGCTGAGTCACCTGTCAGTGGTTGAAAATGAGTACCTTCTCACTAATGGTAGGTCCAGAACTGAGAGTCCCTGGCCCAGTAGCAGTGTAATTGTAAAAAAAACTTTAACACCTGGAGAACTGGACGAGGATACACAACAGGGTGCAATATTTCAGGAATTCAGAAGGTCTCATGGAAGTACTTATTTAAGGACAATGGAATTGGATGGCTGTTGCTGGTTACTGTCAATGCATTTATTAAAAAGACAATAAAAAACCAACTGTAATTAATCAATAATGTAATGATAAGTGTAAAAGCCAGATGATCTCCTTAGCAATAAATAATGAGACTCTCATCTCTGGAGGGAGACAGCAGACAACCTGAAGATCAGGCTCACAGTTTAAATTAGAAGGGAGCACAACACCAATGAAGGCAGAATCCTCAATCCCAAAAGTAGGTCTTGTCAAAGGAATGGCCTTATTTGGGAATGAATGACATCCTAAGACTGTAGATAAATGCATATGCATTAATGTTCTTAAAAATCCTTGAAACTCCAGATTTCTTCTAAACATTTTGGGCCTGCAGATGTGGCCCATTCCTCCCCCACCTTGGTTTGAAAATAATACAATGATTTTTGCCTTGCAAAAAAACCACACACCATTCCTTACAGGATCTTAACAACTCTCTCCTGTGCCAGAGGGGTGGGGATAAGGAAAGAGGACAGAGGGCATTGAGTGCAGCAGAGGTAAAAGTAGTCAATATTCCTATGATTCTCTATCAGGTAAGGAAGTGTCTGTATCTAAGCATCAAACACCTATCCACATAATTCCATATGTAGACTAATAGAGGTGTTCTTGTAAAACTATATGAGAGAAAACACTCCAACAGTGTCTGAGGGAAAGATTTATATTACCTCCCATCTCTCTCTATCCACACATTTGTGAATCAAATCTTACCATCTTTTTCACTAAAAACGAAATAAATATCTAGATTTCTTTGACACGTCTACCATCACTCACTACCCCAGAAAGGCATTCCCTAATCCCCCAATCCTAAATTAGTATCCCTGGTTGCCTCTACTCTTTTTTATAGTATGTTTTAATATTCTTCATATATCCAATCACAATATGAGAAGTTTATTGGTGTGATTGATTAATCAAACAATTATGGACCGTCAAAGACAAAAACTGCACCAGACAGTATTAAACAGCCAAGGATGACTTTTTTCAGGGGGCTGCTACAGCAGGGAAGAGAGAGTAGAACTCAACTTCATTGACACATAGACAGCAAGCTATTAAAAGGTTGGAGAAAAATCTCTGGAAGTAAAGGGGGTGGATCACTGGGATGGATGAGGGATTTACTGAGGTTGCACTTAGGATGGTTTGGTTCCACAGAGAGGGGGAGGGATTTTCTGAAGTTGTGATTAGCACCATTTCATTTGGAATGTTTTCCTTTGCAGTAATTAGGCTACCTGGAGTCTATAAGGTCTAGGAGTGAGGAGAAATATAAGGAAATACCTAGATAGGAACATCTCAGGCTTCTATGTAGCAGGGGAGAGAGGGAGAAAGAAGGGAGAGAGGTCAGGGCAAGTTTGTTATTTAGAATAGCTAGGATCTGAAGTTGTCTTTTTCCCTTTTTTACCCTTCAGGTTCAGTTGTTTTACTCTGCAATCCAACAGCTGCAAGGTTGGTTTCAAGGTGGTCAGGAGAGGAGAGGGAGCAGGTAGTGGCATGTGAGAAGGAAGGTTGGCAGCTTGATCTAGAAAAAAGGAAAACAAACATTTTTTTTTGCCACCATTACTGATTTGCTAAGCAACATCCCCAATATTTCCCCTAATGCCTCATCTATGGTAGATACTTGGCATTTTGTGTCAAATGAATGAATAAATAAAAGAATTTAATAGATTATGAAACTCATTAAAGAAACATTCCTGTGTATATAGTGGGAGTATTTTAAAACTGCATTGAGAAGAATGCATCTAAGAAGATGAGTTATTAGAAACCATTGTAACTTGGTCAGAAAAGGTTGTCTGGAAAATAAGCTTGGTCTTCTTAGTATCTGACACAAATAACTAAAATGAAAATTCAAACAGGAGACATTACTATTGATCTTACAAAAATAAAGAGGATTATAAAGTAATATTATGAATAGTTGTATGCCAACAAATTAGAAAATCTAGGTGAAATGGACATATTTATAGAAACACACAAATACCTTGAAGAGACTCAAGAAAAATAGAAAATCTCACCAGACCTATAAGAAGTAAAGAGATTGACTCAATAGTCAAAAACAAATGCCCAAGACCAGATGGCTTCACTGGTGAATTCTACCAAATATTCAAAGGAGAATTACCAACTCTTCTCAAATTCTTCCAAAATTGTGAAGAGGAGAAAGCAATCCCTAACTTATTCTAGAGGCTAGCTTTACCTTGTTACCAAAGTCAGGTAAATATAGCATAGGATCAGAAAATTTGAGACCAATGATCCTTATGAACAAAAAAAGCAAAATTCCTCAAAAAAAAAAAAAATGGCAAACTGAGTTCAAAAGCATATTAAAAGGAATATTCACCATGGCCAAAGATTTTTCCCAGAAATTTATTGATGGTTCAACATAAGTAAATCAGACAATATTAATTGATGTCAATGCTGAAAGACTGAGTTTCCCCCCTAATATTAGGTACATGTCTGCTTTCACCAGTATTGTTCAACACTGTAAAAGAAGTTCTAGCAAGAGAAATTATAAAAGAAAAAGAAGTAAAAGGCATCCAAATTTGAAAGGAAGAAGTAAGGCTATCTCTTTTAACAGATGGCAAGATCCTATATGTAGAAAATCCCAAAGAATTGACAGGAAAACAATTAGAGCTAATAAAAGGCTTTCAAAAAAGTTGCGGGTTACATTATTAACACACAAAATCCAGCTGTGGTTCATTGGCTTTTTTTGGCAAGTGCTTTTCTAAGAAACCAGTCATCATTTCTTTGAATTGGCATTAGCATTTTTTTTTTTTTTTCAAAAAAAGGGAGAGCATGATGAGTAGTTTGCAAAATACTAGCCATTGCGGCCACATACAACTCAAAAGCTTCTCTATTTAAACCTTATTTTAAGAATCTAGACTAGAGATACCAGCAGCCATGAACCCACCAGAGGAGAAACCTGAGAAGATGGAAACTGCCCACAGACACCCAGGCCTTTTTCTGAGTCACAGATGGGACACAGTCAAACTCCATGGTACTGCCTGATTCAAATGCAAGGACTTAGTGCAGCATGGCTCTTTCAGTGCTTCACTACTGTAGCTCCCCAATATCCCAACCAAAACTCTATTTTGGGCAAAGCAATTCTGGATGCCTTCTACCATCTTCAACTAAAGAGTCTAATTAATATCTTCTCCAGCATATATTTCCTTTTTGACGATGGCTGAATTGCTTTACTTTCAGAAAAAAGTAATAAAACTTTTTAATGGTAATTAATTTTTAAGTAAGAAATGAATTATACACAAAGAAATAATGATCACTTCAGACATTTGCCACCTCTTCCTCCTTACCACCAGGCCCTGTAAAAGTTTGTATTCTCCACAGCTAAGGGAGACCTGTGCCCCTGTGCTCTGCTGCCTGTCAAGAGCCCACGCTGCTTCACTTCATGTTTCTCATATTTCTCTTCTAGGTATAAGGATGAGTCACTCTTGGCAGAGTCCCTGGTATTGGACAAAAAGACTCTAAGCCTGAGTCTGCAAGGAAGATCACAGGAGAATAAAGACAATCTATTCAGCAAATGGTGCTGAGAGAACTGGTATACATATCCAAAAGAAAGGAGGACCCTTATCTCACACTTTATACAAAAATTAACTCAAAATGGATCAAAGACCTAAATATAAATGCTGCAACTATAAAACTCGTAGAAGAAAATGTGGGGAAACATCTTCAAGCTCCTGTGGTAGGTGGTGGGTTCTTAAATCTTATACCCAAAGCATAAGCAACAAAAGAAAAAATAGGTAAATGGGACCTCCTCAAATTTAAACACTTATGTGCATCAAAGGACTTTGCCAAGATGTGAAAAGGCAGCCCACTCAATGGGATAAAATATTTGGAAACCACATATCAATAAGTGTTTGGTGTCCATTCTATATAAAGAAATCATACAACTCAACAATAAAAGAGCAAGCAATCCAATTTTTAAAAATGAGCAAAAGACTTCGACATTTCTCCAAAGAGGAAATACAAATGACCAAAAAAGCACATGAAAAAAATGTTCAATATCACTAGCTACTAGGGAAATGCAAATCGAAACGGCAATGAAATATCTCCCAACACATAGAATGGCAATTATTTAAAAAAAAACAATAAGTGCTGGAGAGGATGTGGAGAAATAGGAGCACTCCTTCACTGTTGGTGGGAACATAAAATGGTGCAGTCTCTGTGGAACACAGTTTGGTGGTTCCTCAGGAAGCTAAATATAGAACTACCATATGATCCAGCAATCCCTATGCCAAGAATATATCCAGAAGAACTGTAAACTGACACGAAAGGACATTTGCACACTGATGTTCATAGTGGTATTATTCACAATTCCCAAAAGATGGAAACAACCCAAGTGTCCATTGACCAATGAATGGATGAACAAAATGTGTTACATACATATGATGGAATACTATGCTGCAGTAAGAAGAAATGAAATTGGGACATAGAGGAAAACATGGGTGAATCTTGAAGGCATTACACTAAGTGAAATAAGCCAGGCACAAAAGGACAAATATTGCATAGTTTCACTAATATGACCCAAATTTGAAAAATAAATGTGTGGAGTTAAAACCTAGAGTATAGGTTATTAGGATATAAGAGAAGGGTAGAGAAGAACTACTGATGCTTAATGTATGTAAGAGTTTTAATTAACTTGACTGTAAAAGTGTGGAGTTGATGATAACACATTATAGTGAGTAACAGCTGATTTATACATGAGATTGTGACTGAAAAGGGTAGTCCAGGGATATAAAGTCAATTGAAAGAAAGCTGGAGAATAATCTAGGGACTGAATAACACAGTGAACCCAGAGGTGGATGAGAATTGTGGTTGATGGTACAAATGCAAGGATGTCCTTCTGTGAACTAGAATGGATGTATGTCACTATTGCAGGGTGGTAGGAATGTGGAGAAACATGGGGAAAATACTATTAATGTAACCTGTGGACTATGGTTAACAGCAATACTATAATATTCTTGCATCAATGCCAAAGATGTACTTTGTTAATAATAGGGGTGTATGGAAAAAATATGCCAAATGTATGCTATGGACCATAGTTACTGGTAATATCTGATGATATTATCTCATAGTCTGTAACAAATGTTCCACAATGGTGTGGTGTGTTGGTGAAGGGATGTTGTATGGGAATTCCACACATGTGCATGATTTTTTAATGACTTCATGACTTCTGTAATAAAAATATATTAAAAATAAAAAATAAAAACCAAAATAAATGGACAAAAGACCTAACTAGAAAATTCTCCAAAGAGGAAATAAAAATGGTCAAAAAGCACATGAAAAAAAGTTCAATATCATTATCTATTAGGGAAATGCAGATCAAAACTATACTGCGATATCATTTCACGCCATAATTTAAAAAACAGAAAACTACAAGTACTGGATATGATGTGGAGAAATAGGAACACTCCTTCACTCTAGGTGGGAATGTAGAATGGTGCAGCTTTTGTAGAGGACAGTTTGGTTCTTCCTCAAGAAACTAAATATAGAACAGCTGTATGATCCAGCAATCCCCTTACTAGGAATATATTCAGAAGAACTGAAAGCAAGGACATGAACTGACACTGGCACAGTGATGTTCATAGCAGCATTATTCACAATTGCTAAAATATGGAAACAACCCAAGTGTCCACAAGCTGATGAGTGGATTTTTAAAATGTGGTATATACATGCAATGAAATACTGTTCAGCTGTAAGAAGAAATGAAATTGGGATGCATATGACAACATGGATGAACCTTGAAGACATTATGCTGAGTGAAATAAGTCAGAAACGAAAGGACAAATATTGGATAGTCTCCCTAATATGAAGTAAAATGATGAGTAAATTTATGGAGGTAAAGTCTAGAGTATAGGTGTATTAGTCTGCGAAAAGGGTGCTGATGGAGAGTACCAGAAATCTGTTGGCTTTTATAAAAGGTGTTTATTTGGGATAGAAGTTTACAGATACCAGGCCCTAAAGAGTCCAACTCAAAGTTGCTTTCTCACCAAAGTCAGTTGTCATGTGTTGAGACAAGGTGGTCGCTGATGATGTCTGGTCTCTCAGGGCTTCCTATAAAAGTCTCTGGCATTGGGCTCATTTCTATCTGGGCCTTCTCAGCTGCTCAGCTGCTCTATTCTCTTCAGCTGCAAACTATTAAGTGAGTGGCTCTTCTCAGAGCCCCAGGATCAGACATGACAAAGCTCTCTCTCTCTTCTCATGTCTTTTTGAGTGAGTGCCCATTTATAACAGTGTACCAAGGGGGCAGAAACTCCACCTGAGTCATGCCCTAATGATGTGGTTGAATCAAATGCCTTAAATTGATTTTATTAAGTAAGCTTAAAACCTTTTAATTTAATACAATCAATGGCTATCACACCCAGAGGAATAGATTAGTTTACAAACATAATCTTTATCTTTTTGGGATTCATAAATAATCCCAAACTACCATAATAAGTTACTAGGAAATAGAATGTGGGTTGAGAATGGTGGCTGATGCTTAATGTATGTAGAATTTTTAATAAGGTTTATTGTAAATGTGTGGAAATGAATAGAGATGATGGTAATACATTACAGTGAGTATAACTAGCACTGCTGAATTATAAATGTGATTGTGGCTGAAAGGGATAGTCTGTGGATATGATGTTTCAATTGAAAAGAAGCTAGAGAATAATGTAGGGACTATATAACATAGTGATTTTGGTGGTGGATGAAGATTGTGGTTAATAGTATAAGAATGCTCTTTTACAAAGTTTTAAGAATATGGTGATACATGGGAGAGTTACAACTAATGTAACATATGAATATAGTAAACAATAATATTGTAATTTTTGAAGCAATGGCAAAGAAGATATTATGTCAATTCTAAGGGACAACATTAGAGAGGTATAAGGGGGTATGGGATTTTTCCTTTTGGAGTAATGAAAATGGTCTAAAATTGACTGGGGTGATAGCACAACTCTGTGATGAATACGAGAGCCACTGAGTGTACACTTTGAGTGGATTGTACAAAGTATAGGGATGTATAACACAATGAATCCTGTGGTGGAAGATGGATTGTGGTTAACTGAACAAATATGAGAACATTCTCTCATGAATGATAACAAGTATATAATACTAATACAGGGGGTCAATAACCAGGTGGGTTAGTGGAAAATATACCAAATGAAAGATAATGGCTGTAGTTAAAAATGTTTTGATGATAATCTTTCATAGTTTGTGACAATTGTTTCACAACAATGCAAGGTGTTGGTGGTGGGATAATGTATGGGAGCCCTGTATGATGAGATGCATGCTTGCTTTGTAAGTTCACAACTTTTACTATACACTTATTGTTTATGAATTATTTATGAGTGATAATCTTCAATTTTAAAAAGTTTAAAAAATTTTAAATTATAAAAACATAAGAAAGGAAAAACAAGTTAACAGCCCTCTCCTTTGAAGCCAATGCTAAATTTATTTTTTACTTAACCCTACTCTAACCAAACAATAATATCCTTAAACTTAAACCTAACCCCTACCATATACTGTCCCCAATCCTAACTGTAATGTGAACCAAACCATAACCAATCCCAAATGTTATACAAAACTCTGACCTTAACACTACCCATAACCCTAAGCATAGTCTTAATGCTAAACTTAACCCAAACCTTTACTCTAATTATAAGCCTAATTCTCACCCTAAACCTAATCATGAACACCAACACTAATACCAACATAACTTTAACCCTTATCCTAACATACAACCTCACCTAACCCTAACTGTTACTCTAATCATAATATTAAGCCTAAACCAAAGTATAACCCTAACTCACCTCCTAATTCTAGTCCTAACCCTAAACCTAAAACTAATCCAAACCTAAGCCTAACCTTAAGCAGAATCTTAAATCTAACCCTAACCCTAACAAAAACATAAACTTTAGCCTAAACATAACACTGAAAGCCTTATCATAATCCTAATCATAAGCAAAGCTAACACTAACCCTAAACTGAATCTTAACTCCAACACACCATTCCCATAACCAAATGTCTACAGTAAACCCTAATACTATCTTTAAATCTAACTCTAATGACACCCTAAACTTAACACTAAACCTGATTTACCCCAAGTCTAACACAATCTCTAATCCTAAATTTAATCACACTCTAACCCAAGTGCTAACATTAAACTGAATATTGACCTTAACCCTAACACTCTCTAATCCAAAATTTTTATTAATTTTATTTACACACATTCCATACACACCAAACATATACTCTGTATTTCCCCTCCTCTCATCCTCTGATAAACTCTAATCTATTTTGTCTAGATTTGCTACTCCTAGTCATTTCTAATGAGCAATATCATACAATATTTGTCCTTTAGTGCCTTGCTTATTTCATTGAGCATACAGTTTTTAAGGTTCTTCCATGCTTAGGATGTCTCAGAACTTCTTTCTTGCTTATGGTCAAATATTCCACTGTGTGTATATATCTATTTCATTTATCCATTCATTTGTTGATGTACACTTGGTTGTTTCCAGCTTTTTACTATTGTGAGCAGTGCCACTATGAAAATTGGTGTACAAGTATCTGTTTTAGACCCTGTTTTCCCTATCTTTGAGTATATACCTAGAAGTGCATTGACTGCATTACATGGTAATTCTCTATTTAATTCTTTTGAGGAACTGCCATATTGCTGCTATCCAGAGTGATGCACCATTTTATATTCTCACAATACATTAGAGTTCCAATTTCTCAACATCTTCTCTAACATTTGAACACTTATTATTTTACTTTCTTATTTTCTTAAATTGTATCCATCCTAGTGGGTGTTAACTACCATGTCATCATGGTTTTGGTTTGCATTACCCTAATGGTCAATGATATTGAACAACTTTTCATAAATTGCCCATTTATATATCTTCTTTGGAAAAATATTTATTCAAGTCATGAATAAATATTTATTCAAGCCCACTTTTTAATCGTGTTGTTTTTCTTTTGGTTGTTGTATTGTAAAAGTTCTTTATAAACTCTGGATATTAAGCTCTTTTCCAATATGGCTTGCAACTATTATTTCCCAATCTGTAATGTAACTTTCACTTTCTTGACAATATCCTTTGATGTACAAAAGTCTTTTAGTTTGATGAAGTCAAAACAATCCATTGTTATTTTTGTTGCTTGTGCTTTTGGTGTCATATCTAAGAATACATTACTGAATCCCAGGCATGAAGATTTGCCCCAATGTTATCTCAATGCAGACATTTCGCCTTGCAAGAAACCATCCCTTCCCCACAGGATCTTAACACCTTCCCTTCTTTGACAACCAATAATTAGGTTTGAGTCACAACATATATGATGGGTCTTCTAAGGGAAGAAAGGGAGTTATTCCTCAAAGGAGCTGCAGAACTTAGCCAACATATATCAGCAACAGACAGAAGAGTATATATGGGACTGAATCCTGAATGTGAATAATCAAGGGGCATCAGTTGGACAAGGAAGCATTTATTCATGAGAGAGCTTTCTTCCATGATACAGGAGTAAACCCTGGCAAAGACAAAGAAATGGTACTATCATAATGCTAGGATGGCTCTTGGAATCTTGGAGAAAGGACTTCATCAAAATGCTCCCTATAGGATAATGATATCATATTAGACTAGATGAGCAAGAAGTAGTGAGTACCTTTGGAGGTCTTGGTGTTACAGACAGTGGGAGTTAAATCCTCTGATGATCAGTGAAATTGTTTTAGGTGTAGTGGTTGGGCTATACTGAAACATCCCGTCCCAAATAGAGCAAAAATTACCACATTTCATACCTCCCACTATTAACAAGTAAGTACAATACCTGGTAGTCCTCTTTGAGTTTGAGAGGTAGCAACTTCCACACTCAGCAACACTGCTTCAACCCTTTTGCCAGGTAACTGGGTGGCTTTCAGTTTTGACTGGGTCTCTGCAGCAGGTCCAGGCTGATGAGAGTATCCCTGCCACTTGGGCCATTCTAGCAAACAGAACTATGCATTTGAAGTTGTTGGCATTGACTAGTAAACCCATCCTCCATCACTCCTCTAAAAACCATGCAGGCAAAGATTAATAAATGTAAATGCATTAAAACTAAAAGCATCTGTATGGGGAGCAGCTGTAGCTCAGTGGTTGAGCACCCACTTCACAAGTACAAGGTCCTATGTTCAATCCCTGGTAAATCCTTAAAGAAAAGGTATCTGAAAAACAAAACAAAGCCACCAACAAAATGTAAAGACAAGCTACAGAGGGGAAAAAATATTTGCATTGTTCATGTTGATTCTAGAATTAGTGTCCAGAATGTACTAACACTCTTGTGAATCAGTGGTTAACACTTAACAGCACAGCTTGGGACAGATGGCCATAAGAAGCATAAGGGGAAAGAGATCAACATGGATGAGGGATGTGCATGGGCACCATGCAGGAATAAAATGGAATGGCCAACAAGCCAGAGCAGACACCCATTCTCACGGCTAAAAAGGAAAATCAAAATAAGTACAAGGTTCTGTTTCACAACTAATAGGTTATCAAAAATTAATAGATATGAAGAGGAAGGACAAAATGATGGCAGAGTAAAGAGCTCCAAGAGTCAGCTGCTCCTACAGTGCAGGGTTAGTAATCACCCAGAGCTATCTAAATCACCTGTTTGAGGGAGGAGAATTGGATCTCCCAGGGGATCCATAGAAATTCAATTCTCTAAAAATAGTTGAACCAAATTTTAAAAATATGGTATTTTGATATGAAGGATTTGATCTGCTTTAGTTTCCTAGGCTGCTTAAAGCAGATACCATGAAATGGGTTGGCTTAAACAATAGGGATTTATTAGCTGACAGTCTGGGGCCAGGAAGATGTCCAAATAAAGGCATCATCAAGGTGATACTTTCTTCCCAAAGACCAGCTGCTGGCAAACCTTGGCTCCTCTGCCACATGGTAAGGCAAATGGTGGCATCTGCTGATCTCTCCCTTCTCTCCTAGTTTCATTGCTTTTAGCTTCTTACTTCCATGGCTTTCTTCTCTCTCTCTCTCTCTCTCTCTCTCTCTCTCTCTCTCTCTCTCCATTTTCTTTATAGAGAACTCCAGTAATAGGATTAAGATCCATCCTGATTGAGAAGAGTCACACCTTAACTGAAGTAGCCTCATCAAAAGGACTTACCTACTTACAATGGGTTCACACCCACAGGAATGGATTAACTTTAAGAATTTTTTTCTTGCAGCTTTCAGAACTCTGGGGTACATACAGCTTCAAATTGCCACAGGATCCTAATGTGTTTTTTATTATTCTCTAAACTTTTCGGTGTCTTGAATCATATATAAATATTTTAAACTATGCTTAAATGGAATGGAATACAACCATAAGCAAGGTTCCTTGCTCCAAAATGTTTTAGGACACCACATGAAACAGAGAGATGAAATCATGCACATTGCCAGCTTTATATTAATTTATTCAAATTTTTGCAGAATGAGAATGTGTGAATGTAATTCTAAGAATAAGTGAGCTGGTTCTTCTAAACATTGGATTCTATAGGAAAATGTGCTGTATCTTTGCATCTACAGATTTATCACCTCTACAATGTCAGCTTCATCACAATTACTGAACATAGCACATTGTATAATAGCAATTTGCTGAAAATAAATTTGTCAAAATTAAATTTCCCAAATACAGCAAACTTCCAAATTCACCAATGTCACTGACATACACTTAATTTTTTTGTAAATCATAACTGAATTTTAAAGCAATTGATATTTGGGTTGAATTGTTTTTAACACCATTAAGAATGACTGGAAGTTTTAGTTGAGTAGTTTCAGTTTTCTTAAATGGTACCATTAAAATGATTATTTGTTGACTATCAGACTGGTTCAGTAGTCTAATGAATATAATGTTTATTTAGAAATGCATACTTTGTCACCATTGTCCCAAATTTAATTATACAGTGAGGTAGGGAATGAGATAAAAATCACAAAAGGATCCACATAAATGAAAACAAAATCAAACCAACACTAGCTGACAGATTACTTTCCTATAACTGAGAGGAAAGAGTCTCCATTCTAGAGAAATTTCTATGAAAGTATCTAGGAGTTAATGAAACCAAGATACTTATCAGAGACACTAGGGTGTCTTCAAAGAATATGGATTGGAGGACAAAGGAACAGTCTTATCAGGAACATGCAGTGAAAAAGAGTATAAAATTAAATTAGAATTCACTCCTGCTGTGTGACCTCCCATTCTAACTTCTATGAGATGATCACTGGCAAACATGTCCTTATATGCAACTTATTGAAATATTCTAATTAATTAATTATATATATATATATATATATGCATGTGTTATCTATATCTATATATTGATCTATATAGGAGCTTGGTTCTCAATCTTCTTCCATATCTCAATGTTTCAAGAAGACAAACATTATGGACAAATTAATCAGCTATTATAATACTGCATGTCTTTTTTATACATTTGTATTATTTGTAACATTGGCTGTATACAACTATGAATCTTCCCTATCATACTCGTTGGGATACAGAAATTCACTTTGATGATTCTTCTGCTCCATGTGGAATCCATTGAGGATGCATGATGGAATTCAGGTGGTGTCAGGTCAGGTTTCCTAAGCCCTGATACACTGGTTTGGTGCCTTAGGAGGGATAACTGGAAGGCTGGGCTCCCCTGGGACCTTCAACTAGGCACTTGCCTATGGCTCCACCAGCAGGGTAGTTGGACTTCTTATGTGGTGGCTTAGACATCCCATAATGGGCAAAGTAAGAGCAAAAGTAGCCACCAATAGGCATTGCTATTTGATAAGAATTTTTCCAATAATCACATTCCCCAGGGGTCAGGGGACTGGGCCTTTGAAATGCAGAAGGAGGAGGTGGGGCCCTCCAGGGAAGGGGCTGTGTGGCCCACTTTAGGGTGGCTACCTGGCTCTGATAGGCCAGGATCTGTGACTGATGTGAGAACCCCTCAGTTCCTGCCAATAGCTCCACCTAGTGTCCCTATTCTTGCTGGGAATAGGAGCCTTGGTAGAAGGGAGGGGTTTCCCTGTAAAAAAAAAAAAAAGGTCCATGACTGTGTCGAAGGTGTCCCCCCTGGGGATGAACTATGGGTTTAGTCTATCTGAAAGCTCAAAGAAATGTTCTCCCCATTGCATCTTCTCATCTTTTTAAGTAAAAATTGGGCCTCATGAATTGTTTGGCAGCAGGCATCTTGGAGGTTAGGCCAGCTGTGATGGATATTTCTCTCTCCTTTTTTATGTAAATAGAGGAGGGCCTTGCAGTTTTAGTGTTACCCTTTAACTGCCTCTTTTCCCCCCTGGGATAAGAGGGGCAACTACAGCCCCTATATTACTCAGTAATCCTTTCTCCTTGTCTTTTTTTTCCCACCTATTGATGAACATTTTAATTTTTTCCAGTTTTTGGTGACCCATATCAAAGTTGCTTCAATATTTGTGTAGAGGATATTGTGTGAAAACAATTTCAGTTCACTTGAGTAAATAGGTAGAAGTATTTTTACAGGGTCATTTGGTAAGTTTATAAGAAACTAACACTGTCTTCCAATGTGACTGTATTGTTTTGTTTTGCATTCACATAAGCAATGTTCTCCATTCACATCACTATACGGTATTCTTTCTCTTTTTTTTAAACTTGTCTCATAATTATATTATATCTAACATGACCTTACATTCTTTTAAAATTTATAATTTCTTTCAATCTATTTTCTATTTTATTTTATAATTTTACAATAAAAATTGTAAACTTTACTGTGGCTGTCGGGCATGTGTGTGGTTGTGTGTTTGAGTGTATCTGTGTGTTTTCCCCCTTACTTTTTTTGTACGAATAACTTTAATTTTATTTCAAATAATTTCTAATTAGCTGGAATATGACATAGAAGTTATTTATATATGGGTTACTGCATCAGAATGCCTATATACATGAGAAAAACTCAAAGAATATGGAGACAAATCAGAAATGCTTTCTTTGAAACAAAAACTAGAGCTTGCTATCAATAAAGTACAGATTCATAAAATAATTTTTAAAAGATCTCCTCTTAATTATCAACTCAGAAGTGGGATTATCCAAAAATTAAAGACTCAGAGAAAAACATTTGGAACTAGTTTATCATTGTTTTCACAGTGTATTTAACATTTTTAAAAATATATATATATATTTAAAAGATACTTAAATTAAATGTTACATAAAAAATAAGGGATTCCCATATGCCCCACTCCTCACACCTCCCAGTATTCCCCACGTTAACAACTTCTTTCATTACTGTGGTATAATCATTGCAATTGATGAACATATTTTAGAGCATTGCCACTAAGCAATGATTATAGTTTACATTGTAGTTTATACTCTCTCCCACTCAATTCTGTAGGTTGTAGCAGGATATATAATGGTTTTGTTAATTAACTAAAAATTCTTGTACAAAAATTGTGTAAAAAAATGCATTCACAAGTAAATGAAATCATTGAAGCCTTGAGAAGGAAGTAAAACAGTACCAAGAAATTCCCAGTAGAAAAATCCTCTAACAATTGCTTGTGGAAACCAGGTGCCCATCCAGGTCTGAAAAGAATCTGTATGTCATGCCCCAAAGATCAACCACTCCCCCTCCTTGCTGGAACGCTAACAGCAAACATCAGCTTTTGGAACATCGCTTGCTTGCTTTGCTATAGAAATATGTATAATGATTGAACCAATCCTGCTTTTGGCACACGTGAAAAAGAATTGGCCACACGGGAAGCAGTTTTATAAAAACTGCAGTCACCAGACGTTAGGCGCAACTCTCACTAGGGAGTGCGTCCCGGCCGGTAATAAAGGTTTCATTGAAATTTTCTCCTGGGAGTCATTATTTGCATGAAGCATTCCACTTCATTTTGGAGGCCCCAGGGGGATTGACGGGTGCCGGCCACACTGAAGGCTTCCAGGGGGAGGCCTCTGAGAGACATTCCTCAGCCCCAGTAAGTCCTCAATCTGGCCAGAAACTCCAGGGGAAATTAATTATTCAACCTAAGAAACCGCCAGGTCTGTTCTGCTTTGGTAAGTCTGGATCAAAGGGATGCGGTTGGGCTGCCGGATGTGGCGCTACTCCCACGGCCCAGCCACCGGGTGAGACGTCACTCGGGGCCTCAGAATAGGCTCAAGATTTGTGTGTCTGTGTGTGTAGCCAGCTGTCTGTCTGTCTATCTGTAATGTTTCTGCTCAGTTTCTGTTCTTTGATCTTCCTGTTCATTGCTATGGGTCAAGCCTCCTCTTGTCCTACCATACCCCTTGCCTGTTTTCTAAAAAATTTTCAGGAATTCAAAAAAAACAGCAGCTAGATATGGAGCCAAGGTCAACCCAGGGACTCTCCGAACCCTATGTGAGTTGGAGTGGCCCACCTTTGGTGTGGACTGGCCATCTGAAGGAACTACAGACCTCCCAACAGTGTGTGGCTAGATCTTCTTACAGACACTCCCAAGAAACTAAAACTTTGTCTTGCAGGACATGGGTGCTCGGCCCAGCCAGAGACTCAACTTCCTTTAAAAGCTCCCGTAAAAAACCCCAGTCCTTCGGTCCTGCAGGACGCCTCCTGATGAACACCCCCTTACCTACCTACCCCCCAACTTACCCCTCGCCCCCCTCCGTCTGCCCCCTCTCCATCTACTCCCTCTCCTTCCCCTTTAACCCAGTCACCCACTAACAATCTCTACCCTCCACTCCCCACAACTGCTGATACCTCTCTAACCAGCCCCATGCCCCATATGCGAAGGGGCACCTAGTATCAAACTTCTGCAGCTTCCCACAACTTGCCTGACCCAGTCCCCTTACTGCCCCTCCACCAAGCAGGTCCAGGTCTGGGTGACGACGGTCTCCCGTTCATGGTATATGCCCTCTTTTCATCTACAGACCTGTATAATTGGAAAAATCAAAATCTGCCTTTCTCAGAAAAACCCCAAAGCTTGATTTCTCTCCTAGAAACTATCTTCTTCACTCATAACCCCAGCTGGGATGACTGTCAGCAATTATTACAGGTCCTATTTACCTCAGAGGAGAGAGATTGTATCTGGAGGGAGGCTGTCAAAACCATCTTGGGCCAAGATGGCCAACCTACTATTGACCCTGACCGAATAGAACATGTGTTCCCCTCAATCAGACCAGACTGGAATTACAATCAGGATCAAGGTAAGGAGGCTCTCAAATGGTTTCGCCAGACTCTCCTACGTGGCCTTCGAGCTGCTGCCAAAAAGCCAACGAATCTTTCTAAGGTGAGTGAAACTACCCAAGGGTCTAATGAGTTACCTTCTGCCTTTTTAGAGCATCTAATGGAGGCCTATAAAAACAATACACCTCACCGTCCCTAACCCTTACACACTTCTAAGCCAGCTCCCTCCAGAACATACCACCTACTCTGTCCTGGATCTAAAAGATGCATTCTTTTCCAAACCATTGGCACCAGTTAGCCAACCCATCTTTGCTTTTGAGGACCCTCAGCCTGCGGGAAGCCGGCAACTAACCTGGACCAAACTTCCCCAAGGATTCAAAAACTCCCCCACCTTGTTTGGGGAGGCTCTGGGACGGAACTTGTCCCTCTTCAGGGAGCAGCATCCAGGTATTACCCTACTTCAGTATGTAGATGACCTCCTTCTAGCCACACCGGACTTGGACTCTTGCAAAGCGGCAACCCCGAACCTACTCAAAGCGTTGGTGGAAATGGGGTATCATGTATCCGCCAAAAAGGCTCAGCTCTGCTCCCACTCCATAACATATCTGGGATACATCTTTTAAAAAGGGGGGGAACGGCGACTTTCACGCAACAGGATACAAGCCGTATTGGGCAGCCCAGCACCAATCTCAAAAGGACAGGTAGGCGAATTTCTTGGTCCGGTGGGATATTGCAGGCTGTGGATCCCCGGATTCACGGAAATTGCTAAGCCCCTCTACACCGCCACAGCGGGCAAGGAAAATGACTTGTTGTGGACCAAAGAGCAGCAAGAAGACTTTGAAGGTCTGAAGACAGCTCTGGTGAGTGCCCCCGCCCTCGAGCTACCTGATCTGTCCAAACGCTTTCATCTATTTGTTGATGAAAGTTGAGGGGTTAGCAAAGGAGTCTTAACCCAGTCCGTTGGGCCTTGGCACCCACCAGTAGTGTACCTCTCAAAAAAGCTGGACTATGTAGCTGCCGGATGGCCCAGCTGCCTAAGAGCTGTCGCAGCCACTGCCCTTTTAGTCAAGGAAGCCTCTAAGTTAACCTTTGGCCAAAACCTGGTGGTAACGGCACCACATTTGGTGGAATCCCTCCTCCACAGTCCCCTAGACCGTTGGAGATCTAATGCCAAAATCACGATTGTTGAACCCACCCTCTGTGGTTATTCTCAAAAACAGAGACACTAAATCCGGCCATCCTGCTCCCTGACTCTAGTGCCCCCCCGGTGGCCCACAGACTTCTTGCACTTGCTGGAAACCTTGACAGGGCTATGCCCAGACCTCACTGATGTGCCTTTGCTGAAGGCTTCCCATAATCTCTACGTAGATGGCAGCAGCTTTGTTAAAGACAGAGTCCGTTATGCCGGAACAGCCGTGGTAGAGCCACCCAAAACTATCTGGGCTCAATCCTTAAGCCATGGCACCTCCGCCCAACAGGCTGAACTAATATCCCTTACCCAAGTGCTAAGATGGGCAAAAGGCCGAACTGTCAATATTTATACGGACAGTCGTTATGCTTTTGCTACAGCCCATGTACATGGTGCACTGTACCAAGAGCGAGGATTCCTAACATCTGGAGAAAAAGAAATTAAAAATGGGACTAAAGTCTTAGCCCTATTAGAAGCCATTTGGTTCCCTAACCAAGTAGCCATTGTTCACTGCAAGGGACACCAAAACAGAAACTCCCCACAGGCTGAAAGCAACCAACTAGCAGATAAAGTTGCATGAACTGCCGCCTTCCTACTGGTCACCCCTGTCCAAATGCTCCCGACAGTCCCCAGCTGGGAGCCCCCAATAATGCACTACTCTCCAGAAAATGCCAAGCAGGGGGAAAGTCTAGGAGCTAAAATTTCCCCAGAAGGTTGGTTAGTCCTGCCTGATGGCAGAACATACCTACCTGAAGCAGTGGGGAGACAATTGGTCAAAAGGCTGCATGACACCACACATATGGGTGCCACCAAATTAATAGAACTGATAAAAAGAGACTTATATTTCTCAGGCTTGTCTAAAATCACTAAAAGTATCACATCAAGATGCGAAGTCTACGCAAAAGTAAATCAAAAAGGAGGTGTTCAAGTTCCAGTGGGAACTAGGCTCCGTGGGATGGAACCAGGAAAGCACTGGGAAATAGACTTTACCGAGATAAAGTTGGGAAAATATGGATAAAGGTATCTCCAGGTGCTGGTGGATAGGTTTTCAGGATGAGTGGAAGCCTACCCAACTAAAAACAAAACAGCCACGGTAGTAGTTAAGAAGTTGATAGCAGAAATCATTCCAAGATTTGGGCTTCCTTTTAGAATAGGGTCAGATAACAGCCCAGCCTTCATAAGGCAGGTGACTCAACAATTGGCTAAAACCCTGGGTATAAATTGGAAACTGCACTGTGCATTTCAGCCCCAAAGTTCGAGACAGGTTGAAAGAATGAACCGCACCTTGAAAGAAACCCTAACCAAGTTGGCTCTGGAGTCTGGCGAAAACCGGGTGAGTCTCCTTCCTTTTGCCCTCCTTAAAGCCAGATGTACCCCCTACATGCAGGGCATTACACCCTATGAAATATTATTTAGCAGACCCCCACCCCTGTTGCCCAAGTTGGGGTTAGAAAAAATATCTGAATATGACAAGCAATATCTTTTCTCTACTCTAAAAGTGCTGGACCAGATTAGAAAAATGGTCAATCAGACAGTCTAAGAAGCCCATCTCCCTTGTCCAAGTACTAATCCTCCTTTTTTTCAGGCACAGCCTGGAGATCTGGTCTGGGTTCGAAAGCTCCAGGCTGGAACACTGAAGCCACAGTGGACCGGCCCATATGTGGTGATCCTCACAACACCCACAGCAGTAAAAGTCGCAGGGAAAAGGCACTGGATACATGCATCCCACCTAAAAGCCATCAGGTCTGAAACGGAGGACTCAAAAGTGGGAAAGTAGACAGTCATCAGGACAGAAAACCCGTTAAAAATCAAGATTCGCCAGATAAGTTAAGACTAAGGGTGGGGAAGGAGGGGGGAATATAACAATGCCCTGGCAAATGAGTTTGCTGTCCCTCCTGGTTACTAGCATTTACGCTAGTAGTGGCTTTCGGTTAACCTCCTATTACTGGAGCATAACCAGAACTGAAGACGGGAAGGTTCTAAATGTTACTCAAACCTCAAGAAAAATCCTACCCTCTCTTTCAATTTATTTTCCCTCCTTGGAGAAGAATATCACATAAAGCCAAACAGCTCACATCCCTTTACAAACTCTTTTACAAGTTGGGGATGTGGAAACCAGAATTTAGAAAAAGGACTAGCTCAGGTTCAGTTCTATGTCTGCCCTGCAGACAGGCCCCCAGAATGTAATACTCAGGGACAGTACCACTGTGCCCAATGGGGTTGCAAAACCTTAGCCCCATAAACTTCCAAAGATGCTGCTATCGGCCTCAATAGGGAAGCAAGGCCCCAGAACCCAACTATAGGGTCCGTCAACCTCATCCACATCCATATCACTAATGGGTCTTATGATGCCTGGGAGGGAGGTAAAACATGGGGCCTCAGGCTATATGTAACTGGTTGAGACCCCAGAACTGAGTTCACTATCCAGCAAGGTATTCTTGAACCTCCTCCACCCAATCTGGTCGGCCCCAACCAGGACATTTTCCTTAATTCAAAACCAGACACTCCACCCAAAAATAAACCAGAAAAGCTAACCTTCCCCAACCAAAAACCTCCCAGGGCCCCCTTGTTGTCCATGTTGTCCTCTGTCTTCGCCTTCCTAAACAATAGCCAACCAAATGCCACCAAAGATTGTTGGCTCTGCCTAACCCCCAACCTCCTTATTTCATGGGGATAGGGCCAAATGGGAGCATTATTCCCAATGCATCACTGTATGTTAAAAAAATATCAGTAAACAAAAGCCAAAAGCTGTGTAAGTGGGGCCATAAGCCCATTCTAACTCTGGGAGACCTACAAGGAAACGGCATCTGTTTTGCCCCCTTCTCAGCCAGAATCAGTACAACTTTCCTAAGCCCCCACTGTTCATCAGTTATTTTCTCTAACAAAACTGATGAATCCTATTACTGGAAAGCTCCTAGTGGCACCTGGTTCTCCTGTACCCATGGAATCATCCCTTGTCTCTAGTCTCAAACCCTGTCACAATCTAAAACTAAAGAAAACTCAGTTGTCTGCATCCTAGTATGCATCATCCCACAGGTATACTGGTATTCAGGTGAAGGGGGCCGTGAACATTTTAGAACCATAAGCCGATTTAAGTGAGTTCCCATTCTCATTCCCATTATGGTTGGCCTTGGGATTGGGGGTTCAGCAGCCTTAGGAACGGCAGCCCTGGTCACCAGTAAGGAAAACATTAAAACCTTATCTACTCAGATTGACACAGATCTAAAGGAATTGAAAAAGTCAGTTAGTCACCTAAAAACATCCTTATCCTCTCTGGACGAAATGGTTTTACAGAATAGGTGTGGGCTAGATCTATTATTCTTAAAATAAGGAGGACTATGTGCAGCCCTAGGTAAAACCTGCTGTTTCTACGCTAACCACTCAGGAGTAATTAAAGAAAGTCTCTCATTCGTTAGAAACAGGCTAAGGGCATGAGAAAAACTTAGAATCAAAAGTGCTAATTGGTATGAAAGCCTATTCTTATGCTCCCCATGGCTAACCACCTTAATCACCGCTGTTGCAGGACCACTTGTCCTAGGCCTACTAGGATTTCTAGTAGACCCTATTTTCATTAACTGCCTCACTTCCTACATCCGAAAAAGAATACAGGAGGTGAAGGTAATGGTATTACACACTCATTACAATCCCTTGGCCACTGATGCAGAGTCAATGGTTTGACTAATGCTACTACAGGAGTGGGGAATGAGAAGGAAGTAAAACAGTACCAAGAAATTCCCAGTAGAAAAATCCTCTAGCAATTGCTTGTGGAAACCATGTGCCCATCCAGGTCTGAAAAGAATCTGTACGTCATGCCCCAAAGATCAACCACTCCCCCTCCCTGCTGAAACGTTAACAGCAAACATCAGCTTTTGGAACATCGCTTGCTTGCTTTGCTATAGAAATATGTATGATTAAAACAATCCTGTTTTTGGTTGCTATAGAAATATGTATAATAATTGAGCCATTCCTGCTTTTGGCACGCGTGAAAAAGAATTGGCCACGCGGAAAGGAGTTCTATAAAAACTGCAGTCACCAGACGTTAGGCGCAACTCTCACTAGGGAGTGCGTCCCAGACGGTAATAAAGGTTTCATTGAAATTTTCTCCTGGGAGTCATTATTTGCATGAAGCATTCCACTTCAGCCTCTTATTTTTTAAGACTGTACTTTTACAAAGAGCTTAAAAACTTTCATTTTCAGGTAGTGTTACTTTACATTTTGAGTAATGCTTTCATTCTCAGCTAATAATTTATATTAAAATGATAATAGATATTTAACATTTATTTTAAAAGTTTGTATTTTACCAGGTATTTTTAAAATTGTTTTTCTATTTTAAATTCACCAAGTATGTGTGTAAAAGTATATCATCAAAATCTTACTACTAACTAGGGTCCCTATCTTACAATTGGCATATTTTACCCCAACACAATCTATTATTATTTTAAATATATTTTTATTACAGAAGTTGTGAACTTACAAAACAATCATGCACCCGTGTAGAATTGCCACACAACACCCCTCCATCAACACACCACACCACCATGGAACATTTGTTACAGATTATGAGATGATATCATCAAACTATTACCACTAACCATGGTCCATAGCATACATTTGGCACATTTTTTCCATACTCCCCCATTATCAATATGTCATGGTTGTTGTTGTTGTGTCTGTTTTGACTCCTGAGGTGTCTAATTTATTCCCCTATAATCATCAGTTTGATTAGTGGATAATTCATTTAACTTATATATTTGAAACAAACCACAAAACAGAATTAGAGCATCATTACCCTGTTTCTAGGATGGGCTTATTTTCTCTCTCATTCTCATTTCTCTTTCAGCATTGCCTTCATTCTAGGAACTTTCTTATCAAAAGTGTCCCTCTCCTCTGCCCCCCTGGCCCCAACCAACCTGGCATTGGACATGTTTGGGCTATTGAATCAGGCTTCGTATAGGGAATGAATGGATAGATCTAGAACCTGGCAGAAAGGACCATGTGGACATCAATATCCCAAGATGGCTGCTGGAAGATCCTCAAGAGATTTCCACCATACAGAATGAGATTCCCAGAGATTCCCAAGAGATTTCTCTGGATATTCTCTGGGGACATTATCATTGGCCCCACCTGGGGGATTGATGGGTGGGGTAATCAATCAAAACAGCAAACACCTGGGACTACTCCCATGCCATTAGCAAAGGGGTGGAATAATTAACAGTTTAAAAAGCAAATAATATAATAACACTCTCCTACCTGGATCACAGGTCAAAAACTCTTTTTTGAGCATTTTAAAGGTCAAAAAAATCAAATTTACAAATGAACCTTGTAAAGCACCTACACAAATACAATTACTACTATTACGATCACTGTTGTTTTTATTAATATTATTGCCATCTCTCCTCTTATCCATTCTAAATAATAAGACATCTGAAAAACAGATCAGGACTCATTGAAACCGTATTCCACCCAAGCTATAGACTCCTCAATAATTTGAGATGAATGAATAATTTAAGTCATCTCTCTCTCACACACACACACATATACACATACACACACACACACACAAACACATACCACCTGAAAAGAAATCTTAAATGTGATTATTTTTCATATAAATAAAATAATTGCTAATTTTCCCTCCAGGGAAGTCACAAATTTTCTATAACTTGGCAGCAGAGCTCTTAATAGAAATTTGCGTTCATGTTATCGGTTACTAGTTTTGCATTTACCCATAAAATTATTCACCTATAAAAAAAAAAAAAAAAAAAAGCAGGTGTAAAGGCCAAATTGTCCCTTCTGCTCCTGTCCCTGACCCTTCCACCCCTTGCTCCACTCCCGGTGGCTTCCGTGCCCTGCTCGGGGCCCTTGTGGCTTCTGCACCCTGCTCTTGCCATGTGCCCTCTGTGTGGACCAACACGCAAGTAAAACCTGGGCATTTATCATCTATAATGAGAAACTGTAGTCTATAAATCAGCCCTTTCTATCACTTTTCAGCCCCTTTCCCTCTGCTGGGGACCTGTGATCTGTTAATTTCTCCCATTTCTCTTCTCTCCCTACCTTAATAAATTGTTGGCCTCACTCACCTGATGTGCTCTGAAATTCATTTCTGCAGCATAATTCAAGAACCTAGACTAAATCCGGTAACACTATTACCACCTGGGAGCCCTGCAGTGGAGGAAGAGCAGGCCAACTCTCCACATTGATTTTTGGGGACCACCCGGTGGCTGCTTTTCTGTAAGCCCACAAAATGGATAGGTATCATCTTCCTACCTTGCCAGCCTCCTCTGCTGGGAGCCATTTTGTAACCTAGAGCTGGAAGGCCAACTTAGAGTTCCTTGGACTGCTTATCAATTGCCAGCTAAGCACAGATGTATCTGGTGTCTGATGGGTTTTGACAAACTGTCTCATCATTGAGTTTTAAATATTTTCTCATTTTGTTGTCATTTCTTCTTTGACCCTTGGCTTATTGAGATCTGAAGAGCTACATTTTAAGATATTGTGGTTTTTCTAGTG
Organism: Tolypeutes matacus; assembly: GCA_026826555.1. Classification (NCBI taxonomy): domain Eukaryota; kingdom Metazoa; phylum Chordata; class Mammalia; order Cingulata; family Chlamyphoridae; genus Tolypeutes; species Tolypeutes matacus. The sequence goes on along the minus strand of JAKSZT010053867.1, from coordinate 67,584 downwards.
ATCTCCTTAGGATTGATTTCTAGTTTAATTCACCACTCTTCTGAGAACTGACTGCCTGGTTTTAGTTATTTGAAATTTGTTGAGAATGGTTTTGACCTAGCATATGGGCTGTGCTAGCCAAGTTACAAGTAGACTTGAAAACAGCAGGACTTTATCTTTCTGAGCAGTGAAGTCTCTAATGATCTTGCTCTTGATCTCTGTTCTTATTGACATTTTTCTCCATTTTTCTTCTCACTTTCTCTATCTCCCTCCCTCTCCTCTCACTCTCTCTCTCTCTGGTTGCTTGCTGTGATACCTAGCAAAAGAGTAGTGATGATCAGTATTCTGTAAATTTCTTCATACAAAATAAACACATGCTTTTAACTGAGGAGGACTGGAGAAGAAATATATTTTTTGGACTCCTCATTTTTCTTTAACCCTTTCTTATGCACATTCATTAATTAAAATAACCCATCTGGATCAATAATGATTTAGCATGACTACTATTTAAAAATTTTTGAGTTTTTCCATCTCATAAAATTATGAGTTGGCATATTGTTATCCGTGGTAATTCATTCCAATAAGATGTGAAGAATTCCCAAATAGGAATTTGATTTGATTATCCAGAAAGCATTATGGCCCAAATGTAAAGTACTAAACCAGTAATTAATTTCATTCTTAGAGATTATTATGCCCAATAGTTTGAGCTTAATATCAAAATTGGAACTATAATTAATTTCTATTATATTGGAATTATTTACATTTATAAATGTTTGTTGCTATACTATCTATTTCTTATAATGTATTATATAAAATCTAACCTGGATTACACTCTCTTTTGAAATTCATAATTTCTTTCAATTTATTTTCTATTTTATTTTGCAATTTTAGGTCTTTTAACAGTGAAAAAAAGCCATTGATTATATACTTTGGCAAGATCATATGGTGTGTGGATATATTTCAATAAAACTGCTTAAGAAACAAATAAATAGAGGCAAGATGGCGTTGGTTTAGTAGAGCACTCACTGAGTAGCTCTCTGAGGACAGCCAATTGTGAACAGGGTCCTGCCCGAGGGTCTGTGCTGTGGGCATACGGAGCAAGAAGCTTGGGTCATCTAGCAGCAGGCAGATCGATGGCGTGGAGTGATCAGTGGAGATTCATGAGTTTTAAGCCTGCCTGTGGTGGTTAACACAGACGGCTGAGCCCCACCCGCAGGTAAAAAGGCTGGTTTGGGCCGTGAATCCCCCACCCGAGACTCCCACTCCCGGTGTGAGGGAGCATTCTCTGAGTGAGGGAGGGCTCTGACAGAAGGTGGAGAGGGGTTTAACTTCTGTGGATTTGGCTGCCTGGACCCCCTCATAGCTTTGGGGAGCAGATAAGCTGGCTTGAAACAGCACCAGGCTGAGGGGAGAGGCGAATCTGCTGAGGAAACCTGATTTACCCAGCAGCCCGCTGACACTGAGGCTTGGCCCCAGAGGGGGTGGAGTCGGCCAATTTTATCACTCTGTACTGACAAGCATCAGAGCTTCAGCTCCCCTGGGGAGGCCAGGAAGTGGGAAGGGCTTGATTAGTTTCCATGAGCCTATTTAGGGTCCCCTCAGTGAAGGGGATGGTCTAGTAGAGGACTTCTTTTGGGGCCCTTATATTGCCAAAAAAAAAGAAGACAATCACTTTAAAAAATGAATTCTTCTTTTTAATTTCATTTAATACCTAAAATCTGCCTCAAAACCTGCAGATAGAACCCTGCAGGGAAATTGATTGATAAACACAAGCAGGCTGAGAGGATCCACAAGGACCCTAGAAGGAACACTTCCACCTTAGCTTTGTTTGACTGCTTGTTTGTGTGGTTGTTTGGTTTTTCTCTGTTTATTTGTTGTCTCTTGCTTTTCTTTCCTCTTTCCTACCCCCTTTCTGTTTTCCGTCTTTTTTTTTTTTAATTAGGTGCTGCTAGCTTACCTCTTCTTTGCTGTGCTTCTTCTTCAGTGATTTCCCATTCTCTCTATATATTGATATTGTAACCCAAGCTATCTCTTATCATTCCTTCATCACTCTGCCTTCTGCTTTCTGTTGTGGTTCTTAGACACCATGCTTTTTCATTAGCCCACACCTTAAGGGTATCAATTTCTATTCTATCTATTTTGTTTTCTTCTTTTTAAATTAATATTAACTTTTTCCTTTTAACCCTTTCTTTACTCTTTCTCTCCCTCCTCATCATTCTAGCCTTCTATATCATTACATGTATATTCCTCTATTTGGTTTCCCAGTCCATTGTAGGTACTCCAATTTTTTTCCCTATTATTCTACACTGCCTACACAAGTTAAATATTCATTTCACTAAGTCCTATTTGGCCCGTCTTATAACTTTTATCAATATTACTATTATCCTTCTTCCTTTCTCACATCTTTCAATTCCTCTGGCACTAATCTTTTGCCTTCAAGGGAACATAGAAAAAAGCAAGGAAACAAAATAATAAGAAAAAGTGTCAAAGAGAAAACTTAACACACACACAGACAACCAGCTAAATAAAACTCTAGAGGAAAGAGATAGGCTAATCAACTGGATAAACCCAGCAAGATAAAATGATGACTAGAGGGCAACAAAAAATTACAACCCACACTGAGAAACAGGATGACATAGACCAGTCCAATGAACGAACTAAAAACCAGGAATATATGCAGAACATCAAACAACTAATCAAAGATTCCCAAACAAATATCATGAACCAACTTAATGAAGTGAAGGAAGAGATTAAGGATATAAAGAAGACACTGGGAGAACATACTGAAGAAATTGTAAACATACCCAAAAAGATAATAGATATGATGTTGATCAATGGCACAATCCAAGAAATAAAAAAAAAAAAAAAAACACTGGATTCACATAACAGCAGATTTGAACAGGCAGAAGAAAGAATTAGTGATGTGGAAAACAATACATCTGAAATCAAACAGATAGTAGAACAAATAGACAAAAAAAAATAGAAAAAATCCAGCAGGGACTCAGGGATTTAACTGACAAAACAAAACGCACAAACATACGCATTATGGGCATCCCAGAGGAGAAGAGAAGGGAAAAGGAACAGAAGGACTGTTGAAGGAAATAATGGCTGAAAACTTCCCGACCCTATTGAGACAGATGGATGTGCAGATCCAGGAAGCACAGCGCACCCCAAATAGTATAAATCCCAACAGGCCAACTCCAAGACATATACTTGTCAAATTGTCCAATGCTCAAGACAAAGAGAAAATACTCAAGGCAGCCAGAGAAAAGAGAACCATCACATACAAGGGAAGCACAATAAGATTAAGTGCTGATTTCTCAGCTGAAACCATGGAGGCAAGAAGACAGTGGTATGACATAGTCAAAACACTAAAAGAAAAAGACTTCCAGCCACGAATTCTCTATCCAGCAAAACTGGCATTCAAAAATGATGGAGAACAGACGAATGGATAAGCAAAATGTGGTACATACATACAATGGAATATTACTCAGCTGTAAGAAGAAATAAAGTGCTAACACATGGAATAACATGGATGAATCTTGAAGACCTTATGTTGAGTGAAGCAAGCCAGGCACTGAAGGATGAACAGTATATGACCTCACAGATTTGAACTGAGGAAAGTGAGCAGTCTCTGAGAACCATTGTCTGAAAGATAGGTTAACAAAGGAGAGAAAGAGAAGAGTAGGCTTTGAGCCATCACCCATATGGACATAATCTATGGTAAAGGGATAGAGTATAGTTGCATATTGAAGGATAGGACAGATAGGTAGTGATATTACTGGGTTTGGTGGTGCAGCATTGACAGGTGGGTAGATTAGGAAGGGCATGTAACTGTGAATCTTGACATCCCATGAGTCAAGACAGGGGAGTGTCATATGCCCCAGGGGGGTGGGGAGGAAGGAACAGTTAAGATCTAACGGGGTATTTAGTGGTCATGGAAAAGGCTTTTCATTACCTTACAGTAATGGACACAGGACATGGTAAATATCATCAAAACTTATTAAACTATATCATCTAAATTGTAAACTATACTGTAAATCATTGACAATGTTTAGTTGCTATATTTTGCTATCTGTATAACAGTTATAACAATGCTAACTTCCAAAAAAAGGGGGGGGGTTTAATATGCGGTGGGGAAGGGGGGGTGGTTTAGTATCTGGGAGTCTCTGGTACTCCGTGTGTGACTCTGCTGTGACCTAAAACTTCTTTGAAAATTAAATGAAAATGTGGGAGACACTGGGGATTGAGAGGGGGAAGGTGTCATGGCACACCAGACATCCGATAACACAATGATAAAAGGAAAAAAAGAAAATATATATATATATATATATATATTTAAAGGCATTTCTTATGCTTTTTCCCCATTTTTTTTAATGTCCCAATCTGCTAATTATATTTTTTTTTTGTTCTGTTTTTTGCTTGATTGTTTGTTTGGTCTTTTTGTTTTGTTTTGTTTTTTTCCTGAGTTTCCTTATGTTTGTCTCTTGCATGTAAGCTTATCACTGTTGTTTCTTTTTCCTATTAAGTATATTTGATTTTTTTATGGACTACATGTTCATGGAAGATTTAGATCACAGAAGGGTTACAATGGGTACTGCAGGGGATTATTGGTGGGGGGTGCCTGGGAGGGGGGATTCATGGGAGTAAGTTCATCCGAATATACATGAAAGATATACAAAATTGTTCAAAAGATCAAAGGATGGGGCATGGTCACGGTGGGTGGAAAATCACACAATAAATGAGGGAATTTGAATTCCTAGCTTGGAGAGCTCTTCCACATTCTTCAAGGGAGCAGCAACAGTCCTATGAGTGCAGGGACAGTGCACGTCAAAAGAGGATGGCCCACTGATGAGTTCTTTTTATTGATGACTACCCTTATGAGTCTTTGCTCTTGTAACTGAAACTTAGCTTATTGTTATGAGGTGCCTAAGGGTTGCCACCTGAGAGCCTCCTTGTTGCTCAAATGTGGCCTCTATCTAAGCCAAACTCAGCATATGAATGCATTACCTTCCCCTCAACGTGGGACATAACTCCCAGGGTTGAGCCTTCCTGGCAACGAGGGATTAATACCAAGTGCCAACTGGCAACACAACTGGAAAAAGACCTTGAATAAAAGGGGGAAAAGGTAAAGACAAATGAGTTCAAGTGGCTAAGAGACTTCAAAGAGAGTCGGGAGGTCATCCCAGAGGTAACTCTTACGCACACCTCAGTAGGAGCTCATAAAACATCAAAGTGCATATCACCCCACAGAGAGGGGCTCCAGAGATCTCTGGAGACACCCAGGTCCTATATAAGGGGGGATAGCCCCAGAGACTGATGCCTTATCAGTGGGCTCAATTTTGGAATCTGTGCTCCTGAGAGTGACAGAATTGGACTCAAATAAGTCCTCCCTGCACATGGTTCACCAGTCCTTTCTATTCAAACCTATATGTGATGCTGGAGTTTTTAGGTATACTTCCAGAGACTGGAGCCTCCCGCCTACCTATGTGCCAGGTGTGCATGAAATCTAGGTGGAGCTGCAACTCCTACCCTACAGCTCAATGGACTCCTCCTAGTCACCTGGTGAGGAGACAACGATGGGCAATGGCCATCCCAGGGAATGGAGAGGGCCTGCATCTGCAGGCAGGATCATCCCACCCACCATATCCATGGGATATAAGCCCTCTCTCACTTGGAGTTGGAGTGGACATCACCATCCCAGTCCCCTCTGGATTGGGGGAAGAACTATGGACTAGAGTGGACTTGATGGTATTCTCTTGCTCACATATGGTGATTCTAGCAATGGAAGAAATTATAACAGTGAGGTGGAGCCAGTGGCCACTTGACACTTTCGGGGCAGGGAGGGAACGAGCAGTTGAAATACAGGGGCTTTTTCGGGATTTGAAGGTTGTCCTGAGTGCCGTTGTTGCAACAGATGTAGGCCATTTTAAATCAGCACGCACCATTCAGAACTGTGTGGGAGACAGTGTAGTCTATGATGTGAACTGTGGTCTATGGTTAATGGCAAAGCCCCAGGATGTGTAAATCCATTGAGGGTGATGGGCCACATGTGCAGGAGATGTTTGTGTGGGATGTGGTGGGAGGTGTGGGAGGTGGGGAACATAGGAATCCCGGTAGGTTCTGTGTAATATTTAAGGTAATCTAAGCACCTCTTAAAAATATATATATATATATGTATATATATATGTAACATTTTTGTAAGCAAATGCACATATATGCATATATATTTCTATATAATTTTACAAATATTGGTATGTATTGTGAAAATTTTGATTTTTACCCACAATAAAAAACAAATTTTTAAAAAAATGATGGAGAATTCAAAATATTCACAGATAAACAGAAATTAAGAGAGTATGCCAATAAGAAACTGGCACTTCAAGAAATATTAAAGGAAGTTCTACAAGTTGAAAGGAAAATTCAAGGAAGAAAGAGTTGGAGGAGAGTTTAAAAACAACTAAAAAGACAAAAACAGAAACAAAACAACTTATGACATACATTAATCCAAAGAAAATATGGCTTAAGTAAGAAATCCATTGTGAGTAATAACAATGAATGTTAATGGATTAAACTCACCACTCAAGAGACACAGATTGGCAGAATGGATAAAGAAATATGTTCCATCTATATGCTGTCTACAAGAAACCTACCTTCGACCCACGGAATCAAGGAGGCTGAAGGTGAATGGCTGGAAAACAATTTTACAAGCTAACAATAGCCAAAAAAAGGCTGGAGTAGCTATTCTAATATCAGACAAAATAGACTTTAAATGCAAAACTATTGTAACAGACAAAGATGGCACTATATATTAGTAAAAGGAGTAATCTCTCAAGAAGAGAGAACAATCATAAACATTTACGCACCTAATCGGAGTGCCTCAAAATACGTGAGGCAAACTGTGTTAAAGCTAAGTGGAGAAATAAATGCCTCTACAATTATAGTGAGGGACTTTAATATACCATTATCATCATTAGACAGAACATCTAGACAGAGAATCAATAAAGAAACAAAGACTCTCAACAATACATTAAAGGACCTGGACTTAATAGACATATACAGAACAATACACCCCAATACAGCAGGATTTACATTCTTCTCAACTGCACGTGGATCATACTCCAAGACAGACCACATACTAGGCCACAGAACAACTCTCAATGAATTCAGAAAGATTGAGATTATACAAAGTAATTTCTCCGACCACAATGGAATGAAATTGGAATTCACTAAGGATCAGAGAAACAGGTTAGGCACAAGGATATGGAAGTTAAACAACACATTCTTAGACAAACATTTGGTCAAGGAGGAAATCTCAAAAGAAATCAGTAACTACCTTGAAACTAATGAAAACAACAACACAACATATCAAAACCTATGGGATGCAGCGAAAGCAGTCCTGAGAGGGAAGTTCATAGCCATAAATTCATATATTAAAAAAGAAGAAAGAGCTATAATTGAAGACCTAACTGCACACTTGGAGGAATTGGAAAAACAACAACAAACTAAACCTAAAGGAAGTAGAAAGAAGGAAATAACAAAGATTAGAGCAGAATTAAATGAAATAGAGAATAAGAAAGCACTAGAAAAAATAAACAAAACCAGAACCTGGTTCTTTGAGAAGATCAATAAAATTGACAAACCCTTAGCCAGACTAACAAAGAAAAAGAGAGAACAGATACAAATACACAAAACAAGGAATGAGCAAGGTGATATCACTACTGACCCCACAGAAATAAAGAGTATCAGAAAAGGATACTTTGAAAATTTATATGCCAACAAGAATGATAATTTAGAGGAAATGGACAAGTTTCTAGAAATGCACAAACAGCCTACACTGATGAAAGAAGAAATTGATGAACTCAAAAGTCCAATTACAGGTAAAGAGATAGACTCAGTCATCAAAAACCTTCCAACTAAGAAGAGTCCAGGACCAGATGGCTTCACAGCTGAATTCTACCAAACATTCCGGAAAGAGTTAACACCAATACTGCTTAAGCACGTCCAAAAAATAGAAGTAGAAGGAATAATTGCCTAAATCATTCTACGATGCCAACATTACCCTAATACCAAAACCAAACAAAAAGATACCACTAGAAAGGAAAATCACAGACCAATTTCTCTGATGAACCTAGTTGCTAAAATCCTCAACAAAATACTTGCTAATCGCATTCAACAACACATCAAAAGGATTATACACCAGACCAAGTGGGTTTCATCCCGGGTATGCAAGGATGTTTCAATATAAGAAAACCAATCAATGTAATACACCACATAAACAAACTGAAAGAAAAAAATCACATGATCATCCCTATAGCCGCAGAAAAAGCATTCGACAAAATACAGCATCTTTCCTGATGAAAACACTGCAAAAGATAGGAATAGAAGGAAACTTTCTAAATATGATAAAGGGTATAAATGAAAAACCAAAAGCTAACATCAATTTCAATGGTGAAATCCTAAAATCCTTCCCTCTGAGATCGGGAACAAGACAAGATGCCCACTATCACCACTCCTATTTAACATTGTCTTAGAAGCACTTGCTCGAACACTGAGGCAAGTAAAGGATATAAAAGGCATCCAGATTGGAAAAGAAGAAATAAAATTTCATTATTTGCAGATGACATGATCCTATACATAGAAAGCCCAGAGAAATCTACAGCAAAGCTTCTAGAACTTATAAAGGAGTTCAGTAATGTTGCAAGCTATAAGATCAATGCTCAAAACTCAGTAGCATTTCTGTACACCAATAACCAGCAAACTGAGGAGGAAATCAGGAAAAAAAATACCATTTACAATAGTAAACAAAAGAATCAAATACCTAGGAATAAATTTAACTAAAGATGTAAAGGACTTATATACAGAAAACTACACAACACTGTTAAAGGAAATCAAAGAAGACTTAAATAAATGGAAAAATATTCCCTGTTCATGGATGGGAAGACTAAACA
>JAKSZT010053866.1:2972884-2990505 GCA_026826555.1 Tolypeutes matacus | reverse complement strand
GCCCCCCCGACAACCCACGCGAAGTCTGTGTGCTCTGGCTCTGGGGATGGGAATAATGGCACATTTCTTATGTTACACACCTGATTTTGGAGCTAAGATTTGGTGTAGAAAGTTCAATATATTGAGTTCATCTTGGAACCATTCTATTGACCAGTGTATTTGTGGTCAGCACCCCATTTTGCTCAATGATGGCCACACCCAAAGTACAGCCACTGCTTCATGAGTTTCCATTTCTCCTAGACTTAGGAGACCCCTTATGATCCTGTGCCCTGGGTTAATGCCCTCATTTGAGTCTTGTGTGGACCCTGGAAAGGTATGTACTTATGGAACCATTGCTGTGTGTGTAAGCCTTTTGTATGTAGGACATTTTGGTTAGATTCAGATAAGGGAAATTTGATTAGGTCATTTTTTGTTAGATGGCTTTAGTTTAGTTAAGGGCCTCTGATTAGATTTCAGGCACCAGGTTGGACCCCAGTCATTGTGTTGAAGTCCTACCTCCATGGAACACAAAGAGAAAGATTGCTGCCATGTTTACCCTGCCATGTGGGAGAGGGTTCCAGGATGTCCTACAGCTGTGGAGAGACACAGAAACCCTGAGTGGCTGAGGGAGAAGCCAGAGGCCAGAGACATGGAACAGCTTGAACCTGAAGATATCCAGGCCAGAGGAGAAGGGAGAGGTGTGAGCAATTGTGTCTGATGGCCCACTGCTGAGCTCAGCAAGAAAGTGAGTTTGGAAGAGAATGCAGAGGGAGAGAGGCAGGCCCAACATTTTTCCTTGGCAGGTCTCCAGGAGCAACTGACCCTTGCTAAGACAGCATTTTTGATGATACCTTGATTTGGACATTTTCATAACCTCAGAACTGTAAGCTTTAACCCTAATAAGTTTCAATAAAAGCCAACTTATTTCTGGTATTTTGCATTGGCAAACTCTCACAGTTAGGGACACAGTGTTGAACAGCTCCCCTGTTCCCAACTGGCAGTGTGATGCTGCTGCCCAGGTTATTCACCTGTAAACTGGGGGTTTCTCCAGGCTAGGCAGGAATGAGTACTGGTAAGACAGAGGAGGAACTGATCTTTGCCAGCAAGGCCTACAACACAGGGAGTCAGGCAGGGGAGTCACATGATTTGGGGACTAGTCTAAAGTCACAGATACCCGAGTATGATGTACTTGCCTCAGAGTGGTTGGCCAGGTGGGCAGGGGCAAATAAAAGCATGGGTCCTGGGATCAGGTGCATCAGAGAAGTCAGAGCACAGACAGGTAACTTTCTACTCCTGCTCCTTTTGCCATTACCTCCTTCGCTTGGCCTCCAGCATTGACTCTTTGAGGAGGGTGCTCTTACTGTACCTCTCCTGGGTCACAGGCACAGACTCAGGTATCCTGCTTCCAGTTGTACATTCACCTTCTGAAATCTTGGGGCAGCTAAAGAAAGAGCAATACCAAGATGAAAACTGTTGGTGCCAGGAAGAAAATGTCAAAATTCACATTACAGCATTGGGTACAGCAATAATATCATCAGAATGAGCAAGATTAGGTCAGTGACCTTAATTAATATTAAGGGAATCCCATAATGTCCTGGGACCTAGGGCAGACAAGAATAGAAGTAAGGTTTTGAGATAGTGCCATGTTTACAGAAAACCTCAGAGGGTGCAGATGCCAGATATTTCTCAAACTAATTAAATATAAAATTTTCAACACATTTTGAACAGAGTTGAAAATGATGCAGACCTCTTCAATCCCTGAAGAGAACAGAGGATTTGGATGGGAAGAAGCTGATGAACAGCGGAAGAAGCAGGAATATAACGTGTGTTCATTAAAGTTCTCCAAGCCAGAGAAGGACTGTTCTGTTTGGGAACCAAACTCTTAGAGTCCCAATGAAAACCATCATCATAGGTTGTGTGTGCACAAAGGAGGACCGGGAGAAAACCCTGCTCTGAACTCACAGCCTCAGTTAGTGATGTGAGTCACTCTAGCAGGTATTCACTGTGGAGTAAGCTTCAGGAAGTCCACCTTCTCCTGTGGTGCTAACAGCCCTCTAACTAGAAACGTGTAGAGAGCAGTGTTGCCTTCACATGGTCGCATCCATGATCCTTGTGGTCTGTGCCCACTCTTGCTGAGTGAGAACTCCACCCATCCAGGCAGCTGGGGAGAGGGTCGAGGTGGGTGAGCATGTTTCCTTTATGGGCAGCTGTATTTGTTAAGGGTGAGGGGAAGTGTCCCCCAGAAATGTTGCAGATAAAAATCGATATCTTTAAATGAACCACTATCTATGATTTCATTGTGTACTATTTTCATAATTCCTTTTAAATTGTAACCAAATTATCTGTGCAAAGAGTATAAAAATAATTTATGTCTGTCATGGCAAACAGCAAACTTCCTTCTCTAGCCTCAACCCCCATTCTTCTTCCCTCAGAATTATCTGCATTGGCAGATCCTTTTGGGTAAAAATTTCTGTTTGTAAAAACATGCATTCTCTAGTTTCACCCATCCCACACCCTATCACATATGAGAAAAATTATTGGAGTACAACTAAAGAATATAAATTTTCTAACTTCTTAAAATACTTGAGGTTAGAAGTATATCATCCAATTATGAGAGGATCATTTCTGATTTAAAATAATAAGGAAAATTGGAGTTAAGTAGAAAGCAGGCCACTGTAGTTCTGTGTCTGTTAAACTTGAATCCACATCAGAATCAGCTGAAGAAACTGAAATAACATAAATGGAAGGGGTGCCTTAGAATAAAATGCTACAATAATGGGCTGCATTGTTTTTAAAATGATAATTTTAAAATGCTTAACCAGAATGTAATGGATTGAAGAACCAGTGAAAGCAACCAGGACAATTTGAAATAAGTGGAAAGCCCATTTTTACATAAACTAAGAGAAATCTTGAGTTCTGATGCCTAAATTAGTGGTAACAGATTGAAAGCAGATGAATTTGGAAGAAGATGTGGGAGGAGAAGATCTCAGAACAAACTGCAAGTGCACTTTTCCTAGAGGAGAAAAACATCTTGAATTGCACAGTCACAGCTGCTTCCTTAAAAGATTGGCAACAAGTTGCACAGCCTGGATGTGGACATTCTTTGGAGATTCACATTCATTACATTCACAGAGTTTCTCTCCAGTATGAATGTTGTAATGTTTAATGAGATACTGCCTCTGGCTGAAGGCTATTCCACATTCCTTACATATATAGGGTTTCCCTCCACTATGAATTTTCTCATGGTCAGTGAGATTTGATTCGCTAATGAAGGCTTTCCTAGAGTCCTTACAGATACAGGGTTTCTCTCCAGTTTGTCTTCTCTCATGTATTAGTCAGCCAAAGGGGTGCTAATGTGAAATACCAAAAATGGGTTAGTCTTTATAAAGGGTATTTATTTGGGGTTGAAGTTCACAGATACCAGGCCATAAAGCATTAAGTTTCTTCTCACCAAAGTTTATGGCCACGTGTTGGAGCAAGACAGCTGCTGACGTTTGCCAGGGTTCATGCTTCTTGTGTTCCTCTCTTCCCGGGGCTGCATTTCTCTCTGGGCTTAGCTCTTCTGGTTCCTCCACAAGGTCAGCTGTAGACCATCATGTAAATGGCTCACTTCTCTTCTTCTGGGGCCTTTTCTAAAACAAAAAAAACTGCTTGTCAAAAAAATCTGCTTCAACTGTCCTTTTCCATGCCTTTTATATTTGATTTCCCCACCCAATAAGGGGTGGGACTCAATGCCCTACTGACTTGGCCCCATCAATACCCCAATCATGCCCAGATTAACAGCAGAGTTTACAAGTATGATCAAATTATATTTTTGGAATTCATAATAACATCAAATTCCCCAACAGTTACATCTGTTGTATAATGAGGCTTGATTTCTGAATGAAAGATTTTCCACATCCATTACATTCATAGGGTTTCCCTCCAGTATGGATTCTCAGGTGATTAATGAGGTTTTCCTTCTGGTTCAGGGCTTTTCCACATTCATTGTATATAGAGGGTTTTTATCCAGAATGAATGCTCTGATGTTTAATGAACTATTGCTTTGGGCCGAAGGCTTTTCTGCATTCCTTACATTCATTTTTTTTTCAGTCCACTATGATTTTTTTCATGTTCTGTGAGATATGATGTATACCTAACGGCATTTTCACATGCCTTACATGCATACGTTTTCCTTGCAGTAGGAAATCTCTTGTATCGGATATTTGATATTTGAATTAAAGCTTCCCACATGTATATCATTTCTCTTCAGTAAGAATTTTCTGATGAATAAAGAGGTTTTCTGTCAGGTTGAAAACTTTCCCACATGTATGACATTTCTATCTTTGTTCCCTGTATGGCTTTTAAAATGAGGAGTAAAAAATGACTGTAAAGAGAGACTAAATTCAGGACACTCATATGGTTTCTGTCTAGTGTGAATTTTCTCATATTCCATGAGGTTTTGTTTCAGATGGAAGAATTCCCATGTTCATTACAATACTAACTTTTGTATGAATATTTCATGCTCAATGAGATTTAATGCCTGGTTGAAGGATTTCCAATATTCCTTGTATACACAGGGTTTTACTCCTGCATGGTTCTTTGATGGGACTCCAGCTTTCCCAAATTCATGAAATCCCAAATGCTTTCTCTGAAGGTTTAATTCTCAGGTATCTCATGAGGTTGAATTTCCAAAAAAATTCCACAATCATTACACTTCAAGGGGAGGACTACCATGTGGGCAAAACTCATTGTTTTCATTTTTTTCCTTACATAGATTCCCTCATGCTTATGTAAGCATGATGCAAATTCCTTCAAAGTGAAGTTACATTCGTAGAAGTATTATTTTGAGGAAACAATGATTGCAGTCAGAGAAAATGTTTTCCCAACTTTCTTACATTCTCTGCGTTCATCTTATATCTAGACTCATGTGGAAGGAGATATAGCTTCACTCACAAGCCTTTTGTTACGTGGCTCATTCTGCTTTTTCATGTCCTATGCTTCTTCATAGTTTGTGGGGTGCAGAAAAAGTGGTGTTTAGGGGGAAATTTATATCATTGCATTCATTAGAAAAGAGGAAAGATCCAATATCAGTCATCTAAACATCTAATTTGGGAAGCAGAACAATATTTATTTGTTGTATCATTCATGTCTCTTCTTGCTTCAAATGAGCATCACATCCAGATTGGTGACTTCATAACTAGGAAATGGGAAATGAAACAGAACTTTATTTATGATGGGGACAAAACAAAACCCCATTAATCAACCCTGGAACATTCAGGCTTCTGAAGGATAAAAAAGGTGCAGCTTCCAAAGATGCATGAGTAAGGTGGCCCCAGAGCAAAGTTCTAAATGGCAACCCAAGAAATCCTGCATACTTTATTTTGGACTGAGTATTTTTGTTCAATTTTTTCCTTCTATTTATTTGGATGAGATGCACTATTTAATATTCTTTAATGTTTCCCAGGGAAATTATAACGTTTTTCCTTGCCTTTCCTAATCTGCACATATTATTTGTTATTGACTTGCCAAATAATGCATTTTAAAACATTTTATATCCGGTATTAGCCAGCCAAAGGGGTGCTGATGCAAAATGCCAGAAATCTGTGGGTCTTTATAAAGCATCTATATTTGGGGTAGAAGCTTACACTTACCAGGCCATAAAGCATAAATTTCTTCCTTCCCCAAAGTCTATTACCCCATCTTGGAGCAAGACACCTGCGGATATTTTCCAGGATTCAGGCTTCTTGGGTTCCTCTCTTCAAAGGGCTGCATTTCTCTCTGGGCCCAGCTCTTCTGTTTCCTCCAGAAGGTCAGGTGTAGACTATGAGGCTCTCTAAGCTTTGCCTCTCACCACAAGAACAGCTGTGAACTATAAGTTAATGCCTTGCCTCTTTTCCCTCAGGGCCTTCTGTCCTTGCTCATCAGAACTCCAACATGAAAAACCACTCTAGCTCTGTCCTTTACCAAGTCTTTTTATGTTTGATACCCCAGCCACCAAGGGGTGGGACTCAATGCCCTACTGACTGTGGCCCAGTCAATGCCCTTATCATAACTAAATCATGCCCAGATTAACAGACCAGTTTACAAGCATAATCCAATATCTATTTTTGCAATTCATAACAATATCCAACTGCTACATATCCATTTACACATCTTATGCTGTATACTATTTTATGGTGTATTTTAAACACTGTATTGACATCCTAGGCTATGAAAATCATTATTACTTTATCCATTCAATAGTCATTTATATAAATGAATTTATTTAACAGATAGTGTCCTTCCATCCATCCTGAAACTTGAAACTTCTGAGATTATTTTCTTTCTGCCTGAAGAATATTCTTTTACATTTCTATTAAAGTGAGTTGCTTCTAGCAAACTTTAATGGTGTTTACTCAACTGTAAAAGTGTTTATTTCACATCTTTCTGAAGGATTAAGATGAATTAAATCTCAGGCCCTCTATGATTTCCACTGCTTTTCAGAGCACACTTAGGGTTTAATTTCTGCATTCTGTTGTAAATGTAATCAGTTCATTGGGAAGAAATTAGGGACTTTCAGTTTTACAGCCTGCTTCCTGACACCCCACCACCCAGGCAAAATCTGTGTGCTCGGGCTTCGGGGATGGGAATAATAGCACACCTTTATGAGTTACACACCTGATTTTGGAGCTAACATTTGGTGGAGAAATCACAGTATATTGAATTCTTCTTGGGCCCATTCTAGGGGCCAGTGCAATGGTGGTCAGCACACCATTTTGCTCAAAGATGGCTACACCCAAAGTACAGCCACTGCATCATAAGTTCCCATTTCTCCCAGACTTAGGAGACCCCTCCTGATCCCTGTGCCCTGGGTTAATTCCCTCGTGTGTATCTTGTGTGGACCCCAGAAAATATATTCTTACTAACCCATTGCTGTGCGTAAGCCTTTTGCATGTAGGATATTTTGGTTAGATTCAGATAAGGGACCTTTTGATTAGGTCACTTTCTGTTAGATTTCTTTAGTTAGTTAAGGCTTCTTATTAGATTTCAGGCACCAGGATGGACCACAATCATTGTGTTGAAGTCCTACATACATGGAACACACAGAGAAAGAGTGCAGCCATGTTCACCCTGCCATATGGGAGAGGGTTCCAAGATCTCATAGAGCTATGGAGAGACACAGAAAGCCTGAGAGGGTGAGGGAGATACCAGAGGCTGGAGTCATGGAGTAGCTTGAAGCTGAAGATACCCAGGCAAGAGGAGAAGGGAGATATGTGAACATTTGTGTCTGATGGCCCACTGCTGAGCTCAAGGAGAAAGTGAGTTTAGAGGAGAATGCAGAGAGCAACAGGCAGGCCCAACATTTTATCTTGGCTGGAGTCCAGGAGCAGTAGACCTATGTTAAGATAGCATTTTTGATGATGCCTTGATTTGGACATTTTCACAGCCTTAGAACTGTAAGCTTTAACCCTAATAAATTCCAATAAAAGCCAACTTATTTCTGGTATTTTGCTATGGCAATGCTTGGCAAACTCAAACAGCTGGGGACACAGATTTGAAGAGGTATCCTGTTCACAAATGGCAGTGTGATGCTGCTGCTCAGTGAATTCACCTGTAAACTGTGGGTATCTCCAGACTAGCTGGGAATGAGTACTGGAAAGATGGAGGGGGAAGTGCTCTTGGCCAGCCAAGCCTGCAAGACAGGGTGTCAGGCAGGGGAATCACTGGGTTTGGGGACTAGTCTAAAGTAACAGATGGCCCAATATGATGTATCTGCCTCAGGCAGGGGTTGGCCAGTTGGACAGGGGCAGATAAAAGAATGGGTTCTTAGGTTGGGGGCAGCAGAGGAGTAGGGCACAGAGACGAGAATTCCTGCTTCTGCTCCTTTTGCCCTTCCCTTGGCCTCCAGCATTGACCCTCTGTAGAGGCTGCTGTTACTCTACCCCTCCTGGTTCTCAGGCACAGACTCAAGTCTCCTGCTTCCAGTTGTAAATTCAGCTTCTCCAATCATGGGGCAGCTAAACAAAGTGCAATGCCAAGATGAAACCTGTTTGTGTCAGGAAGAAAATGTCAAAATTCACATTACCGCTTTGGGTTCAGCAATAACATCACCAGAATGAGCGACATTAGCTCAGTGACCCTAATGATTACTACAGGAATCCCAGAAAGACCGGGGACCTAGGACTAAAAGAATAGAAGTGAGGTTGTCAGATAGTGTAATTATTGCAGAAAACCTCAGAGGGTGCAGATACCAGATATTTCTCAGTCTAATTAAATACAAAATTTTCAACACATTTCAAACAGAGTTGAAAACGATGCAGACCTCTTCAATCCCTGAAGAGAACAGAGGTGGTGGATGGGAAGATACTGATGAACACCTGAAGAAGCTGGAATGTAACACGTATTCACTGCAGTTCTCCAAGCCAGACAAGGACTGTTCTGTTTGGGAACCAAACTCTTAGAGCCCCAATGAAAATCATCATCACAGGTTGTGGATGCACAAAGGAAGACCGGGAGAAAGCCCTGCTCAACACTCACAGTGTCAGTTAGTAATGTGAGTCAATCTAGCAGGTCTTCACTGGGGAGGAAGCAGCAGGAAGTCCGTCTTCTACTTTGGTGTTAACAGCCTTCTAACAGGACACATGTTGATAGCAGTGTGGCCTTCACATTTTTGCATCCATGCTCATCATGCTGTATGCTCCATCTTGCTGAGGCAGGCCTCCCCCGTCTAGGCAGCTGGGGAGCAGGCCGAGGGTATTAGCAGTTTTCCTTTATGGGTGACTGTATTTGCAAAGGATGAGGAGAAGTGCCCCCCCAGTAATGTTGCAGATACAAATCAATATCTTCAAATGAACCACTATGTATGATATCATTGTGTACTATTTTCATAATTTCTTTTAAATTATAACCAAATTATCCATGTGAAGAGTACAAAAATAATTTATATCTGTTAGGTCAAACAGTCAAATTCCTTTTGTAGCCTCAACCTCCATTCTTCTTTCCTCAGAATTATCTACATTGGCAGATTTTTTTGCATACATATTTCTGTTTGAAAATACATGCATTCTCTACTTTCATCTGTCCCACATCCTATCTCATTTGAGAAAAATATCTTAGTACAACTTAAGAATATAAATAAGTTTTCTAACTTCTTAAAATACTTGAGATTAGGAGTATATCATCTAATTATGAAAGGATCATTTCTGATTTAAAATAGCAAAGAAAATTGGAGTTAAGTAAAAAGCAGGCCACTGTAGTTCATTGGCTGTTAAAATTGAATCCTCATCAGAATGAGGTGAAGAAACTAGAAAAAATATCAATATTTGGGGTGCTGTGTAAGAAAATGCTACAATAATGGGCAACATTATTTTAAAAATGGTAATTTCTTAAATGCTTACCAACAATGTAATGGGTTGAAGAACCACTGAAAACAACAGGATAATTTGAAATAAGTGGAAAGCCAATCTTTACATAAACTAAGAGAAATCTCGAGTTCTGATGCATAAGTTATTGGTAACAAATTGAAAACAGATGAGTGTGGAAGAAGATGTGGGAGTAACAGATCTCAGAACAAACTGCAAGTGCACTTTTCCAAGAGGAGAATGACATCCTGAATTGCACAGTCACAGCCGCTTCCTTAAAAGATTGGCAACAAGTTGCACAGACTGGAGGTGGAGATTCTTTGGAGATTCACATTCATTACATTCATAGGGTTTCTCTCCAGCATGAATGTTGTAATGTTTAATGAGACACTGCATCTGGCTGAACGCTATTCCACATTCCATATATATATATATATATATATATATATATATATATATATAGGGTTTTTCTCCAGTTTGTCTTCTTTGGTGTGTAATGAGGATTGATTTCTGAAAGAAACCTTTCCCACATCCATGACATCCATAGCTTTTCTCTCCAGTATGTATTCTAGGGTGGTTATTGAGGTTTTCCTTCTGGTTGAAGGCTTTTCCACATTCATTGCATATATAGGGTTTTTCTCCAGAATGAATACTCTGATGTTTAATGAAAAATTACTTTTGGCTGAACGCTTTTCTGCATTCTTTACATTCATTTTGTTTCTGTCCACTCTGAGGTTTTTTGATGTTCTGTTAGATATGATTTGTACGTAGTGGCTTTTTCACATGCCTTACATCCAGAGGGTTTCTTTGCACTAGGAAACCTCTTGGACCTGAGATTTGACATTTGAATTAAAGCTTTCCCACATATATATCATTTCTCTTCAGTAAGAATTTTCTGATTAATAAAGAGGTTCTCTGTTCAGTTAAAAATTTTCCAATATGTATAACATTTCTATGCTTGTTCCCTTGTATGGCTTTCAAAATGAGGAGTAAAAAACGACTGTAAAGAGCAGACTACATTCAGGACACTCATATGATTTCTCTCTAGTTTGAATTTTCTCATATTCAATGAGATTTTGTTTCAGATGGAAACATTCCCATGTTCATTACAATACTAACTAATGTATGAATATTTCATGCTCAGTGCATTTTAATGCCTGGATAAAGGATTTCCAATACTCCTTACATACACAGGCTTTTACTCCTGCATGTTTCTTTGATGTGACTCTAGCTTTCCCAAATTCATGAAATCCCAAATGGTTTCTCTGAAGGATTCATTCTTTGGTATCTCATGAGGTTGAATTTCCAAGAAAACTTCACACTCATTACACTTAATGGGGAGGAGCACCATGTGGGTCAAACTGTTAAAACACATTTTCTTCTTTCTTTTACCTTACATAGGTTCCCTCATGCTTAGGTAAGCATGACACAAATTCCTTCAAAGTTAAGTTACATTCATATAAGTTTTATTTTGAGGAAACAATGCTTGCAGTGAGAGAACATATATTCCTAACTTCTTACATTCTCTGCCTTCACCTTCAGTCTGTACTGTTGTGGAAGTGGATATAGCTTCACTCACAAACTTTTTGTTACAAATACATTTCTGTTTGTAAATACATGCATTCTCTAGTGTCATCCATCCCATACCCTATCACATATGAGAAAAATTTTGGAGTACAACGTAAGAATATGAATAAATTTTCTAACGTCTTAAAATACTTGAGATTAGAAGTATATCATCTAATTATGAAAGGAACATTTCTGATTTAAAATACTAAGAAAAATTGGAGTGAAGTGGAAAGCAGGAGGTTGTAATTCAATGTGGAGGTAGACAGTGCCTGGAATGATCCAAAGAAAGTTAGGGACCAGGGGAACCTCACTCCATGTGGAATGCAGGCAAGTTTATTTAGGCTGAAGCTCCTTTTTATACTACAAAGCTGATAATAAAAGTAGGGCACCCTTCACTAGTTCCTCTGCTTGGTACGTGAGAGCGCTGCCTCTTTCTGTGTTCCCAGACAATCTTTCTTGGGAATTCAGACAATAACATCTTTCTGGTGTGTTCATTCTGCTCTGCCTCCTCCTCCTGATGTTTGCAGTATACAGTGTCCTGGGAGAAATTTACTAATGTTTCTGTGCCAGCAAGCATGCTTTTAAAATGCTTAACCCTTTATGCTCTGCCTCTCAGCATCTTTCCCAACAATTCCCCCTTTTTTCTATTTGGTCCAGGTTGACTGTGCCTGTGTTAGTTTGCCCTCCTCTGAAGGTTTTACTCACCACTGGCCCCCAGCCAAGCTCTATGGACAAGGGTTTGAGAGTTAATGGTTTTAAGCAGAATCAAGTTATTGACATGGCTGGCTTTTCAGCCCTATTAATGCAGGACAGCAGGGTTTTTTGAATGCCTTCTAATACAGTTAAAAGTAGCAGAGCACCAATGATGTACACACTGAAGTTAGCAAGTACAGAGGTTGATTTCCACCAATGTAAGGGGGTTATTTTATTTAATTGATCTGTCACTGATTGCCAAAATTTGCTACCTGGTAGTGTAGTAAGTTGATTCAGAGACATGCTCAAAATCTTCTTTTGCAAATCTGTAATTTCTATAGATAAATTTGTGTGATGACCTATTAAATGATTTTTAATTTTTTCTCATTCATAATGGGAATCATTGCTTGGGAGATGAGTGATACAAAAAGCACTTTCATTCCAATCACACTCAAACCTTGTTTTAAATTTAGATTATGTACCTGATCTCCCATTTGTGTAACAGCCATCTCTAAGTCATTAAGCCTATTGTTAATCTGCACTCAATATATACCTTACTATTCCATAACTCACTAGCATTATAATGCCTATTTCTAACATATTGTCATGTTTGGATATTCTCATGTAGGTCACTTCCTGCCACGGCAGCAGCTGTAATAATACCTATAAGCCCTAATACAGCAGCTATAATTAATCCAATTAAACATTTGTTACATTTCAAATCCTGATTTAGAAAGTGGCAAAAGATTTGGTTCTCAGGGGAAGACAGCCATCAGTGATTCATGTGAATCGGGAGCCATATTCCATGACACCGATGTCCTATTTGAACTGCAATAAAGCTGTCCTGTAAAACAGACTTTGATACACAAGTGTAAAGGACGCGATTACTGCAGAAAAACCATGTTTGATTAATGCTCTCTGTTCCTACTATAAAAACAATGGGATCTTGTACACATACTTTAAGAAATTAAGTGGATTTTCTTTTTAAACTAGTAATATTAGTTTTATTGCCTTGCCATTCAAAAATTGGGCTAGTGCCCAAAAATAATTTCCACAAATAATTTTTATTTTTATTAAGTTTAGTGTCCCATAGTTGTGGGATGAATCTTCCCTGATGAGTCCAATTTAGTGATGTATTTATGCTTAGATTTAGTTTCAGCTGAGAAAGTATCGACAGCTGTACTGCTTTTAGTAACTGCCTTTTGTTCTGTTACAGGCTGGAGTGGACTGCTCTGTTGCTGACTAGATAGATTTGAGCAAGGCTGGGAAATGTGCTCAGATTGTCTGAGGGCCTTGAGCAAGGCCCGCTTGGAAGTTTCCTGACTTATTCACGAGGCTACCATTTTTATGATATTTAGAATGGCATTCCTTGGCACAGTGTAACCCATTTTGGCATTTCAGACACACACGACTTGGTATTGATTTATTATTGTCGCAAAATGGAGCTCTTACACTAGTTTTGGTTTGGCAATCTTTATTTCATATCACCTGTTTTCTCAGATTTAAAGCAATTTAAATTAGTAGTCATAGGACTATGTCCATTTAGAGCAGCTGCAAGAAGATTCATGTTATAGGTATTAGGCCCACTGTTTTGGTATACTTTTATATAATCCTGTAAAGTTCTTCCATTTGCCTTGATCAGACATAAACCCTTTTTATACTCACTATTAGCATTATCAAAAGCCAACATTAGAATAAGCATTTCTTTAAGATCAGATTGAGTTACTGTCTTGTTGACTACATCTGCCAGCCTTGGTACAAATTCAGCATAGGGTTCAGTATTTCCTTGAACAGTTTTTGAGAATGATTGCACAGCCTGTCCAGAAGTGGAGATTCATCACCAGGGAGCTAGGCAGCACAATCGCACTTGTACAATGGCAATATCATCATATTGAGCTTGGCGAGGAATCCCATCTCATTGATCTCTTCCTAATATTTGTTCAGAAGTAATAGACACTGGTGGATTTTGCTGTTGACTTCTTCATGCTACAATATTAGTTTCATCAGCCCACCAATTTTTAAATTATAAAAATTCTGCTGAATTAAGAACAGTTTGAGCTAACAAATCCCAGTCCCAGAGTATTAATCTGTTTACTTGTGCTATTCCTTCCACCAATTCTTGAGTATAAGGAGAATTTACACCTTATTGAGAGCCTGCTTGTTTTAATTCTTTGATAGTGTTAGAAGGAATAGGAGCATGCTCATATTGTACACCTCTGTGGGGATTGTTAGCATCTACTGGAATTTGAGTTACTGTTACTGGAAAAGTAAAAAAAAAAATTGCATAGACTCTGAATTTCTGTCTCTACTTCCCTGTGCTATACTTTTCATAATTGAAGAGCATGGTGCTGGCACAAAAACAGAAACTGTTGGAGGGTCTTCAAATGTAAAAAATGGATTGGTAGATACCTTTGGAGGTGCAGACACTGGTTCAAAAGACAATAAATCATCTTTTGGAGGTGACAGCTTAACAAGCACTGGAAAACTTTCATAAACTCCCTTTTTCTTTTTTTTTTCTTTTTATTAGACATGAGTTAATCTGTTTTTGCCTGTTTATTAACTTTCCATATATGTTTTCATTAATATCATAATTAACTTATTCTGTTACAGTGTTAGCAATAGCAGTATCCATGTTAATATCTTCATTTTCATCTGACTGTAATGGTTCAAGAGCAACAGAAATAAGACTATACAAAGAACATACATAACAATGTTTCTGTACAAGAGAAAAGAGTTTTAGTAACTCTAGGGTCATCACAGATACCCCTGTATTCCTTAACAGGGTCTTCAATGCTTGGGAATATTCCTCTAACCGAGTTGACGGATTACCCATTACACTGACAATCGACATTATTTGACTCACCAACAGAATGCAAGGACCATCCGACCCAACAGTCCTTGTTTCCACAGCACTGATCCAGAGAAAAGCCTAGTCATGCCCCATGTTAGTGGCCATCTGAGGTAGACAGTGCAAAGAATGATCCAAAGAAAGAATGGGATCAGTTGACCTCAGTCCATGTGGAATGTAGGCAAGTTTATTTAGGCTGAAGCTGCTTTTTATACTACAAAGCTGATAACAAAAATAGGGCATCCTTCACTATTTCCTCAGCTTGGTACATGAAAGTGCTGCCTGTTTCTGTGTTCCCAGACAATCTTTCTTGTTAATTCAGACAATAAGATCCTAGTGGTGTGTTCATTCCAATCTGCCTCCACCCACTGATGTCTGCAGTATGCATTGTCCTTGGAGACATTTACTAATGTTTCTCTGCCAGCAAGCAAGCTTTTTAAATACTTAACCCTTTATGCTCTGGCACTCAGCATCTTTTCCAACATCCAAGGAATAAAAACAAAGGGCTAAAATGCACATGAATATATGCTCGACATCGCTTGCTATCAGGGAAATGCAAATCAAACTACAATGAGATACCATTGTACACCCATCAGAATGGCAGCTATTAAAAAAACAGCAGACTCTAAGTGTCAGAGAGGATGTGGAGGAATAGGAACCCTCATCCACTGCTGGTGTGATTGTGGAATGGTCCAGCCACTGTGGAGGATGGTTTGGCGGTTCCTCAGAAAACTAACAATAGATCTTCTGTATGACCCAGCAATTCCACTGCTCCGTATATAACCAGAAGAACTGAAAGCAAAGACACGAACAGATATATGCACAACAATGTTCATAGCGACATTGTTCACCATTGCCAAAAGTTGCAATCAGCCCTGGTGCCCATCAACAGAAGAATGGATAAGCAAAAGGAGGTACATACATACAATGGAATATTACTCAGATGTAAGAAGAAATAAAGTGCTAACACACGAAATAACGTGGATGAATCTTGAAGACCATATGTTGAGTAAAGCAAGCCAGGCATTGAAGGATGAACAGTATATGACCTCACTGATTTGAACTGAGGAAAGTGAGCAGTCTCTAAGAACCATTGTCTGAAAGATAGGCTAACAAGAGAGAGAAAGGGAAGAGTAGGCTGTGAGCCATCACCCATATGGACATAGTCTATGGTAACGGGATAGAGTATAGTTGCATATTGAAGGATAGGACAGATGGGTAATGACATTACTGGGTTTGGTGGTGCAGGTTTCACAGGTGGGTAGATTAGGAAGGGCACGTTGGAATACTCAGGGCATGTAACTATGAATCTTGTCATTCTATGAGTCAAGAGAGGGGAGTGTCATGTGCTCCAGGGGGATGGGGCAGAAGGAACAGTTAAGATCAAATGGGGTATTTAGTGGTCATGGGAAAGTTTTTTCATTACCCTACAGTAATGGACACAGGACATGGTAAATATCAAAAATTATTAAACTCTACTGTCTAAATTGTAAACTATACTGTAAACCACTGACAATATTTAGTTGCTATATGTTCCTATATGTATAATAGTTATAACAATTCTAACATCCATAAAAAAAGATTTTAATATGGGATGGGGAAGGGGGAGTGAGGTTGGGTATGTGGGAATCAATAGTATTCCGTGTGTGACTTTGCTGACCTGAAACTTCTTTGAAAATTAAATGAAAATTTGGGAGGCACTGGAGAATGAGAGGGGGAAGGTGTTATGTTACACTAGACATCTGATAATACAGTGATAAAAGGAAAAAAGAATAATTTTTTTAAAAAGGATTTTTTTTGTTTTTTCCCCATTTTTTGAATGCCCCAATCTGCTAATTTTATTTTATTTTTAGTTTAGTGTTTTATTCTTCTGAGTTTCCTTGTACTTATCCCTTGCATTTAAGCTTATCGTTATTATTACTTTGTCCTATTAATTGTATTTGGCTATTATATGGGCTTCATGTCCAAGGAAGGTTTAGATCATATAAGGGTTACTATGGGGGCTGCAGAGGATCATTGGTGGGGGGTGTCTGGAATGGGGATTCATGGGAGTAAGTTCATCTGAATATACATGAAAAATATATAAAATTGTTCAAATGATCAAGGGATGGGGCATGTTCACTCTGAGTTGACAATCACTAAATGAATGAAGGAATCTGAATTCCCAGCCTGGAGAGCTCTGTCACATTCTCCAAGGGAGCAACAACAGTCCCCTGAGTGCAGGAGCAGTGTCTGGCAAAAGAGAATGGCCCACTGACGGGTTCTTATTATTGATGACTAACCACATGAGCTCTTGTAATTGAAACTTAGCCTAATATTATGGGTGCCTAAGGGTTGCAAACTGAGAGGCTCTTTGTTGCTCAAATATGGCCTCTCTCTAAGCCAAACTCAGCATATGAACGCATTACCTTCCCCCCAACATGTGACATGACTCCCGGGGATGAGCCTCCCTGGCAATGAGGGTAAATACCAAGTGCAGACTGGCAACGTGATTGGAAAAAGACCTTGAATAAATGGGGAAAAGGTAAAGAGAAATGGGTTCATGTGGCTAAGAGACTTCAAAGAGAGTCAGGAGGTCATCCCAGAGGTAACGCTTATGCACACCTCGGTGGGATGTCATAGAACACAAAAGTGGATATCACCCCACACAGAAGGGGCTCCTGAGAGCTCTGGAGACACCCAGGTCCTACCTAAGTGGGGATAGCCCCAGAGATTGATGCCTTATTAGTGGGCTCTACTTTGGAATCTGTATTCCTGAGAGTGACAGAGTTGAACTCAAATAAGTCATCCCTGCACATGGTCCATCAGTCCTTTCTATTCAAACCTATATATGATGCTGGAGTTTTCAGGTGTACTCCCAGAGACTGTAGCCTCTGGCATACCTATGTGCCACCTGTGCCTGGAATCTCGGTGGAGCTGCAACTCCTACCCTACAACTCAAAGGACACATCCAAGTCACCTGGCAAGTAGACGATGATGGGCAATGGCCATCCCAGGGAATGGAGAGTGCCTGCAGCTGCAGGCAGGATAATCCCATCCACTGTATCAGTGGGATATAAGCCCTCTCTGACTTGAAGGTTGAATGGAAATCACTATCCCAGGCCCCTCAGGATTGGGGGAAAAGAAATGGACAAGAGTGGACTTAATTGTATTCTGTTTTAGACATATCATGATTCAAGGAATGGAAGAAATTATAAGAGTGAGGTGGA
>JAKSZT010053866.1:2938250-2972484 GCA_026826555.1 Tolypeutes matacus | reverse complement strand
TAGGGTAGGAGTTGCAGTTCCACCTAGATTTCATGCACACCTGGCACATAGGTAGGCGGGAGGCTCCAGTCTCTGGAAGTATATGTAAGAAACTCCAGCATCACATGTAGGTTTGAATAGAAGGGACTGGTGAACCATGTGCAAGGAGGACTTATTTGAGTCTAATTCTGTCACTCTCAGGAGCACAGATTCCAAAATAGAACCCACTGATAAGGCATCAGTCTCTGGGGCTATCCCCCCTTATTACCCTTTTACTTGCCTTGCCAAATCTGCACTTATTATTTGTTATTGACTTGTCAAATAATGTATTTTTAAACATTTTATATCCTGTATTAGTCAGTCAAAGGGGTGCTGATGCAAAATACTATAAATCTGTTCATCTTTATAAAGGGTATTTATTTGGGGTAGAAGCTTACAATTACCTGGCTAGAAAGCATAAGTTTCTTCCTTCACCAAAGTCTGTTACTCCGTCTTGGAACATGAAAGCTGTCAACATTTGCCAGGGTTCAGGCTTCTTTGGTTCCTCTCTTCTCATGGCTGAGTTTCTCTCTGGGCTCATCTCCTCTGTTTACTCCACATGGTCAGCTGTACACTAGGAGGCACTCTAAGCTTTGCCTCTCTCCACAAGGCCCGCTGTGAACGGTCAGGTGAATTGCTTGTGTCTTTTCCCCGGGGCCTACTGTTGTTGCTCATCAGAAATCCAACCTCAAAAACTACTCCAACTCTGTCTTCTGCCATGTCTTTTTATATCTGAGAACCTACTCACCAAGGGATGCGGCTCAAAGCACTACTGACTCTGGCCCAGTCAACTCCCTTATCATAACTTAATCATACCCAGACTAAGAGACCAGTTTACAAGCATAATCCAATATCTCTTTTGGAATTCATAATGATATCAAACTGCTACATATCCATTTCCCCATTCTATGCTATATATTCTTTTATGGTGCATTTGAACTCTTTTTTGATGTCCTAGGCCACAGATATCATTAATACTTTATCCATTCAATGGTCATTCATATATATTAATTTAATTAACAGATATTGTTCTTCAGTCCATCCTGAACCTTGAACCTTCTGAGATTATATTCTTTCTGCTTGAAGAATTATTCTTTTACATTTCCTTTAAAGTGTATTGCTGCCAACAAACTTTATTAGATTTTACACATCTGTAAAAATATTTATTTCAATGCTTTCTGAAGGATTGAAATGAATTAAATCTCAGGCCTCTATGATTCCACTGCATTTGAGAGCTCCCTAAGGGTTGAATTTCTCCATTCTGTTGTAAATGTAATCAGTTGTTTGGAGAAGAATATAGGGGCTTTCCGTTTTACAGCCTGCTTCCTGTCCCCCACCCCCCAGGCCGAATCTGTGCGCTCTGGTTCTGGGGATGGGAATAATGGAACACCTCTCTGTGTTACACATCTGATTTTGGAGTTAAGATTTGGGGGAGAAAGAACAGTATATTGAGTTCCTCTTTGGACCATTCTTGGGAGCCGTTGGAAAGGGAATAAGACCACCCCAATTCTCCCCAGCAGGAACCCCAAGCTTATAAAATATGTGTGGTCGTTAAAAACCCAAACACCCATCCTAGCCTAAAGGGGGAATGGTGGGCCTAATGCGGGTATGGTGCCACTCATGCTGGCAAAAGTTCAATCACTTCCCACCCCTGCTGAGATGCTAACAGCAAATATCAGCTTCTGTAACTCTGCTTGCTTGCTTTGCTCAGAACCATATATACAAATGTATATGTTTAAACCTACCAATCCTGTCTCTTGGTTCGCATGGGAAAGTTTGGCATGCATGGGAAGAAAGTCTATAAAGGCCGCAGCCTCCAGAATTTAGGTGTGACTCTTACTAAAGAGCATGCCCCAGCCATTAATAAAGTTTCCATTAAGTTTTTCTCCTTGGAGTTGTTATTTATATGAAGTGTTCCACTTCATTCTGGTCAGGCCACAGTGAGATAGACTGGAGCCTGCCACACTGAGGCCTTCAGGGGGAGGCCTCTGAGGAACGTTTCTCAGCCCTGGTAGGTCCTCAGTCTGGCCAGAAACTCCATGGGAGATTATTAATTCTACCTAAGGAACCACCAGTTCTAAATTGGTTTCGGTAAGTATGCACCCAGGGGAGGCCATTGGGCTGCCAGGTGCACCTCTACTCCCACAGCCTGGCAACCGAGTGAGATGTCATCCAGGGCTTCAGAATAAGCTCAAGGTTTGTGTGTCTGTGTGTGTAGCCAGCTGTCTTTCTGTAACATTTCTAGCTCAGTTTCTGTTTTGTGCTCCCTTTGATTGTTACTATGGGTCAATCCTCCTCTTGCCCTACCACATCCTTTGCCTGTTTTCTAAAGAACTTTCAGGAATTCAAGTAGGCAGTGGCTGGATATGGAGCCAAGTTCAACCTGGGGACCCTCTGAACCCTCTGTGAATTGGAGTGGCCCACCTTTGGTGTGGGCTGGCAATCTGAAGGAACAACAGACCTCCCAACAGTCTACAATGTCCGGAGGGTCATCTATGGCAAACCTGGTCACTGGGTCCAGATTCCTTACATTGATGTGTGGATAGATCTTCTTACAGACACTCCCAAGAAAATAGAAATTGGCCTTGCAGGACAATGGCATCAGGCCCAGCCAGAGCCCCAACTTTTGTTGAAAACTCCCATTAAGAACCCCAGTCCTTTGGTCCTGCAAGACACTCTTGATGAACCAACCCCTTATCTACCCACCCTCAATCTACCTCTTGTACACCTCCAACTGCCCCCTCTCCATCCACTCCTCCTCTTCTTCCTCTAAACCAATCATCTACAGACTGCCTATACACTCCACTCCCCACACCCAATGATACCTCCCTAACCTGCTCCCCCACACATGAAAGGGCACCCAGTATCAGAATTCTGCAGTACCCACAACTTGCCTGACTCAGTCCCCTTACTGCCCCTCCATCAAGCAGATCCAGGCCTGAGTGATGAAAGTCTCCCGTTCATGGTATATGCCCCCTTTTCATCTACAGACTTGTATAACTAGAAAAATCAAAATCCTCTGTACTCAGAAAAACCCCACGGCTTATTTTCTCTCCTAGAAACTATCTTTTTCACCCATAATCCCACCTGGGATGACTGCCAACAACTGTTACAGGTCATATTCACTTCAGAGAGAGATCGTATCCAGAGGGAGGCCATAAAAATGATCATGGGTCAAGACAGCCAACCCACTACTGACCCTACCCAAATAGAAACTGTGCTCTCCTCTACCAGACCAGACTGGAATTACCATCAGGATCAAGGTAAGGGCGCTCTCAAGCAGTTTTGCCAGACTCTCCTACGTGGCCTTCGAGCTGCTGCCAGAAAGCCAATGAATCATTCTAAGATGAGTGAAACCACCCAAGGCCCTAGGGAATCACCATCTGCCTTTTTAGAGCATCTAATGGAGGCCTATAAAATTACATCCATATAAACCCTGAGGCACCTGAAAATCGTAGGGCTATAAATATAGCATTTGTATCACAGTATGCTCCTTATATACAAAAGAAATTGCAAAGGCTAGAGGGGTTTGAAGGGAAGCTATTATCTGTACTGATGGAGGTGGCACAAAAAGTGGCACAGAAATAAGGAGGATGATGATACTCTAAAAATCTAAAAGGTGACAACGGTCCTGCTGAGCACAATGGTGAAAGAGTGCACTAGGGCTTCTTCCCCCGATGGATTCTCTGGGAACCAGAGAAAGGCAAGTCTAGGTAGACCAGTACTGCAAAAGGACCAGTGCACTACTTCAAATAAAAGGGACACTGGAAAAATGAATGCCCCCAATGCTGGGAAGACCCCTGCCCAGCCCTGCAGTTGCCAGACTGATGGGGTCAGGCTTTGCCAAGTCCCCGGGAGCCCATGGTGAAACTACCAGTTGGGAGCAGCCCTGTTCTTCCTGGTCGATATGGGGGCTGCATACTCTGCCTTAAAATCGGACCCTGGTCCCTTTCAAGCTGAACATACTCTGGTTGAAGGGGCCACCAGGAAGATACACTCTTATCCCTGGACCACCACCTCACCATTAATGTTGGATCTGGGACCGTCACCCCCTCTTTCCTCATTATGCCCAACTGTCCCTACCCTCTGCTGGGTTGAGACTTGCTACAAAAATTGAAAGCCACCATCTCCTTCCAGGATGGTGAGATGAAACTAAACTTCAGTACTCAGCCCCAGACACTCCTAGTAACCTGCCCTATCTCAGAAGAATATCTCCTAACAGGCCTCGAGACACCACCAGCAGCTAATAGGTTGCTGCAAGAATCCCAGCACCTGGTTCCAGGAGTCTGTGTCGAGACAAACCCCTGGCTGGCTCAGCATCAGGCCCCATGGTGGTGAAAGTACTCAGCATATCTCTCCCCATCCAGGTACGGCAGTATGCAATCAGCCACAAAGCCAGGACTGGAATTGAAAACACATCATCTGTCTACTTGATGCAGGTATTCTTGTTCCTTGCCAGTCCCCGTGGAACACCCCCTTACGTCCTGTGCAAAAGCCGGGGAGCACAGACAATCAGCTGGAACAGAATCTTAGAGAAACAAATAAGAGGGTTGAAACAATAAACCCTAGTGTCCCTAACCCATACACACTTCTAATCCAGCTGCCTCCAGAACATACTACATACACTGTCCTGGATTTAAAAGATGCATTCTTTCTATACTTTTGGCACCTGCTAGCCAGCCAATATTTGCCTTTGAAGATCCACGTCCTGGGGGATGTGGGCAGCTGACGTGGACCAGGCTTCTCCAAGGA
Organism: Tolypeutes matacus; assembly: GCA_026826555.1. Classification (NCBI taxonomy): domain Eukaryota; kingdom Metazoa; phylum Chordata; class Mammalia; order Cingulata; family Chlamyphoridae; genus Tolypeutes; species Tolypeutes matacus. The sequence goes on along the minus strand of JAKSZT010053866.1, from coordinate 2,967,714 downwards.
TTAAAAACTCCCCCACCTTCTTTGGAGAAGCTCTGGAGTGAGATTTGTCCCCCTTCAGAGAGCAGCATCCAGGTGCTCAGTATGTAGATGGCCTCCTTCTAGCCACACCGGACTTGGACTCTTGCAAAGTGGCAACTCTCAGCCTACTCAAAGCATTAGTGGAAATGGGATATCATGAATCTGCCAAAAAGGCTCAGCTCTGCTCTCACTCTGTAACATATCTTGGATACATCTTAGAAAAAGGGGAGCTGTGACTTTCACACGACAACATACAAGCTGTGTTGGGCATCCCTGAGACAACCTCGAAATGACAGGTACATGAATTCCTTGGCATGGTGGGATATTGCAGACTGTGGATGTCCAGATTTGCAGGGAAATTGCTGAGCCCCTTTACACCACCATGGCAGGCAAGGGAAGTGACTTGTTGTGGACCAAAAAGCAGCAGAAAGCTTTTACATACCTGAAGACAGCTCCAGTGAGTGCCCCCACCCTCGGGTTACCTGACTTGTCCAAACCCTTTCATCTATTCATTGATGAAAGTCATGGGGTTGGCAAAGGAGTCTTAACATAGTCCATTGGGCCTTGGCACTGACCAGTAGTGTACGTCTCTAAAAAACCTGGACTATGTAGCCACCTGATGGCCCAACTGCCTAAGAGCTGCTGTGGCCACTGACCTTTTAGTTAATGAAGCCTCTAAGTTAACCTTTGGCCAAATCTGGTGGTAACGGCCCAACATTTGGTAGAATCCCTCCTCCACAGTCCCCCGGACCGCTGGGTATCTAATGCCAGAATCATGTAATATCAAGTGTTATTGTTAACCCACCCTCTGTGGTATTCTCAAAAATGGAAGCATTAAATCCAGCCACCCTGCTCCTTGAATCTAGTGCCCCCCCCCCCCCCAGTGGCCCATGACTGCTTACACTTTCTGGATAACATGAGGGGCTATGCCCAACCTCACCAATGTGCCTTTGCCAGAGGCTTCCAATAATCTCTACATAGATGGCAGTAGTTTTGTTAAGGACAGAATCTGTTACACGGGAGCAGCTGTAGTAGAGCCACCCAAAACTATCTGGGCTCAATCTTTAAGTCATGGCACCTCCGCCCAATGTGCTGAACTAATAGCGCTTACTCAGGCTTTAAGATGGGCAAAAGACCAAACTGTCAATATTTACAAGGACAGTCGCTATGCCTTTGCTGCAGCCCATGTACACGGTGCACTGTACCAAGAGTGAGGATTCCTAACATCTGGAGGAAAAGAGATTAAAAATGGAGCTCAAGTCCTAGCATTATTAGAAGCCGTTTGGTTCCCTGACCGAGTAGCCACTGTTCACTGCAAGGGACACCAGAAGGGAAACTCCCCACAGGCTGAAGGCAACCGACTAGTAGATGTAGTCACATGAGCCACCGCCTTCCTAACGCTCACCCCTGTCCAAAGGCTCCTGACAGTCCCTAGCCAGGAACTCCCGGTACTACGCTACTCCCCAGAAGACGTCAAGCAGGGGGAAGGTCTAGGAGGTAAAATTTCCCCAGAAGTCTGGTTAGTCCTGCCCGATGGCAGGACATATCTACCTGAAGCTGTGGGAAGACAATTAGTCAAAAGGCTGCATGACACCATGCATATGGGTGACACTAAATTAATAGAACAAATAAAAAGAGACTTTTATTTCCCAGGTTTGTCTAAAATCAGCAAAAGCATCACATGAAGATGCGAAGTCTGTGCCAGAGTAAATCAAAGAGGAGGTGCCCAAGCTCCAGTGGGAACTAGGCTCCAAGTGATGGAACCAGGGGAGCCCTGGGAGATAGGTTTTACTGAAATAAAGTTTGGAAAATATGAGTATAGGTATCTTCTGGTGCTGACAGATATATTTTTGGGATGGGTGGAGGCCTACCTGACTAAAAATGAAAGAGCCATGGTAGTAGTTATGCAGCTGATAGCAGAAATCATTCCAAGAATCTGGCTCCATTTTAGAATAGGGTCAGATAATGGTCCAGCCTTCATAGCACAGGTGACTCAACAATTGGCTAAAGCCCTGGGTATAAATTGGAAACTGCACTGTGCATTTTGGCCCCAAAGTTCAGGACAGGTTGCAAGGATGAAACACACCTTGAAAGAAACCCTAACCAAGTTGGCTCTGGAGTCTGGTGAAAACTGGGTGAGTTTCCTACATTTTGCCCTGCTTAAGGCCAGATGTACCCCCTATGTGCAGGGCATCATGTGCCCTATGAAATATTATTTGTCAGACCTCCACCCTTGTTACCCAATTTGGGGTTGGGAAAAATATCTGAATATGACAACCAATATCTTTTCTCTACTCTAAAGGAACTGCACCGGATTAGGAAAATGGTCAATCGAACGGTCCAAGAAGCCCATCCCCCTCATCCATGTACTAACCCCCCTTTATTTCAGGTGCAGCCCGGAAATCTAGTCTGTGTATGAAAGCTCCATGCTCAAGCAGTCAAGCCATGGTGGACTGGCTCATACGTGGTGATTCTCACAGCACCCATGGCAGTAAAAGTCACGGGGAAAAGACACTGTATACATGCGTCCCAGCTAAAAGTCATCAGGTCTCGTATGGTGGACTCAGCCACAGATAAGTGGACAGTCACCAGAACAAAAGACCCCTTAAAGACCAAGATTCACTGAAAGAGTTAAGACTATGGGTGGGGAAGAGGGAGAGATGGCAACAGCCTGGCAAATGAGTTTGCTGGCCCTCTTGGTCATTAGTGTGTGCATCAATTTTTGATTAATCTCCTATAACTGGAGTATTATAAGGACAAGGGACAGAAAGTTTCTAAATGTCACTCAAACTACTGGGAAAAATCCCACCCTCTCTTTCGTCCCGTGTGCCCTCCTTGGGGAGAATTGGAACAACCTAGACATAGAGTCAGATTGCCATCCTGCAGGTCATGGATGTGGAGACAAATATTTAGAAAGAGGACTAATCCCATTCACATCCATATTATTAATGGGTTAAATAATATCTTGGAAGGAGGCCAAACATGGGGCCTCAGACTATATGTAGTTGGTCAAGACCCCAGAGCTGAGTTTACCATCCAATGGGGTATTCTAAAATCCCCTCTACACAATCCAGTGGGCCCTAAGTGGGACATTACCCTTAACCCAAAACCAGTAATTCCACCCAAAAGAAAACCAGGACTCTTAAGGTCCACCAAGCAAAAGCCCCCCAGAACCCCCTTGCTTTCAATGTTGTACTCTGTCTTCACTTTCTTAAATGAGAGCCAACCAAATGCCACCAATGATTGCTGGCTTTGCCTAAACCCCCAAACCCCTTATTACATTGGAATAGGAGCAGATGGAAGCACCATCCCCAATACATCACTGTATGTTCAAAAGATATCAGTAAATGAGAGCCAAAGGTTATGTACGTGGGGTCATGAGCCAATTCTAACTCTGGGGTACTTAAAAGGTTACGGCACCTGTTTTGCGCCCTCCTCAAGCAAAATCTATGCAACCTTCCTAGGTCTTCAGTGCTCATCAGTTGTTTTTTCTGATGAAATGGATAAATCTTATTATTGGAAAGCCCCCAATGGCAGGTAGTTCACCTGTACCCAAGGAATCACCCCTTGTCTCTCCCCCCAAACCTTGTCACAATATAAGACTGAAAAAGACATAGTCGTTTGCATCCTGGTGCATATCATCCCACAGATATACTGGTATTCAGGTGAAGGAGGCTGCGAGCATGTTAGAACCATGAGTTGATTTAAATGAGTTCCTATTCTCATTCCCATTATGGTCGGCATTGGGATTGGGGGGTCAACAGCCTTAGGAACGGGAGCCATGATCACTGGTAAAGACAATATTAACAGCTTATCCACTCAAGTTGACTTAGACCTAAAAGAGTTAGAAAAATCAGTTAGTCATCTCGAAAATTCCTTAACCTCTCTGGCCAAAATTGTTCTGCAAAATAGGCATGGGTTAGATCTATTATTCTTAAAACAGGGAGGACTATGTTTAGCCCTAGGCGAAACCTGCTGTTTCTACACTAACCACTCAGGGGTGATAAAGGAAAGCCTCTCATTAGTCAGAAATAGGCTACAGGAATGAGAATAACTCAGAACAAAAAATACAATCTGGTACAAAAGCCTGTATTTGTGGTCTCCATGGCTAACAACTTTAATCATTGCTGCTACAGTCCCAACTTGTCCTCATTATGCTAGGATTCTAGTGGGCCCCTTTTTCATTAACTGTCTCACTTCCTGTATTCAAAAAATAATACAGGCTGTAAAACTAATGGTGCTACACTCTCACTACATGCCTCTTGCTACTGATGCAGAGGCAATGGTTTGACTAATGCCATTACAGGAGTAGGGAATAAAAAGGAAATAAGACCAAACCAATTCTCCCCAGCAGGAACCCCAAACTTATAAAATATGTGTGGTCATTAAAAACCAAGACACCCATCCAGGCCTAATGGGGGAATGGTGGGCTTAATGCGGGAATGGCACCACTCATTCTGGGAAAAGGTCAATCAGTCCCCCACCCCTCTGAGATGCTAAAGCAAATATCCACTTCTGTAACTCTGCTTGCTTGCTTTGCTCAGAACCCTATTTAGAAATGTATATGTTTAAACATACCAATCCTGTCTCTTGGCATGCACGGGTAAGATTGGCATGCACAGGAAGAAAGTCTATAAAGGCTGCAGCCTCCGTATTTTAGGCATGACTCTTACTAAAGAGCACACCCCGGCCGTTAATAAAGGTTCCATTAAATTTTTCTCCTGGGAGTTGTTATTTATATGAAGTGTTCCACGTCACAGTGCAATGGTTGTCAGCACCCCATTTTACTCAATGATGGCCTCACCCAAAGTACAGCCAGTGTTTTAGGAGTTCCCATTTCTCCCAGACTTAGGAGATCCCTCCTGATCCCTGTGTCCTGGTTTAATGCCCTCGCTTGAGTCTGTGTTGACCCCGGAGAAGTATGTTCTTACTAACCCATTGCTGTGTGTGTAAGCCTTTTGTAAGTAGGATATTTTGGTTAGATTCAGATAAGGGACCTTGTGATTAGGTCACTTCTTGTTAGAATGCTTTAGTTTAGTTAAGGGCTTCTGATTAGATTTCAGGCACCAAGATGTACCCCAATCATTGTGCAGGAGTCCTACATACAAGGAACACACATAGAAAGAGTGCTGCCATGTTACCCTGCCATGTGGGAGAGGGCTCCAGGAATTCCTACATGTGTGGAGAGACACAGAAACCCTGAGAGGCTGAGGGAGAGGCCAGAGGCTGGAGACATGGAGCAGCTTGAATATGAAGACATACAGCCCAGATGATAAGGGAGAGGTGTGAGCAATTGTGTCTGAAGGCCCAGTGCTGAACTCAGGGACAAAGTGAGTTTGAAGGACTAGGCAGAGAGAGACAGGCAGGCCGCACATTTTGGGAGGAGTCCAGCTGCAGCTGACCCTTGTTAAGACAGCATTTTTGATGATGCTTGACTTGGACATTTTCACAGCCTCAGAACTGTAAGCTTTAACCCTAATAAATTCCAATAAAAGCCAACCTATTTCTGGTATTTTGCATTGGCAGTGCTTGGCAAACTCAAACAGCTAGGGACACAGTGTTGGACAGCTGCCCTCTTACCAAATGGCAGTGTTATCATGCTGTCCAGTGAATTCTCCTATAAACTGTGGGTGTCTCCAGAATAAGCAGGATAGAGTATTGGTAAGATGGAAGGGGCAATGCTCTTGGCCAGCAAGGCCTGCAAAACATGCAGTCAGGCAGGGTAGTCACATTGTTTGGTGACTTGTATAAAGTCACAGATACCCCACTATGATGTACCTAGATCAGGCAGTGGTTGGGAGGTGGGCAGGGGTAGATAAAAGCATGGGACCTGGGATCTGGTGCAGCAGAGGATTCAGGGCACAGAGAGGAGCAAAATCAGTGCTTAGAGGGAAGTTAATATCATTGAATGCATTCATTAGAAAAGAGGAACGATCCAATATCAATCATCTAAGCATTCAATTTGGGAAATACAACAATATCTCCTTTTTATTTGTTCTATCATTCATGGTTCTTCTTGCTTCAAATGAGCATTACATCCAGTTTGGTGACTTCATAACTAGAAAATGGGGAAGTCGTACAGCACTTGATTTATGATGGGGACAAAATAACACCCCATAAATCAATACTGGAAATTTCAGGCTTCTGAAGGATAAGAAAGGTGCAGCTTCCATGATGCATGAGTAAGGTGGCCACAGAACAAAGGCCAAAAAGGCAACCCAGGAAATCCTGAACACTTTGTTTTGGACTGATTATTTTTCTTCATTTTTTTTTCTTTCATTCATTTAGATGAGATGAACTATTTAAAATTCTTTTAAATTTACAAGGGAAATTTTAACACTTTTACTTGCCTTTCCAAATCTTCACTTATTATTTGTTATTGACCTGCCAAATAATGTCTTTTAAAACATTTTATATCCTGTATTAATCAGCCAAAGTGGTCTTGGTGCAAAATACCAGAAATCTGTTCATCTTTATAAAGGGTATTTATTTGGGGTAGAAGCTTACAGTTACCAGGCTAGAAAACATAAGTTTCTTCCTTCATCAAAGTCTGTTACTCTGTCTTGGAGGAAGACAGCTGCCAACATTTGCCAGGGCTCAGGCTTCTTCAGTTCCTCTCTTCACATGGCTGAGTTTCTCTCTGGCCTCAGATCATCTGTTTCCTCCACAAGGTCAGTTGTAGACTGTGTGGCTCTCTAAGCCTTGCCTCTCTCCACAAGGCCAGCTGTGAACTGTCAGGTGAATGGATCATCTCTTTTCCCCAGGGCATTCTGCCCTTGCTCATCAGAACTGCAACATCAAAAATTACTCCAACTCCTTGCTTTGCCATGTCTTTTTATGTTTGAGACACCACCCACCAAGGGGCAGGGCTCAACTCTCTACCAACTGTGGCAGTCAATGCCCTTATCAAGACATAATCATTGCCAGATTAACAGACCGGTTTACAGACATAATCAAATATCTCTTTTGGGGATTGCTAATGATATCAAACTGCTACATATGCATTTACCCATCTTATGCTATATATTACTTTATGGTGTATTTTAGCACTTTATTGATGTCCTAGGTCACGGATATCATTATTCAATAGTCATTTAGAGATATGAATTTAATTAAAAGATATTATTCTTCAATCCATCTTGAATCTTGAACCTTCTGAGATTATTTTCTTTCTGCCTGAAGAATATTGTTTTCCATTTCTTTTAAATTGAGTTGCTGCTAGGAAATGGTATTAGTTTTTATTCATCTGTAAAATATTTATTTCACTTCTTCCTGAATGATTGATGTGAATTAAATCTCAGGCCCTCCACAACCTCCACTGCTTCTGAGAACAACCTTAGGATCGAATTTTTCCATTCTGTACTAAATGCAATCAGTTATTTGGAGAAGAAATTAGGGACTTTCAGTTTTACAGTTGCTTCCTGCACCCCCACCAAAAAGGCAAAATATGTGCACTTTGGCTCTGGAATGGGAATAATGGCGCACCTCTCTGAGTTACACACCTGATTTTGAGCTAAGATTTGGTGGAGAAAGCACAGTATTTGAGTTCTTCTTGGGATCATTCTAGTAACCAGTGCATTGGTGGTCAGCATCCCATTTTGCTCAATGAAGTCCTCACCCAAAGTACAGCCACTGCTTCATGAGTTCCCATTTGTCTTAGACTTAGTAGACTCTGATCCCTGTGTCCTGGGTTAAGGCCATCATTTGAGGCTTGCATGGATGCCAGAAATGGATGGCCTAACTAACCCATTGCTGTATGCATAAGCCTTTTTATGTAGGACATTTTGTTTAGATTCAGATAAGGGAACTTTTGAATAGGTCACTTTGTGATAGAAGGCTTAATTTAGTTAAGGGCCTCTGGTTAGATTTCAGGCACCTGGATGGACCCCAATCATTGTGCTGAAGTCCTACATACATGGAACACACAGAGAAAGAGTGCTGCCATGTTTACCCTGACATTTGTGACAGGTCTACAGGATCTCGTACAGCTGTGGAGAAACACATTAACTCTGAGAGGGTGATGGAGAGGCCAGAGGCTGAACTCATGTAGCAGCTTGAAGCTGAAGACATCCGGGGCAGAGGAGAAGGGTTAGGTGTGAACAATTGTGTCTGATGACCCACTGTTGAGCTCTGGGGGAAAGTGAGTTTGGAGGAGAAGGCAGAGAGCTAGAGGCAGACCCAACATTTTAACTTGGGGGGAGTCCAGCAGCAGCTGACCCTTGTTAAGACAGCATTTTTTATGATACCATGATTCAGACATTTTCACCAACTCAGGACTGTAAGCTTTAACCCTAATAAATTCCAATAAAAGCCAACCAATTTCTTTGCAATGGCAGTGCTTGGAAAACTGAAACACCAAGGGACACAAGTTTGGAGAGCTGCTCTGTTCCCAAATGGGAGAGTGATGCTGATGCCCAGTGAATTCACCTGTAAACTATGGGTGTCTCCAGACTAGGTGGGAATGAGTACTGGTAAGATGGAGGGGGAAGTGCTCTTGGCCATCAAGTCCTGCATGACAGGAAGTCAGGCAGAGGAGTCACATGATTTGGGGACTACTCTAAAGTCACAGATGCCCCAGTATGGTGTACCTGCCTCAGGCAGGGTTTTACCAGGTGGGCAGAGGCAGATAAAAGCATAGGACCTGGGGTCTGGTGTAGTAGAGGACTCAAGGCACATAGAGGAGATTTCCTGCTCCTGCTGCTTTTGCCCTTCCCTCCTTCCCTTGTCCTCCAGCGTTGACACTCTGAGGAGGCTGCTCTTACTGTACCTCTCCTGGATCTCAGGCACAGACTCAGGTCTCCTGCTCCCAGTCCTACATTCATCTTCCCCAATCTTGGGGTAGCTAAAGGAAGAGCAATGCCAAGATGAAACCTGTTGGTGTCAGGAAGGAAATGTAAAAATTCACATTACAGCATTGGCTTCAGCAATAACATCACCAGAATTAGCAACACTAGGCTAGTGACCCTAATAAATAATACAGGAAACCCAGAAAGTCTGGAGACCTAGGGCTGACAAGAATGGAAGGAAGTGCAATTTTGCAGAAAACCTCAGAGGGTACAGATGCCAGATAGCTCTCAGAATAATTAAATATTAAATTTTGACACATTTTTAACAGAGTTGAAAATGATGCAGACCTCTTCAATCCCAGAAGATAACATAGGGGTTGGATGGGAAGAGCTAATGAACAACTGAAGAACCTGGAATGTAACACTTGTTCACTGCAGTTCCCCCAAGCCAGAGAGGGAATGTCCTGTTTGGGAAATAAACTCTCAGAGCCCTAATGAAAACCATCAGCAAAGGAGGAAAGCAAGAAAGCCCTGCTCAGCACTCACAGCCTCAGTTAGTGATGTGAGTCACTCTAACGGGTCTTCACTGTGGATTAAGCAGCAGGAAGTCCATCTTCTCTTGTGGTGCTAACAGCCCTCTAACCAGACACGTGTAGTGAGCAGTGTGACCTTCACATGGACATGTCCATGCTCCTCGTGCTCTGTGCTCACTCTTGCTGTGTGAGGCCTCCACCTGTCCAGGCAGCTGGAGAGGGTGCCAAGGGGAGTGAGCACTTTTCCTTTATGGGTGACTGTATGTGCAAAGGGTGAGGGGAAGTGCCCCCTACAAATCAATATCTTCAAATCAACCACTTTGTATGATTTCATTGTGTACTATTTTCAAATTTTCTTTTAAATTATAACCAAATTATCCGTGCAAAGAGTATAAAAATAATTTGTGTCTGTTATGTCAAACAGCCTTCTCTAGCCTCAAACCCCATTCCTCCTTCCTCAGTATTATCTGCATTAGCAGATTCTTTTGGGTACACATTTCTGTTTGTAAATACATGCATTCTGTAGTTTCATCAATCACACATCCTATCACATATGAGAAAAATATTGGAGAACAATTTAAGAATAAAAATAAATGTTCTAACTTCTTAAAATACTTGAGAGCAGAAGTATATCATTTAATTATGAAAGGATCATTTCTGATTTAAAATAATGAAAATTTGAGTTAAGTAGAAAGCAGGTGACTTTAGTTCATGGGCTGTTGAACTTGAATCCACATCAGAATCAGGTTAAGATATTGAAAAAATATAAATAGTTGGGGTGCCTTATAAGAAAATACTACATGAGAGAGGCAAGATGGAATCAGTTTAGAAGGATACTCACTGACTAGCTTTCTGGGGATCACTGATTGTGGGCGGGGTCCTACCCAAGGTTCTGTGCTGTGGGCACACAGAGTGAGAAGCTTGCATCACTTAGCAGTGGACTGATCGAAGGTGTGGATTGATCGGAGGAGTTTCTTGAGTTTTGAGCCTGCCTATGGTCGTTAACACAGACGGCTGAGCCCCAATGACAGGTACAATGGCTGGTTTGAACCATGAATCCTGCAACAGCAACTCATGCTCCTGGTTTGAGGCAGCATACTCTGAAGGAGGGAGGGCTCTGACAGAAGGTGAAGAGGGGTTTAACTTCTGTGGATTTGGCTGCCTGGACCACCTCATAGCTTTGGGGATCAAAAAAGCTGGCTTGAAACAGCACCAGGCTGAGGGTAGAGGTGAATCTGCTGAGGAAACCTGATTTACCCAGCAGCCCACTGACACGGAGGCCTGGCCCCAGAGAGGGTGGAGTCAACCAATTTTATCACTCTGCCCTGACAAGCATCATAGCTTCACTCCCCTGGGGAGGCAAGGAAGAGGGAAGGGCTTGATTAGATTCCACGAACATATTTAGGGTTGCTTCGGTGAATGGGGTTATCTAGCAGAGGACGTCTTTTGGGTCCCTTATAGCGCCAAAAAAAAAAAAAAGAAGACAGTTACTTTAAAAAATGAATTCCTGGCACATAGGTAGGCCAGAGCCTCCAGTTTCTGGAAGTATACCTAAAAACATCAGCATCACATATAGGTTTGAATAGAAGGAACTGATGAACCATGTGCAGGGAGGACTTATTTGAGTCCAATTCTGTCACTCTCAGGAGCACAGATCCAAAATAGAGCCCAGTGATAAGGCATCAGTCTCTGGGTCTATCCCCACTTATATAGGACCTGGGTGTCTCCAGAGCTCTCAGGAGCCCCTCTGTGTTGGGTGATAGGCACTTAGATGTTCTATGAGCTCCTACTGAGGTGTGTGTAAGAGTTACCTCTGGGATGACCTCCCAACTCTTTTTGAAGTCTCTTAGCCACTTGAACACTTGTGGGAGATGTTTGTGTGGGATGTGGTGGGAGGTGTGGGAGGTGGGCAACATGGGAATCCCAGTGGGTTCCGTGTAATATTTTGGGTATCTAAGCACCTCTTAAAATATATTTATATATATACATAAATAACATTTTTGTAAGCAAATGCACATATATGCATATATATTTATATATCATTTTGCAAATGTTGGTATGTATTGTGAAAATTTAGATTTTTACCCACAATAAAAAAAAATGAATTCCTGTTCCTAATTCAGTTTAATACTGAAAATCTACCTCAAAATCTGCAGAGGGAACTCAGAAGGGAAATTAACAAACACAAGGAGGCTGAGAAGATCAACAAGGACCCTAGAAGGAACACTTCCTCCTTAGCTTTGTTTGCCTGCTTCCTGGTGTGGTTGATTGGTTTTTCTCAGTTTATTTGTTGTCTCTTGCTTTTCTTTCCTCTTTTATCCCCAATTTCTGTTTTCCTTCATTTTTTAAAAAAATTAGGTGCTGCTAGCTTACCTCTTCTTTGATGTTCTTCTTCAGTGATTTCCCATTCTCTGTCTATATTGATATTGTATGACAAGCTATTGCTTATCCTTCCTTCATCTCTGTGCCTTCTGCTTTCTCTTGTGGTTCTGAGACACCACGTTTTTTCATTAGCCCACAAATTATGGGTGCCAATTTCTATTCCATTTTGTTTTCTTCTTATTTTATTAATATTAGCTTTTTCCTCTTAGCCCTTTCTTTACTCTTTCCCTCCATCCACATCATTTTAGCCTTCTAAATCATTTTTTATATATTCCTCTATTTAGTTTCCCAGGCCATTGTAGGAACTCCACTTTTTTCCCTATTACTGTACACTGCCTACACAAGTTAAATATTCATTTCACTAAGTCCTATCTGACCAATATTCTAGCTTTTATCAATATTACTATTACCCTTCTTCCTTTCTTACATCTTTCCATTTCTCTGGCACTAATTTTATACCTTCAAGGTAACATAGAAAGAAGCAGGGAAACAAAATAAGAAGAAAAATTGTGAAAGAGAAAACAACACACACACAGAACCACCAGCTAAATAGAACTCAAGAGGAGAGAGAGAAGCTAATCAACTGAATAAACCCAGCAAGGTAAAATGATGACTAGAGGGCAACATAAAATTACAAACCACACTGAGAAACAGGAAAACATGGACCACTCCAGTGAATAAAACAAGGAGTATATGCAGAACATCAAACAACTAATCAAAGAATCACAAACAAATATCATGAACAAACTTAATGAAGTGAAGGAAGAGATTAAGGATATAAAGAAGACACTAGGAGAACATACTGAGGAAATTGTAAACATACACAAGAAGATAGCAGATATTATGGTCATCAATGGTGCAATCCAGGAAATCAAAAGGATGCTGGATTCACATAACAGCAGATTTGAACAGGCAGAAGAAAGAATTAGTGATGTGGATGACAATACAGCTGAAATCAAACAGATAGTAGAACAGGTAGGAAAAAAAATAAAAATCCAGCAGGGACTCAGGGATTTAACTGACAGCACAAAACACACAAACACACACATTATAGGCATCCCAGAAGGAGAAGAGAAGGGAAAGGGAACAAAAGAAGTGTTGAAGGAAATAATGGCTGAAAACTTCCCAACCCTATTGAGAGAGATGGATGTGCAGATCCAGGAAGCAAAGCACACCACAAACAGTATAAATCCCAACAGGCAAAATCCAAGACATATACTCGTCAAAATGTCCAATGCTCAAGATAAAGATATAATACTCAAGGCACCAAGAGAAGAGAACCATCACATACAAGGGATGCACAATATGATTAAGTGCTGATTTCTCATCTGAAACCTTGGAGGAAAGAAGACAGTGGTAAGACATAGTCCGACTACTAAAAGAAATAACTTCCAGCCACTAATTCTGTATCCAGGAAAACTGACATTCAAAAATGATGGAGAGTTCAAAATATTCACAGGTAAACATAAATTAAGAGAGTATGTCCATAAGAAACTGGCACTTCAAGAAATACTAAAGGAAGTTCTACAAGTTGAAAGGAAAAATCAAGTTAGGGGAGTTTTTAAAAAAACAAAAACAAAACAAAATATGACATACATTAATCCAAAGAAAATATGGCTGAAGTAAGAAAATCATTGTGAGTAATAACACTGAATGTTAATGGATTAAATTCACCACTCAAGAGACAGTGGTTGGCAGAATGGATAAAGAAATAGGGTACATCTATATGCTGTCAACAAAAACCCACCTTCAACCCAGGGATTCAAAGAGGTTGAAAGTAAATGCTGGAAAAAAATTGTACAAGCTAGCAATAGCCAAAAAAGGGCAGGAGTAGCTATTCTAATATCAGACAAAATAGACTTTAATTGCAAAACTATTGTAACAGACAAAGATGGACACTATATATTAGTAAAAGGGGTAATCTCTCAAGAAGAAAGAACAATCATAAACATTTACACACCTAATTGGGGTGCATCAAAATTCATGAGCTAAGTGGATAAATAAATGCCTCTACAATTATAGCAGTGGACTTTAATACGCCAATATCATCATTAGAAGAATATCTAGACAGAGAATCAACAAAGAAACAAAGACTCTCAACAATACATTAGAAGACCTGGACTTAATAGATATATTCAGAACAATAAACACAAATACATCAGGATTTACATTCTTCTCGAGTGCACATGGATCATACTCCAAGAGAGACCACATCCTAGGCCACAGAAAAATTCTCAATGAATTCAGAAAGATTGAGATTATACAAAGTAATTTCTCTGATGAGAATCGAATTAACTTGAAAATCACTAAGGGCCAGAGAAACAGGTTAGGCACAAGGATATGGAAGTTAAACAACGCACACTTAGACAAACAGTGGCTCAAGAGGAAATCTCAAAAGAAATCAGTAACTACCTTGAAACTAATGAAAATGAAAACACAACATAACAAACCTATGGGATGCAGCCAAAGCTGAGATGGAAGTTCATAGCCATAAATACATATATTAAAAATAAGGAAGAGCTAAAATTGAAGACCTAATTTTACACTTGGAGGAATTGGAAAAACAGCAACAAACTAAACCTAAAGGATGTAGAAAAAAGGAAATAACAAAGATTAGAGCAGAACTAAATGAAATAGAGAATAAGAAAGCACTAGAAAAAAATAAACAAAACCAAAAGATTGTTCTTTGAGAATATCAATAAAATTGACAAACCCTTAGCCAGACTAAGAAAGAAAAAGAGAGAACAGATGCAAATACACAAAATAAGTTACAAGAAAGGGGATATCTATACTGGCCCACAGAAATAACGAGCATCATAAGAGGATATTTTGAAAAATTATATGCCAACAAGAATGATAATTTAGAGAAAATGGACATGTTTCTAGAAACTCACAAACAGCTTGCATTGATGAAAGAAGGAATTGATGAACTTAACAGTCCAACAATGGTAAAGAGATAGACTCAGTCATCGAAAACCTCCCAACTTAGAAGAGCCCAGGACCAGATGGCTTCACAACTGAATTCTACCAAACATTCCAGAAAGAGCTAATGGCAATTCTACTTAATATATTCCAAAGAATAGAAATAGAAGGAATATTGCCTTACTCATTCTAGGATGCCAAAATTACCCTAATACCAAAACCAAACAAAGATACCACTAGAAAGGTAAATTAGATATCAATGTCTCTAATGAACCTCGATGCTAAAAACCTCAACAAAATACTTGCTAATAGCATTCAACAACATATCCAAAGGATTATACACCATGACCAAGTGGGCTTCATCCCAGGTATGCAAGGATGGATCAATATAAGAAAATCAATCAATGTAATACACCAAATAAACAAACTGAAAGAAAAAAAAACACATGATCATCTCTATAGATGCAGAAAAAACATTCAACAAAATACAGAACTCTTTCTTGATAAAAAAAGCACTGCAACAGATAGTATAGGAATAGAGGGAAGTTTTCTGAATTTGATAAAGGGTATATATGTAAAACCCAAAGCTAACTCATCTTCAGTGTTGAAATCCTAAAAGCCTTCACTCTGAGATCGGGAACAAGACAAGGATGCCCACTATCACCACTCTTATTTAACATTGTCTTAGAAGTACTTGCTCACACACTGAGTCAAGAAAAGGATATAAAATCATCCAGATTTGAAAAGAAGAAGTAAAAATTTTATTATTGCAGATGACATGATCCTATACATAGAAAGCCCAAAGAAAGCTACAACAAAGCTTCTGGAACTTATGAAGGAGTTCAGTATTGTTGCAGGCTATAAGATCAATGTTCAAAAATCAGTAGCATTTCTGTTCACCAATAACAAGCAATAGGATGAGGAACTCAAGAAAAAAATGCCATTTACAAAGGTAACTAAAAGAATCAAATACCTAGGAATAAATTTCACTAAATTAAATTAGCTGTAAAACAGAATAAAGTGCTAACACACAGAATAACGTGGATGAATCTTGAAGACCTTATGTTGAGTGAAGCAAGCCAGGCATTGAAGGATGAACAGTAACTGACCTCACTGATTTGAACTGAGGAAAGTGAGCAGTCTCTGAGAACCATTGTCTGAAAGATAGGTTAACAAGGGAGAGAAAGAGGAGAGTAGGCTGTGAGCCGTCACCCATGTGGACATAAACAATGGTAAAGGGATAGAGTATAGTTACATATTGAAGAATAGGACAGATGGGTAGTGATATTACTGGGTTTGGGAGTGCAGGGTTGACAGGTGTTTGGATTAGGAAGGGCAGGTTGGAATACCCAGGGCATGTAACTATGAATCTTGTCATTCAATGAGTCAAGACAGGGGAGTGTCATATGCCCCAGGGGGATGGGGAGGAAGGAACAGTTAAGATCAAATGGGATATTTAGTGGTCATGGGAAAGGTTTTTCATTACCTTACATTAATGGACACAGGACATGATAAATATCATCAAAAATTATTAAACAGTACTGTCTAAAAGGTAAACTATATTGTAAAACATTGACAATATTTGGTTGCTATATTTTATTATCTGTATAACAGTTATAACAATGATAATATCCATTTTAAAAAAGGTTTTAATATGTGCTGGGGAAGGGGAGGGAGAGTGGGTATGTGGGAGTCTGTATTATTCCATGTGTGACTATCCTGTAACCAAAAACTTCTTGAAAAATTAAATGAAAATTTCAGAGACACTGGGGAATGAGAGTGGGAAGGTCTCACAGTACACTAGATATCCAATAATACAGTGATAAAAAAAATGGATAATTTTTTTAAAAAGGAAATTTTTTTTCCATTTTTTGAATGTCCCAATCTGATAATTATGTTTTATTTTTAGTTTAATTTTTTTCCCTCTGAATTTCCTTGTACTTATTCCTTGCATTTAAGCTTATCATTATTATTTCTTTATCCTATTTTTTGTATTTGGCTATGATATGTGCTCCATGTTCAAGGAAGCTTTAGATCATATAAGGGCTACTATGGGGGCTGCAGAGGATCATTGGTGGAGGGTGTCTAGGATGGGTGATTCATGGGAGTAAGTTCATCTGAATATACATGAAAGATATATGAAATTGTTCAAATGATCAAGGGATGGGGCATGGTCACCGTGGGTAGACAATCACTCAGTAAATGAGAGAATCTGAATATCCAGCCTGGAGAGCTCTGCCACATTCTCCACGGGAGCAGAAGCAGTCCACCGAGTGCAGGAGCAGTGTCTGCAAAAAAAGGATGGCCCACTGATGGGTTCTTGTTATTGAAGTCTAGCCTTATGAGTCTTTGCTCTTGTAATTGAAAGTTAGCCTACTGTAATGGGGTGCATAAGAGTTGCCACCTGAGAGCCTCCTTGTTGCTCAAATGTGGCCTCTCTAAGCCAAACTCAGGATATGAATGCATTACCTTCCCCCCCAATGTGGGATATGACTCCTGGGGATGAACATCCCTGGCAATGAGGGGTTAAGACCAAGTGCCAACTGACAACATGATTGGAAAAAGACATTTAATAAAGGGGGAAAAGGTAAAGAGAAATGAGTTCATGTGGCTAAGAGACTTCAAAGAGAATCGGGAGGTCATCCCAGAGGAAACGCGTACGCAAACCTCAGTAGGATCTCATAGAACACCAAAGTGGATATCATTCAACACAGAGGGGCTCCTGAGGGCTCTGAAGACACCCAGGTCTTACATAAGTGGGTATAGCCACAGAGATTGATGCATTATTAGTGGGCTCTACTTTGGAATCACTGCTCCTGAGAGTGACAGAGTTGGACTCAAATAAGTCCTCCATGGACATGGTCCCTCAGTCCCTTTTATTCAAACCTATATGTGATGCTGGAGTTTTTAGGTGTACTTCCAGAGACTGGAGACACTGACCTATCTATGTGCCAGGTGTAGGTGGAACCTCAGTGGAGCTGCAAGTCCTACCCTTCAGCTCAATGGACTCATCCAAGTCACATGGCGAGGAGACAACTATGGGCAATGGCCATCCCAGGGAATTAAGAGGGCCTGCAGCTGCAGGCTGGATAATCCCATTCACTGTATCAATGGGATATAAGCCCCCTCTCACTTGGAGGTGGAGTGGACATCACCATCCCAGTCCCCTCAGGATTGGGGGAAGAGCTATGGACTAGAGTGGACTTGATGTTTTTCTGTTGTAGACATATTGTGATTCAAGCAATGGAAGAAATTATAACAGGGAGGTGGAGCTGGTGGCCACTGGACACTTTTGGGGCGAGGAGGTGAAGGGCAGTTGAAATACAGGGATTATTTGTGACTGGGGTGTTGTCCTGAGTGGCATTGCTGCGACAGATGTAGGCCACTTTACATCAGCATAAACCATGCAGAACTGTATGTGAACTGTAGTCTATGCTGGGTGGCAAGGCCCCAGGATGTGTATATCTATTGTGGTTGATGTGCCACACTGATGAAGGAAGTTTGTGTAGGATGTTGTTGGAGGTGTGGAAGGTGGGGAACATGGGAATTCCTGTAATTTCTGTGTAATATTTAGGTAATCTAAGCACCTTATAAAATATATATATGTAAAGAAATCATATTTATGTAAGCTAATGCACATATATGCATATATATTTATATATAATTTTGTAAATATTAGTATGTATTGTGAAAATTTTGATTTTTACCAATAAGAAAAAAAACGATAGAAAGAAAATGCTGCAAAAATGGGCAGCATTATTTTTAAAATGGTAATTTTTTGAACGCTTACCCAGAATGTAATGGATTGAAGAACCAGTGAAAACAACCAGGATAATTTCAAATAATTGGAAAGCCAACCTTTACATAAACTAAGAGAAATCTCGAGTTCTGATGCATGAATCAGTGGTAACAAATTGAACAAATATGAGTGTGGAAGAGGATGTGGGAGGAGATCTCAGAACAAACTGCAAGTGCACTTTTCCTAGAGGAGAAAGACTTCCTGAATTTCACAGTCACAGCCGCTTCCTTAAAAGATTGGCAACAAGTTGCACAGACTGGAAGTGTAGATTCATTGGAAATTCACATTCACTACATTCACAGGGTTTCTCTCCAGTATGAATGTTGTAATGTTTAATGAGATACTGCCTCTGGCTGAAGGCTATTCCACATTCCTTACATATATAGGGTTTCCCTCCACTATGAATTTTCTCATGGTCAGTGAGATTTCATTTGCTAATGAAGACTTTCCTACATTCCTTACATTTACAGGGTTTCTCTCCAGTTTGTCTTCTCTGGTGTATAATGAGGCTTGATTTTTGAATGATAGCTTTCCTACATCCATGAAATTCCTAGGCTTTCTCTCCATTATGTATTCTCAGATGGTTATTGAGGTTTTCCTCCTGGTTGAAGGCTGATGCAAAATACCATAAATCTATTGGTCTCTATAAAGTGTATTTATTTGGGGGTAGAAGCTTACAGTTACCAGGCCAGAAAGCATAAGTTTCTTCCTTCACCAAAGTCTGTTCCTCCATCTTAGAGCAAGAGAGCTGCCAAAATTTGCCAGGGCTCAGGCTTCTTTTTTCCTCTCTTCTCATGGCTGAGTTTCTCTCTGGGCTCAGCTCCTCTGTTTACTCCAAAAGGTCAGCTGTAGACTATGAGGCTTTCTAAGCTTTGTCTCTCTCCACAAGGCCAGCTTGTCAGCTGAATCCCTTGTCTCTTTACCCCGGGGCCTACTGTTGTTGCTCATCAGAAATCCAACCTCAAAAACTATTCCAAATCTGTCCTTTGCCATGTCATTTTATGTCTGAGAACCCACCCACCAAGGGATGGGGCTCAAAGCCCTACCGACTCTGGCCCAGTCAACTTCCTTATCATAACTTAATCATGCCCAGTTTAACAGACCAGTTTACAAGCATATTCCAATATATATTTTTGGAATTCATAATGATATCAAACTGCAACATATCTATTTCCCCATCTTATGCTATATATTATTTTATGGTGGATTTGAACACGTTATTGATGTCCAAGGCCATGGACATCATTATTACTTTATCCATTCAATCATCATTCATATATATTAATTTAATTAACAGATATTGTTCTTCAGTCCATCATGAATCTTGAACTTTCTGAGATTATATTCTTTCTGCCTGAAGAATATTCTTTTACATTTCTTTTAAAGTGAGTTGCTGCCAACAAACTTTATTAGTTCTTACTCATCTGTAAATGTATTTATTTCAATACTTCCTGAAGGATTGAAATTAATTAAATATCAGGCCTCTACGATTCCACTGCATTTGAGATCTCCCTAAGGGTTGAATTTCTCCATTCTGTTGTAAATGTAATCAGTTGTTTGGAGAAGAAAATAGGGGCTTTTTTTATTGTCCACTTCCTGCCCCCCTCACACCAGGCCAAATCTGTGTGCTCTGGCTCTGGGGATGGGAATAATGGAATACCTCTCTGAGTTACACACCTAATTTTGGAGTTAATATTTGGGGAAGAAAACACATTATATTGAGTTCTTCTTTGGACCATTCTCGGGAGCATTTGAAAAGGAAACAAGACCACCCCAATTCTCCCCAGCAGGAACCCCATTACAAACCCAGACACCCATCCGAGCCTAATGGGGGAACGGTGGGCCTAATGGGGGAATGGCACCACTCATGCTGGGAAAAGTTCAATCACTTCCCTCCCCCCCACTGAGATGCAAACAGAAAATATCCGCTTCTGTAACTTTGCTTGCTTGCTTTGCTCAGAACCCTATATATAAATATATATGTTTAAACCTAACAATCCTGTCTCTTGGCACACACAGGAAATTTTGTTGAGCATGGGAAGAAAGTCTATAAAGGCTGCAGCCTCCAGATTTTAGCTACAACTCTCACTAAAGAGCACACCCCAGCCATTAATAAAGTTTCCATTAAATTTTTCTCCTGGGGGTTGTTATTTATATGCAGTGTTACTCTTCATTCTGGAGGTCCCAGTGAGATAGACTGGAGCAGGCCACACTGAAGTCTTCAGGGGGAAGGGCTCTGAGAAACGTTCCTCAGCCCCAGTAGGTCCTTATTCTGGCCAGAAACTCCACGGGAGATTATTAATTCGACCTAAGGAACCAACAGTTCTGTTCTGTTTTGGTAAGTCTGGATCTAGGGGAGGCTGTTGGGCTGCCAGACGTGCCTCTACTCCAATGGCCTGGCCACAGGGTGAGACGTCATCTGGGACATCAGAATAAGCTCAAGGTTCCTGTGTCTGTGTGTGTAGCCAGCTGTCTGTCTGTAATGTTTCTGCTCAGTTTCTGTTCTGTGCTTCTTTTGATTGTTACTATGGGTCAATCCTCCTCTTCTCCTACCACACCTCTTGCCTGTTTTCTAGGAATTCAAGAAGGCGGCAGCTGGATATGGAGCCAAGTTCAACCCAGGGACCCTCCGAACCCTCTGTGAATTGGAGTGGCCCACCTTGGTGTGGGCTGGCCATCTATAGGAACGACAGCCCTCCCAACCGTCTACAATGTCCGGAGGGTCATCTATGGCAAACCTGGTCACCCGGAGCAGATTCCTTACATTGATGTGTGGATAGACCATCTTACAGACACTCCCAAGAAATTAAAAATTTGTCTTGCAGGACGAAGGTGCCTGGCCCAGCCAGAGCCCCAACTGCCGTTGAAAGCTCCCATTAAGTATCCCAGTCCTTCGGTCCTGCAAGATACTCCTGATGAACCACCCCCTTACATACCCAACCTCCAATTTAACTCTCATCGCCCTCCGCCTGCCCCCTCCCCATCCACTCCTCCTCCTCTCCCTCTAAACCAATCATCTACAGACAGCCAATACCCTCCACTCCCCACACCCACTGATACCTCTCTAACCAGCCTCCCCTGTATGTGAAGGGGCACCCAGTATCAGGCTTCTGCAGATCCCCACAACTTGCCTTACTCAGTCCACTTACTGTCCCCCCACCAAGGAGGTCCAGGCCTGAATGATGAAGGTCTCCCATTCATGGGATATGCCCCCTTTTCATCTACAGACCTCTGGATGGGGCCACTGGGAAGATACACCGTTATACCTGAGCCACCACCTGGACCATTAATCTTGGATCTGGGACATTCACCCACTCTTTCCTCATTATGCCTGACTGTCCCTACCCCCTGCTGGGACATGACTTGCTACAAAAATTGAAAGCCACCATCTCCTTCCAGGATGGTGAGATGAAACTAAAGTTCAGTGCTCAGCCCCAGACCCTCCTAGTAACCTGCCCTATTTTGGAAGAATATCTCCTAACAGGCCTCAAGGCACCACCAGCTGCTAATCGGTTGGGGCAAGAATTCCAGCCCTTGGTTCCAGGAGTCTGGGCCAAGACAACCCCCACAGACTGGCTCAGCATCATGCCCCCATGGTGGTGAAAGTACTCAGCATATCACTGCCCATCCGGGTAGGGCAGTATGCAATCAGCCACAAAACCAGGACTGGAATTGAAAAACACATCAACTGTCTACTCAATGCAGGTATTCTTGTTCCTTGCCAGTCCCCATGGAACACCCCCTTACTTTCTGTGCAAAAGCCAGGAAGCACAGACTATCAGCCAGTACAGGATCTTAGAGAAATAAATAAGAGGTTTGAAACAATACACCCTGCAGTCCCTAAACCTTACATGCTTCTAAGCCAGCTCCCTCCAAAACATACTACCTACACTGTCCTGGATTTAAAAGTTGCATTCTTTACTATACCTTTGGCACCAATTAGCCAACCCATTTTTGCCTTTGAAGACTCTCGGCCCAGAGGATGTGGGCAGCCAATGTGGACCAGGCTTCCCCAAGGATTCAAAAAATCTACCACCTTGTTTGGAGAGGCTCTGGGGCAAGATTTGTCCCCCTTCAGAGAGCAGCATTCACGTGTTACCCTATTTCAGTATGTAGATGACCTCTTTCTAGCCTCACCAGACTCGGACTCTTGCAAAGCGCCAACTCTCAGCCTATTCAAAGCCTTAGTGGAAATGGGATATCAAGTATCTGCCAAAAAGGCTCAGCTCTGCACCCACTCCCTAACATATCTTAGATACATCTTAGAAAAAGGGGAGCGGTGACATTCACATGACAGGATACAAGCTGTATTGGGCATCCCTGAACCAACCTCGAAACGACAGGTACGTGAATTTCTTGGCATGGTGGGATACTGCAGACTGTGGATCCCCAGATTTGCAGAAATTGCTAAGCCCCTTTATGCTGCCATGGCAGGCAAGGGAAGTGAGTTGTTGTGGACCAACAAGCAGCAGGAAGCTTTTACATGTCTGAAGACAGCTCTGGTGAGTGCACCTGCCCTCGGGTTACCTGACTTGCCCAAACCCTTTCATCTATTCGTTGATGATTGTAACGGGGTTAGCAAAGGAGTCTTAACCCAGTCCATTGGCCCTTGACACAGACAAGTAGTGTACCTCTCAAAAAAATGGACTATGTAGCAGCCGGATGGCCCAACTGCCTAAGAGCAGTCACGGCCACTGCTCTTTTAATTAAGGAAGCCTCTAAGTTAACCTTTGGTCAAAATCTGGTGGTAACAGCCCCACATTTGGTACAAGCCCTCCTCTGCAGTCCCCCAGACTGCTGGATATCTAATGCAAGAATCACACAATATCAAGTGTTATTGTTGAACCCACCCTGTGTGGTATTCTCAAAAACGGAGGCATAAAATCCGGCCACCCTGCTCCCTGACTCTAGTTCCCCCCCAGTGGCCCACGACTGCTTACACTTGCTGGAAACCCTGATGGGACTATGCCCAGACCTCACTGATGTGCATTTGCTGGAGGCTTCCCATAATCTCTACATAGATGGCAGCAGTTTTGTTAAGGACAGAATCCATTACATGGGAGCAGCTGTAGTAGAGCCACTCAAAACTATCTGGGCTCAATCTTTAAGCCATGGCACCTCTGCCCAATGAGCCGAACTAATAGACCTTACACAGGCTTTAAAATGGGCAAAAGACCAAACTGTCAATATTTATATGGACAGTCGCTATGCCTTTGCTACAGCCCATGTACACGGTGCACTGTACCAAGAGTGAGGTTTTCTAACATCTTGAGGAAAAGAGAATAAAAATGGAGCTGATGTCCTAGCATTATTAGAAGCCATTTGGTTCCCTGACCGAGTAGCCATTGTTCACTGCAAGGGACACAAGAAGGGAAACTCCCCACAGGCTGAAGGCAACCAACTAGCAGATGAAGTTGCGTGAGCCGCCACCTTCCTACAGCTCACCCCTGTCCAAATGTTCCCAACAGTCCCTAGCAGGGAACTCCCGGTACTTCACTACTCCGCAGAAGATGTCAAGTAGGGGGAAATTCTAGGAGCTAAAATTTCCCCAAAAGTTTAGTTAGTCCTGCCCGATGGCAGGACATATCTACCTGAAGCAGTGGGAAGACAATTAGTCAAAAGGCTGCACAACACCATGCATATGGGTGGCACTAAATTATTAGAACTATTAAAAAGAGACTTTTACTTCCCAGGTTTGTCTAAAATCAGCAAAAGCATCACATCAATATGCGAGGTCTGTGTCAGAGTAAATCAAAGAGGAGGTGCCTAAGCGCCAGTGGGAACTAGGCTCCAAGGTATGGAACCAGGGGGGCACTGGTAGATAGACTTTACTGAAATAAAGTAGGGAAAATATGGGTATAGGTATCTCCTGGTGCTGGTAGATACATTTTCAGGATGGGTAGAAGCCTACCTGACTAAAAATGAAATGGCCATGGTAGTAGTTAAGAAGCTGATAGCAGAAATCATTCTGAGAATCAGGCTTCATCTTAGAATAGGGACAGAAAATGGTCCAGCCTTCATAGCACAACTGAGTCAAAAATTGGCTAAAGCCCTGGGTATAATTTGGAAACTGCACTGTGCATTTCAGCCCCAGACTTCAGGATAGGTTGAAAGGATGAACTGCACCTTGAAAGAAACCCTAGCCAAGTTGGTTCTGGAGTATGGAAAAACTGGGTGAGTCTCTTACTGTTTGCCTTCCTTAAGGCCAGATGTACCCCCTATGTGCAGGGCATTATGCCCTATGAAAGATTATTTGGCATACCCCAGCCCCTTTTCCCCAAGTTGGGGTTGGAAAAAATATCTGAATATGACAACCAATATCTTTTCTCTACTCTAAAGGAACTGGACCAGATTTGGAAAATGGTCAATCGAATTGTCCAAGAAGCCCATCCCTCTCGTCCATGTACTAACCCTCCTTTATTTCAGGTGCAGCCTGGAAATCTAGTCTGGGTATGGAAGCTCCAACCTGGAACATTCAAGCCACAGTGGGCCGGCCCATATGTGGTGATCCTCAGAACACCCACTGCAGTAAAAGTCACAGGGAAAAGACACTGGATACATGTGTCCCAGCTAAAGGTCATCAGGTCCGGTTTGGTGGACTCAGAGGCAGAAAAGTGGATAGTCACCAGAACAGAAGACCCCTTAAAGATCAAGATTCACCAAACGAGTTAAGTCTAAGCATGGAGAAGAGGGAGGGATATGACAACAGCCTGGCAAATGAGTTTGATGACCTCTTGGTCATTAGCATGTGTGTCAATAGTTTTCGATTAAACTCCTAAAACTGGAGTATTATAAGGACAAGGGACAGAAAGGTTCTAAACGTCACTCAAACTACTGGGAAAAATCTCACCCTCCCTTTTGACCAGTGTGCCCTCCTTGGGGAGAATTGGAACAACGTAGACATAGAGCCAGATGGCCCTCCTGCAGGTTGCAGATGTGGAGACAAATATTTAGAAAGAGGACTAACCCAGGCCAAGCTCTATGCCTGCCCCACAGATGGGCCCCCAGAATGCCATACTCGAGGGCAGTACCAATGTGCCCAATGGGGTTGTGAAACCCTAGCCCCATGGACTTCCAGAGATACTGCTATCAGCCTCTTCAGGGGAGCAAAGCCCCAGAACCCAACCATAGTTTCCGGTAACCCCATTCACATCCATATTATTAATGGGGTCAATAATGTCTGGGAAGGAGGCAAAACATGGGGCCTCAGACTATATGTAGTTGGTCAAGACCCCAGAGCTGAGTTTACCATCAACGTGATATTCTAAAACGCCTACACCCAATCTGGTAGGCCACAACTGGGACATTCTCCTTAACCCAGAACCTGTAATTCCACCCAAAAGAAAACCAGGACCCTTAAGTTCCCCCAAGCAAAACCCCCCTCAGAACCCCCTTGTTGTCAATGTTGTACTCTGTCTTCACTTTCTTAAACGAGAGCCATGCAAATGCCACCAATGATTGCTGGCTCTGCCTAAAGCCCCACCCCCCTTATTATATCGGAATATAAGCAGATGGAAGCATTATCCCCAATACATCACTGTATGTTCAACAGAGATCAGTAAACGAGAGCCAAAGTTTATGTAAGTGGGGCTATGAGCCAATTCTAACTCTGGGGGACTTACAAGGTTACGGCACCTGTTTCACCCCCTCCTCAAGCAAAATCAATGCAACCTTCCTAGGCCCCACTTTTCATCAGTTGTTATCTCCGATGAAACTGATCATCCTATTATTGGAAAACCCGCAATGGCACCTGGTTCATCTGAACCCAAGCAATCACCCCTTGTCTCTCCCCACAAACCTTGTCACAATTTAAGACTGAAAAAGACCTGGTTGTTTGCATCTTGGTGCATATCATCCCACAGCTATACTGGTATTCAGGTGAAGGAGGCTGCAAGCATTTTAGAACTATGAGTTGGTTTAAACAAGCTCCTATTCTCATTCCCATTATGGTCAACCTAGGGATCGGGGGGTCCGCAGCCTTGGGAATGGCATCAATTATCACTGGTAAAGAAAATTTTAACACCTTCTCCACTCAAGTTGACTTAGACCAAAAAGAGTTAGAAAAATCAGTTAGTCATCTTGAAAATTCTTTAACCTCTCTGGCCAAAATTGTTCTGTAAAATAGGCATGGGTTAGATATATTATTCTTTTTTTTTTTTAAATTTATTTTTATTATGGGTAAAAATCAAAATTCTCACAATACATACAAACATTTGCAAAATGATATATAAATATATATGCATATATGTGTATTTGCTTACAAAAATGTTATTTATATATATATATATACATATATTTTAAGAGGTGCTTAGATTACCCAAAATATTACACAGAACCCACTGGGATTCCCATGTTGCCCACCTCCCACACCTCCCACCACATCCCACACAAACATCTCCCACAAGTGTGGCCCACCACCCTCAATGAATTTACACATCCTGGAGCCTTGCCACCAACCATAGACCAAAGTTCACACTGTAGACCACACTCTCTCCCAC
Organism: Tolypeutes matacus; assembly: GCA_026826555.1. Lineage (NCBI taxonomy): Eukaryota > Metazoa > Chordata > Mammalia > Cingulata > Chlamyphoridae > Tolypeutes > Tolypeutes matacus. The sequence goes on along the minus strand of JAKSZT010053866.1, from coordinate 2,940,776 downwards.
TCAGTTCTGAGTGGTGTCTGCTGATTTAATGTGCCAGGTGTGCATGAAATCTAGGTGGAACTGCAACTCCTACCATACAGCTCAATGGACTCATCCAAGTCACCTGGTGAGGAGACAACGATGGGCAATGGCCATCCCAGGGAATGGAGAGGGCCTGCATCTGCAGGCAGGATCATCCCACCCACCATATCCATGGGATATAAGCCCTCTATCACTTGGAGTTGGAGTGGACATCACCATCCCAGTCGCCTCTGGATTGGGGGAAGAACTATGGACTAGAGTGGACTTGATGGTATTCTCTTGTTCACATATGGTGATTCTAGCAATGGAAGAAATTATAACAATGAGGTGGAGCCAGTGGCCACTTGACACTTTTGGGGTAGGGAGGGGATGAGCAGTTGAAATACAGGGGCTTCTTTTGGAGTTGGAGGTTGTCCTGAGTACTGTTGTGGCAACGGATGTAGGCCATTTTAAATCAGATCTATTATTCTTAAAACAGGGAGGCCTATGTATAGCCCTAGGCGAAACCTCCTGTTTCTACGCTAACCACTCAGGAGTGATAAAGGAAAGCCTCTCAGTCAGAAAAAGTCTACAGGAATGAGAAGAAGTCAGAACAAAAAGTATAAACTGGTATAAAAGCCTGTATTCATGGTCTCCATGGCTAATGACCTTAATCACCGCTGCTGCAGGCCCACTTGTCCTCATTATGCTAGGATTTCTAGTGGGCCCCTTTTCATTAACTGTCTCACTTCCTATATCTGAAAAAAAAATACAGGCAGTAAAACTAATGGTGCTAAACTCTCACTCCATGCCTCTTGCTACTGATGCAGTGTCAATGGTTTGACTAATGCCATTACAGGAGTAAGGAATGAAGATGAAAGAAAACCATATCAATTCTCCCCAGCAGTAACCCCAAGCTTATAAAATATGTGTAGTCATTACAAACCCAGACACCCATCTGGGCCTAATGGGGGAATGGTGCCACTCGTGCTAGGAAATGTTCAATCACTCTGACCCCTGCTGAGATGCAAACGGCAAATATCTGCTTCTATAACTCTGCTTGTTTGCTTTGCTCAGAAACCTATATAGAAATGTACATGTTTAAACCTACCAATCCTGTATCTTGTCACACGCAGGAAAGTTTTGTGTGCACAGGAAGAAAATCTATAAACGCTGCAGCCTCCAGATTTTAGCTGCAACTCTTGCTAAAGAACACTCCCCAGACGTTAATAAAATTTCCATTAAATTTTTCTCCTGGGAGTTGTTATTTATAGGAAGCATTCCACTTCACAGTGCAACGGTGATCAGCACCCCATTTTGCTCAATGATGGCCACACCGAAAGTACAGCCACTGTTTTCTGAGTTCCCATTTCTCCTGGACTTAGGAGATCCCTCCTGATCCCTGTGTCCTGGTTTAATACCCTCGTTGGAGTCTTGTGTGGACCCCAGAAAAGTATGTTCTTACAAACACATTGTTGTGTGTGTAAGCCTTTTCCATGTATGACATTTTGGTTAGATTCAGATAAGGGACCTTTTGATTAGGTCACTTTTGGTTAGAATGTTTTAATTTAGTTAAGGGCCTCTGATTAGATTTCAGACACCAGGATGGACCCCAATCATTGTGCAGAACTCCTACATACAAGGAACACACAGAGAAAGAGTGCTGCCATGTGGCAGAGGGCTCCAGGATCTCCTACAGCTGTGAAGAGACACAGAAACCTTGAGAGGCTGAGGGAGAGGCCAGAGGCTGGAATCATGGAGCAGCTTGAATCTGAAAACATCCAGCCTAGAGGATAAGGGAGATGTGTGAACAATTGTGTCTGATGACCCACTGCTTAGCTCAGGGACAAAATGAGTTTGAAGGAGAAGGCAGAGAGAGACAGGCAGGCCAAACATTTTACCTTGGGAGGAGTCCAGCAGCAGCTGACCCTTGTTAGGGCAGCATTTTTGATGATGCCTTGATTTGGACATTTTCACAGCCTCAGAACTGTAAGCTTTAACCCAAATAAATTCCAATAAAGCCAAACTATTTCTGGAAATTTGCATTGGCAGTGCTTGGCAAACTCAAACAGCTAGGGACACAGGTTTGGAGAGCTGCCCTGTTCCCAAAAGGCAGTGTTACCCTGCTGTGCAGTGAATTAACCTGTAAACTGTGGGTGTCTCCAGACTAAGCAGGATTGAGTACTGGTAAGATGGATGGGGATATTCTTGGCCAGCACAGCCTGCAAGACACGGAGTCAGGCAGGGGTGTCACATTGTTTGGTGACTTGTATAAAGTCAAAGATACCCCACTATGATGTACCTGGTTCAGGCAGTGGTTGGGAGGTGGACAGGGGCAGATGAAAGCATGGGACCTGGGGTCTGGTACAGCAGAGGAGTCAGGGCACAGAGAGTGACTTCTTGCTCCTTCTCCTTTTGCCCCTCCCTCCTTCTCTTGGCCCTCAGCATTGACCCTCTGAGGAGGCTGTTCTTACTCTTCCATATCTGGGTCACAGGCACAGACTCAGGTATCCTGTTTCCAGTCCT
>JAKSZT010053866.1:2735262-2845352 GCA_026826555.1 Tolypeutes matacus | reverse complement strand
AGATAAATAAGAATGAAATGATTTTCTGGAAGCCAATTCCACTCTGCCCTTTACTACTAACCTTTGTATTTTAATTGATTGCACCAAGGATTTATTTAATTTTCTAAAATTCACCTTGGCATGACTTAAGTTTTTAATTCATGTAGATAGTTACCTATTTTTGCAACATTTATTTTTCTGGGCACTCTAGGACAAATGGCAAAGTGAAACAAATGTGAACTTGGTATCCTTTCACCTGCCTTTCTCTGCCCCTTTCTTCCCTTCCAGAAGCCCCTTCTTCCTCACTGCAGTGCCAGCTCATGTCACTTCAAAAGTCACCTCAGCAGCAACATTCCCAGTGATAGGGCCATTCCAGCATTTCCACCATTTTTCTTCCCTCCTCCAACTCAAAAATCCTATTTTTTCAGTTTAACTGAAGTAATCTATCTCTCAGGAGAAAAGTAATCTAATTAAACTAATATATACTCTATTTCTTCCAACAATACCTTAATTGGTTAAGACAGCAAATATTCAGTATTTCCTCCTCTCATTTGCTTATAAAAATGAAGGATTCCTGTCTACTGGGTCAGCTACCAGGCACCCTTTCTTTGTAAAAATATGGATAAAGGGTTAAGTAAAGAGAAAACTAAGGCAATCAGTGAAGTTAAGTTGATCTATATCACAAAAGATAAGGAGTGTGATGCTTCAGAAGAATAAAAGAAGCTAAGTTAAATTTGAATTTCAGATAAACACTGAGTAATTTTTAGTGTAAGTATATCCCAGCTATTGTAATTTACCTGGCAGCCTCAAGTGTGTCCCCTTTCTTAGAATGTAGTAATATTCAAAGATTGTTAATTCAAATCTCTAATCTGTGGAATTATTATTTGTTAATATTGTCTTATTACAGTTTATAATACATATACTTACCCCATAATAAAGAAAAGTAGCAAACATGATATAGTTAGTTCGACTTTCTAATACAACCACATTAATATTGTGGTATGTTTCCTTCTAGTTCCCTTCCCATTTCTATAGGATTTTGTTTTGCTTTGTTTTATTACAAGGCAGCAAACACATGGCATACATCTTCCTTTGTGCCCACCTTCTTTTTTCCCGCTATTCACTATTGGAATTTTAGGAAGTGGTATCTCTCTGGGTTTGGCCAACTAAGAACCCCCAAGATATCTGAGGGTGCTCAGAGTAAATTCCTCCCCTAATTTCTTTCCCCTTTCCCCCCCATATACTCTTAAAATTCTTTCTTCAGTAAGTTTGCCACTCCCTTCTCAGTTTTGTTTTTATACTAGCCTTATTTTCTTCTTTCTCCTGTAAGTTTAGACTTCTTGGTTGACCTTGTCTCAAGTCTCAGCTTCATGGGCTACAGGTGAGCCTTGGGCTTTTGTGCCCCAGTCCCAAAAAAATGCATCTCTAGTTGCAGTAGATCAAATTATGTGCCCATTTAAGCATAATCTTATTTTAACCCACATTATGGTTATGAATCCATTGTGAATAGGATCTCTCAAAGATGTTATTTTTAGCTAAGGTGTGGACCACTCAATGAGGGTGAACCTTAATCCAGATTGCTGGAGTCCCTTATAAGCAGAAGAAATTCAGACATAGTAAGATAAATCCATGGGGAGAAGCCAGAAGCTGGTAGTCAGTGGAAACCAGAAGAGAAAGGTGAGGATATTGCCATGTGATGTGAGGCTGAGATACAAGCTGAGGAACCCCAAGGATTGCTGACAGCAAGCCCCAGAATGTTACAGACTTTTGGGACAAAGAATCATCTTGCTGATCCTTGGTTTTGGATTTCTCCTAGCTTGAAAACTGTGAGCCAATAAATCCCCATTGTTTAAGCCAAACCATTGTGCAGTATTTGTGAGAGCAGCTCAGGAAAACTGTGATACTAACCCTTTCCTAATACTGAGTATTTCCTTGGGAACCAGGGCCAGATCAGAAGAACTAGTTGACAGCTTCACTTACCCAAGCCACTAATAAAATTCTGTCTAGGTGTGCCAGGCCTTCCAATAGTAGTCTCTGCTCCCAGCTTAAAAGGTGTGAAGCCACAGGGCAGCTAGAGCCACCACCATCATCCCACAGCCAGCGCAGCATATCTGAAGTCTTAATTATCAGCCAAGAGCAGTTAACGGAGGAAACAGCCCTCCCTGATCTTCCTCCTGACACAAAGATTGGCTAGGAGTGAGAATCCTTGGATAAAATCACAGGACCACAAAGCCAAAGGAAATGGTCTAGGAAAATGCAAATAAATTCCCAGACCCTTAGGCTACTGGCATCTGACAAGGTAGAAGTCTTGCTTTTGAGTCCTTACAGGACCTACCATGCTTTGGGGGTCCAAGCAATCACAGGAGGAATCTGAAAAGACCCTGTACATATCTTGAAATTCTCATACATTTGCTGGAACTGCTGACTCAAAGCATTCTCCCAATGCCACTAAACTCAAGCGTTGCCAGTTTGTGTAAATCCAAGGTCATCTTTAGAAGATCCTGTAGGGAATAAAAGAGTTAAAAATAATAATAACAGAAAATGACATTCAAATTAGTATGGGAAGAGTAAGGATGTTACGGGGGTGGCAGTTGCTTAGGAAAATGTGAAGCCTGATTAATTTTGTAACCTTATTATTAGATTTGGTTGGTATAAATAACTCTTGGCTAAACTGGATAACGAAGCAAAGGGACAGTGCAAATGAATAAAATCACAAACAAAAAATATCAGATTTATGTTTCAGCCTCCATGCTCTCTAATAAATAATAAAACGCAATAAAAATAAAATTATTTCCCTGTTTGGTAGCTTTCCTGCCAATTTTGAAATTTTATTCAAACAAACCAGGTGGCTCTGATTCTAGAATTTCAGGTATCATAGAAGATATTGACCGGAAAGTGGATCTTCAAAATAGTCCTAAGGACAAACCCAGAGGATGACACTAACATTCTCTGCCAAGAAAAGAAATCTCCTGAAGCAAAACCTTCCCAAGCATATACAGCATCAGTTGGGTGACAGTGGGCAATTACTTACCATCTCTGGGTTTGGTTTCTTCATCTGTAACAGGATAATAATAATACTTACCTCACAGAATTGTTGGGAGTTAAATAAGTTAATTCAGGCATAGGATTTAGGCCAGTGCCTGGAACACAGTAATTATGCAGTACTATTGTCACTGTTGTTGATATAGTAGTGCCCCAGCTGTGTTCAGAAGTACACAGCCCAAAATCTTCCAGGAAGATCCCTTCCCAAACCTGTGGATGCCTGCTTCACCTCTAGAAGGACAGATCAGAAGCTTTCTGAATACATCTATCATGAAAGATTGTATTTACCTCTCATGGCTCTCTGTTTAATTTTACAAAATCTCCAAATTAGATGTGATTCCCTTTACATCTTCCATCCTATGTACCTGCCCCTTCTAAAGGAGAGTGGAAGGTACACACTATATTTATGCCATTTTGTCAAACATTTAGTTTGCACCTAAGGTCAGGGTATTCCACCCTGAGTGCAGGTTCAAAGGGCAAGAGCAAGACTGTAAACACACAGTAGATCCTGGGTACCATGCCTGGAAATTCCCTCCAGGCTATTGGGCACTTTGGCACCTTTCTCTTGCTGAAGCACCAAGACTTGCAGCAGTGACAGAGGCACTGAGAAATAGTGAGAAGTAGCTGACTTTTCGTACTCTGCCAGGATGATACCCATTCAGTCTTGGGCAGTCATCTAACAACCTCATTTTTTCTCAGCTGTGTTCAGCCATGGCCATTGACTAATAGTTGAAGCAAGAGTGAAGACATGAGGAAAGGCAGTGACACTTGCCAGAGAAAGGAAGACTCACACCAAAACTGGGGGGTCTTGCTACTAATGATTGGAAATGGGGCAGTCAGTATTTTTTAAATGTTCAACTTTATATTCTGAGGAGAATATGAAAATGAATTTTACTTCAATAAAATGGACTTATATACTAATTGGAATCTCTCAAGGTACTTGGTTGTAATCAGTTTTATAGGAGAAACATATTTGTGCTATGTAACATAACCTTGGTGCACATTCTTCATAATTCCGTGGATGCCAGTTTCACTTTTAGGAAGTACCCTCTAACCATTTTAAAAGGCAGATGCATCTTGATCACTTTGATGACATCAGAAAAGTACATGATAAATTTTTTTATGCTACTTTATTTCTCAAGAATACTTTGAAGCATGGTCTTGTGTCCTCACAGGGAGGTGATTCATCTCCAATCTAAGAGGTAAATCACAGGTGTTTGAGAAATATTTGATTATTCTGTTTTAGGAGAAACTATAGTCACCCATAACATCATTTCATCTAGCTTAGCAAACATGGTGAACAACACATTTATTGGGGCTCAATTCAAGGTCCTGGGTCTTTCCTTACCCTTCTATCAAAAGAGCTTCCTTACCCTTCCAATACCTTGAGTTTATACTTCTGGTCTCCAGAACCGTGAAAGAATAAATTTCTGTTGTTTTTAAGCCACCAAGTCTGTGGTAATTTGTAACAATCACCTCAGGTAACTAATATTGCCATCTTCCCCAATAGGTCTATAATTAGAATTTCCTAAACTATTGATAGAACATGATGGCCCATCAAAATGACAACAATTTATCAAACCCCTTTAATGGGTCCTTCAAATCAATGGAGGGTTGACCACCATGTGTTGGCCATTTCTTTATGCTATTTTTGAATCCCTGGATTCCTTAATCCTGTACAGAACCTGGGATGAATGAATACACCCACCTCCACCATGTGCAGGAAGTCATCCAATTGCACAAAGACCAAAAAAGACTGGAAATCCCACTCCTTAATTTCCTGGTTCTGTTTAAAGTAAGTATGGAGATTCTCTCCTCTGTCTTGAAACAACTGCTTGAAAAATCTCAGGGTGTCCACAACAACCTACAGTTTCCTCTGACTTCCTTCTACCTCACTTCCCAGGAGATTTTCTGGGCTGAGATAATTAGAGGCCTGGAATGCAAGCAGATTAGTGTCACTGGGCCTGGCTGTGGGTGCAAGCATTCCAAAATCTGCTGATGCCAACTTTGTACTGAATAATTGGTAAGGTAATATTTCCAGAAGCATATTATAAATAACATTTGGTGCCATCTTTGGTTCCAGAGGTGGACCAGGATCTGCATTTAAGCTAAATTATTTTGCAACCTCTGGCTACAGTGATTGGCTTAGGGATGAGTAAGTGACCAATCATTGACATTTTCATGAGACACAATGAGACTTTTGGTGAGACAGCTAGGACTGGGGCAGGTGTATTTTTTGGCTTTTGATAGTAAGATAATTCATGTGCAAGGGTTCCTTGCACCATCATTATTTCCCTGTATCCAAGAGACTTGCAGCTGGAAAACTGTGAAGCTGAAACTATTAGACAACCCTCTTAACCACCAGAGAGAGAGAGACAGAGATAATTGGGTCTTGATGATATCATTGAAGGCCCTATAGTAAGCCAGCTTTATTTTGGATTTTTTAGCCAGTAAATTATCTTAGTTACATCTTATCTAAATTATCTTTTTATTGATGCTAGCTTTGTTTGGGATTTCTTATATTTTCAACCACAAGAGACTTAACTTATAAACAGACAGTGATGGAGTAACATTAGTCTAGGAGGAAAATGTTCTGGGATTTGGTCCTGGTTTTCATGTCCAAGGGCAACTCTGTTAACATCCCTGAGCCTTCACCTACATCTTAAATGAGAATAATAGGGTTCTCCATGATCACTTCACAGGGTTCGTCTGAAAGTCAACTCAGAACATGTATGTAACAGCATTTTGCAGTAATGTGCTACATAAATGTTTTTATTAGCCAATCTTTACACTTGATGATTGTTTTCTCAAGACAATACAGCTCTTTGACGTAAAAGAAGCCAATTTGTGGGGACAGATGACCTGAATCCTCTCAAGGCTTCCAGTTCTGTACATGGATATAATCCTAGAGATTCACACTGCCCTGTTGGTGCTACTAAGAAGGAAGAGCATGAACTGTGTCATCTGAGAAGCTCTTTCTCAATAGCTAACAGGTACTAAGAGCTTACCATGTACATATATATATATTTGTACAGTATGGTACAGTCAATAAAGTAAGTACTTCCACCTTTAAAAATTTACAATGGCTACATGAAGTAGGCAGGGTGTGTATGCATAACCATGGGATACACTAAAGTTCAGAGAGGTTTTCCTTTGCCCAAGGTCAAATAGTGATGGAACTGGAAATGCACAAGGTAGCTGCTTTTCTGCTTCTAGATTTGGTATTCCTGCCACTATGCTATATTTTGTCAGGTTGGAAGATTATAAGGACTTGAAGCTACTGAAATGAGAAAGAGAAGTGAGTTCATCACTAAATAAGAGATCCGAGACCCATATATTTAGGAAAACACTTGCTAGGGCTCACTTGCTATGACATCTCTGAACATGGCTCTGAAAGCAAGGAAGTAGCTGCTCTGAAGTTTTTCCAGTAGCCCAGTCATGCCTCTCACCTAGATCATTCTCAGTTTACTATAAATGTATTCCAGCCCCACATACCTATAATACCACAGCAGAAAGGTGAATCCAGGTGGATATTAGGAAAGGCAAGACCCATTGCATCAACCCACACTCCCACAGACAGACTTCCCTCAGGATGTTTCCACTAAGTCTGTGCTCCAGCCCAAAGAGCTGGGACATTTGGTCCCAGGACAGTGAGGGCAAAAGCCTGAGGCAGGAACACAGGTTGAAAGGGGCAACTTCAGGAGATAATAGTGGGGAACATTGCTGTGACCATCTGGTGACTCAAATGCCTGGCAGCTGGACATCATTAGCTCTTGAAGAAAGGTGTAAGGCAGGGTGAGAGAGGTGTTGTCTGAGCAAAGCTGCAGGAGAAGTGCCCTGCAGTAGTTCAGCAGAAAGATCAGAAACCAGGACAGAGGATGGTGGCCTAAACAAGGCAGGGCCCTAGAGACATGCCTGGTCATGTGATGCTGATGCTCTCCATTCAATGCACAGACAGGAACATCTGCCTCAAACATCTGTCTGTCTCATTTTGAGCAAAGGATTAATCAGTGCAATGATAAATAGGAACAAGGAAACAAGGAGGAAGAGGTAGAATAAGCAGGAGCAAAAATCAGGTCTTTCTGGATAATCCTAGGGCTAGGGCACAGTGGATGGATGGACTCTCCAGTCCTGCCAGGGGTTGGCTGGGACTTAGGAGAGTCCACTATGCTGCTAACTTCCCCAAACCTCTCTCTTTCTCCAGATCCTTACAGAAGGTGTGGACATTTAGCTGGACTGTTCAAGCAGATGGGAGTAGAAAATTAGAAGAAAAATATTAGAATGTTAATTTTAAATGTAGTCTAATGAACTTTTCAGGTAATGTCAGAAAACATAGTGACTGGAACCCCAAAAAGGAAGGATGACTATTTAACCTTGAGGAAAGCAGGCATCTCCCAGTCCACAGAATAGTTTTATTGACCTAAATAACACTGAGATATGTGCTGTTGCCATAGGGGTGATGAGAAACACATGGAGGAGGACCCAGACTTGGTGGTTTGGGTCAATATACCATATCAGATCTGATTTCATCACCTGTCAGATCTGGCCTAATCATTTGTTTGACATCTGTTCCCCAGGGTTGGAGCATGTGCTTCCCTGCCTACTTGTCCTTCCAGAAAGCCTGTTCCACCTCAGGGGTGGGATTTTCCCCTTGCAAGAGTGGCCAGGAAGACTCTCTTTTGGATACCATCTAGACTTTGTGGCTCCATTTGATCACTACAGACTCAATGGCATAGATGACTGAATTATCTGTAGAATCTGAGCTGTAAAAGACAAAGCAAACCTCCTGGAATGTGTGGAACCTAAATCTGTATGTCCCTAAAAATATTTGCCACATTTTAAAAATATATATAAAATCGGTGGGAAATTCCATATAGTCTAGGTGTTCTTAACTTTTACTGCATAAAAGTTAATGAAAAGTGCAGGTCCTCTCCTCAGAACAAATTCTTCAGAACAAATGCTGATGATGCCTGTGTACATCCACAATTATACACACACATACAGGTTCAGGGGTTCACCAATATTCTGAGGATGAGTTTAAGAACTTCAAATCACAGCAAGTCTTCCTGTAAATGCAAGAGTACCTGGGGAAGAAAATGTTCAATTTATCACTCCACACTTGCCTGAATCCCAACAATGAGAAAAAGCTCTTTGCTTGGCAAAACAATACATTCCACAGTGGGTCAGGCCTCCCTGGGAAAAAGTTTGTCTCTAAAATGAACTACTCTCCCTCCCTGTGATTTTCTCATTTTGGTATTAGTTCTGATCTCTGCAGCAAGAGGAGGTTACTTCCTCCTCTACAAGACAAACCATCAGACATCTCAACATCATCCACATGGTTCACTTTGTTGTCACATTTCCAATGAAGAATGTAATGTCCAGGCACCATCCCCCACACACCCTTCTCCATTTTTTTGTAACCTAGCTATGTTTTGGAAGGGCTTAAAATCATACACTTTGGTAGTCTTCTCACAAAGTCTTAACTGAAAACTGTGCTCCCATAGTACAGAGTATAAATGACAAAGAAAGAGAGCATATCATTCAAAGGTTCATGCTAGAAACCCACCTTCACTAAGTTTAATTAAATTCATATCTGCTAATCAATGACACTGCACAAGTGATTATGGAAGATATTAAAGGGAGGAGGTGCTCACCTCCTCCAAATATGATCCAACCTTTGGGGAAATTATCAAATTTGAACAAAGGGAGAGAAACACAACAATGATTATATACATATATTGAATGTCATTATGTTGAAATACAAAAGAGCCAGGAAAATGGCAATTTGAATTTATTTTGAAAATTGGATATTTTTATTAAACCACAGTAAGTTTTCCAGCTTACTGGAAAATTATTTTAATTATATATGTAGCAAATTACATCTGCTAGGAAAACTCATTATAAAGTACAATGCCATCCTATGCATTACTTATTCTTCAGATCAAATCATGAACCCTGAATACACAATTGTGACAAGAATACACTGAAACTCCTGACAATATGGTCAACTGAGCTCATGTAGAAGGACCACCTTTTGCCACACACACAAAATATAACATTTAAATATATCAACTGGCTGGAAGAATAAATCCCTAGGTGATAGAAACAAAGACAATTCAAAGCCAGAAATGACAGCAGAGGCTAATGGTGGATATAAGTCCTAATAGGACAAGGTACTGGGGTTTTAATGCCCACCCAGGGAGGAGGCATGAACCCCAGTCCCCAAAAAGGCAGATTTGCTTTTATTTGGAAATAAAAAAATCCACAGGACTTAAAAAATGTCTCCAGCTGCTGGGGGAGGTGGGCCTGGGACTGTAACAAGAACCACCAGAGTTAATTCTCTGCCATTATGTGTGGGGTAAATGCTGGGGGGAGATGCAGCTGTCTCCCAGACTGGGCCTTGGTCCTTGCCAATGATGAGATACTGGGCTGATAAGCCAAGTGCTGAAATGTGTGGCTGCTCTTTGCCCTGAAAAGAATCTGAATGGGAAAGAGGCCATGTTCCTGTGATAGCCTTAAAAAGATTTCAGGCAGAGGTATTGCAGTAAGGGTAGTATTCAACACCCAGCAAACAGTCCAAGGATGTTGGCAAACAGAGCAGATTGTGAGCTTGTGTGGGAGACAAGGAGATGTGCAGAGTTAGGAATAGGGATGTTGTAAAGAAAACATTCATCTAAGTCAGCATCTCCCATAACTCTGAGGCTCACATGGTCAGGCTGGTGATACTCACACAGCCTCACTTCCAGAGTCCCCAAACTCCATTTTTTTCTGAGCCCACTGGAAGAGGCAGAAAGGTTTAACCCTTCACCTGCTCAAGGATAAGCAAGAGGTTACACTGGAGGCTGTGGGCATGCCACCTGATTTCTTGACATACCACATGAGGCCACTCTGGGTGGTTCTTCTCATTGACCAAGACTGGTATAACAACCTGTAACAGAGGCACAGGGCAGAAAATGCAGGCATTCAACTTTCTGACTCCATAAGAAAGACCATTCTAAGAAAAGCCCTTAAAGCTATGCACAACCTTTTGAAGGTCACAAAGGCCTAGAAGCAAGAAATAGGGTAAATGCAGGTAAGGATGACAGGTGTGAGAGGCACCCTAAAAATGTAAGCAAAGTTGGGACTCTTGAATCTTTCAGTGTGGTTAACATTAATTACTTTTGGCCACCTACCACTCTTCTTTTGGATCCAAAGGTGTATCTGGACTTACGCCTAAGCCAGTCACCACAGTTTGTTTTCCTGTACACAGTGACTGATGCAGGGGTGGACAAATAACCAAATGTGGGCTAATGAGAGCCAAGTAAAAGTCTTATTTGATCTTTTAGAAGAAGGGAATTCTCTTTTCTACTGGATTTACACTTCAAAGGAATAAATTCTGGAGGTACTGGTGGGCCACCAGCAATCATATGGGGCCTTAGAATAAAGTCAATTTGGAGAAAAGAGGGTTTACAGATAGAGAACGAACAAATCCTGGTGATATCATTTGAGCCTCTGAGTCAAGCTGCTGTTGAATTTTTTTTTAAGATAGATTGAGTTTTATATTACCAGAAAATTAGAAAGTTGTAATTAATACAACTCCCTAGGAACCCCTGCCTTCCAAAAGCTCATACAAAAAGCTAGAAAGACAAACAGATTATCAGGTAATGTGGTGAGGAAGCCACCACCTAAATAATGAAGAGGAAATATGTACCTGTATGGTTTGGTTCTGTATACGGCCAAGAAGTTCTTGTGGCTATGAAATAGAATACTGGGGTCCAGCATGTTCAATCCCATAGGGTAACCCTTGTCTGGTTGCTGTGGAAATATTCACTGAGCTGAGCATAACAGGGGGATAGAGAGCTCCCAGAGAGAAAATGTCACAAATTGAGCTCTATTCACATCTGTGTTAAGAAAAGGCAGAAGACCTAACAGGGAACAGAAGAGGAACTGGCATTTTCCTAGGATTTCTAAGACAAGAAGTAGTTCTTATTTGATCTCTATATACACACAGTTCTCACCAAGATCTGGCAGAGACAAAGTGCTGAATAGAGTTTCATAGAATAATTGAATGTATGCTATCTGAAGAAAAAGTGGTGGGTAGGTTTGGGTCAGATTCTGGAGGGTTTGGAGTAACATAAAATAATTAATGTGGACATTCTATGAAATGAAAAGTCATTCATTCATTTATTCAGTGGGTATTTATTGAGCATCAATTAAGTGCTAGTACTGTCCCAGGACCTCAGAGGATGCATCAATGAACAAAAGAGAGAAAAATTCTTGCCCTCATGAAATTAATATTCTGGAGACAAGTTCTGTGGAAAAAAATAAAGCAGAGTGAGAGGAATCAGCAATGTGGACTGTAAGGGTTGCAATTTTAAATGAAACAGCTAGTGTAGGCCTTATTGAGAAGGTAACACTTGAAAAAAACTTGGATGGATAGGGAGGGTGCTGTGCAGATACCTGAGGGAAGAATATTGCAAGGAGGAACAGCCAGTGCAAAGGCCCTGAGGTAGGAGCATGGCTGGTATGATCGAGGGGCAGTAAGGAAACAAGTAAAAGTGGAACAGAGTGAGAAATCATGAGAAGCACAAGGGTGAGAAAAAGAAGCCAGACACATGCAGCCTTGCCTGTAGGATTTTGGGTTTTACTCTATGTTAAGAATAGATTTTCCAAAGGGTGGTGGGCCACACTTGTGGGAGATGTTTGTGTGGGATGTGGTGGGAGGTGTGGGAGGTGGGCAACATGGGAATCCCAGTGGGTTCTGTGTAATATTTTGGGTAATCTAAGCACCTCTTAAAATATATGTATATATATATATATAAATAACATTTTTGTAAGCAAATACACATATATGCATATATATTTATATATCATTTTGCAAATGTTTGTATGTATTGTGAGAATTTTGATTTTTTACCCACAATAAAAATAAATTAAAAAAATAGATTTTCAAGGGGCAAAAGTGGGAAAATTGAGATGAGTTAGGAAGCTATTGCTATAATCCAGAAATGAGGGTGGCTTGGCACATGAGGCAGTGATGGAATTGGAGGGAAATGGTCTGATTCTATATAAATATTGAATGTGCAGGCAATATGGCTTCTTAATGGATTAATTGTGGGGTTGTGAGAGATAAAAATAAGAGTCAGTCACAAAAAGGGCTTCTGTTGTGAGTGGCACACATGGACGCTCACTTGCTCTTCAGGCAGAATCAACATTAAGAGATTTTGGAAGCATAATTTTTGTTACTAGGGCAGCTGGTGATCGTTGGTGCCAGCAACCCCTCCTCCCAAAAAAATATAAGAGTCAGGGTGACTCCAAGGTTTTGGGTTTGAGCAACAGGAAGAATGAAGTTGCCACTGACTGAGTTGGGGAGAACATAAGGTTAGAGTAAGTTATTGGGGAACACCAAGAGCTTGTTTTTGGACATGATATAATTTGATATATCTGGGAAGTGGATGTGTCTCAAGTGACTGGGCTTCCATCTACCATATAGAAAGTCCAAGTTTTGATTCCCAGGGCCTCCTGGTGAAGGCAAGCTGGCCCATGCAGTGAGCTGGCCTGTGTGGTGAGCTGGCCCATGTGGAATGCTGGTGCAGCAAGATGATGCAACAAAAGGAGACACAGAGGAGAGACAATAAGAGATGCAGCAGGCCATGGAACTGAGGTGGCAAAAGAGATTGAGTACCTCTCTCCCACTCCAGAAGGTTCCAGGATCAGTTTCCAGTGCTGCCTAAAGAGAAGAAAAACAGACACAGAAGAACACACAGCAAATGGGGGAGGGGGGGAGAAATAAATAAATCCTTTTTAAAAATTGGATATATTTATTGGACTTCCAAGTGGAGACACTCAGTAAGCAGTTGGATAGAGAATTCAGGGAGGAAAAGGCTAGAGATATAAATTTGGGAGGTGACAGGTACACTTTATAAAACCATGAAATTGGATGAAAGACCCATGGAATTGAGTATAAAGAGTGAAGAGGAGATGCCCAACAATGGGCCCTCTGGCCTTCAAATATTAAGAGGTTGAAAGAAGAAGAGGAGCATGAGTGGAAACTGAGAAGGAATGGTCATGGAGACAGGAGGAAACCAAAGGAAGCCAAGGGAAGAAATTGTTTCCAGGAGAGTATGATCATCAGCAGGGTGACCTGTTGCTCATAGGTCAAGCAGGGTGAGGACTGATCATTAGCCATTCTATTTATTCACATTGCCAGGCTCTATCACTCCTCTTCTGTGTAGTGTGGAGATGAAAGCCTAATGAGTGAGTGTAAGAGAAAATAGAAGAAAATGGGATATATCAAGAATAAACACATTTTCAAAAATGTTGCTATAAATGAGATAATAGAAAAGAGATGATAGCTGGTAGGGGAAGTGAGGCAGAGAGGTGTTGTTAATTTAATGGAAAGGGAAAAGTTAAGAATGAGGAGAGAGGAAAGAGAATTGCTGGGGCAATCTCCTCAAGGAGGTGAGAATGGATGGGACCTAGAGCAAATGAGGCAGTTTTAGTCTTAGGGTTGGCATCAAAATGAGAGCACAGTCTGTCTGTAGCAATGGATGGGAGGACAGAATATATGCGCATAGATATTAGCAGATAGGGTAGATTTAGGAGTATGTAGAAATTTTATTCCTTTCTTTCTATTTTTTTCCCTAAGTCCCAAGAGCATTACAGGGTAAGCTATAGAGAGTGGGCTTTGGATGTTTGAGAACAAAATATTGTGAGATAGAGATCCAGAAGACAGTAATTGGAGTAGAAATCAGGATGTCTGTTAGGCAGCATAAAGGATCTATTAGAGGTTCAAGGTTATGAATTTAAAGTGAAACCTGTTGGTTTTTTTCTAGCCTCATTGAATTTCATACTCTGAAGGAAGAGAGTAGATAGAAAATTGAATTTCTCCAAGATTGTGATTTTTGCCAAACAACTTCAATAAAGCCAGGGAGAAGCAAGTGAGACTAGAGAATGATTATAATGATGGATCATGGCTAGGTAAGGGGGGAGAGAGAATGTGGAACTGGGCAAGGGGCTGTGGAAAGATGGCAGGATCAATAGATTGGAGGTTCCAGGGGGGTCAAGAAATTGTCATAGTCTGGATATTAAAGGTAGTGAAAGGAGTAATTGTCAGAGAATGAGATGCATGAAACTGGGCTATAATAGTGATTATTGTTATTGCAAGGCTTGGGAATGGTCACAAGATGGGACAGCTAAGATAGTGAGAGGATAGGGTCATTGGAGGATAAAGTTACAAGGAACACTGAGGCCAGACTATTGGAATGATATTTATGTGCCTAATGATAAAGCCAAGTGTTAAGACAGGAGTAATGTTGTAAAGTCACAGTGAGCCAGAAGCTAAAATTATACAGAAATGAGGGGAGTGCCATCAGTACCAGATGCAGCAATGAGGAGAGTGGGTGACTTAGTCTGATGACATGAGATTCAACTGCGGGTCTTTAAACATGGTCTGGAAGCTGCAATGAGGAACAAGGAGTATACCTCTCCCATCTGCAAGGGAAGCTGAGTCCTCAGTGGAGAGCCAGGTTTGGTTAGAATAAGGTGACAAGACTGGTCAGAGAAGAAGTTGAGGAAAGATTTTATGTGGGGTATAGAATGACAAGACTTCCCATCCTTTATGGAATACCTACAGTGTAACACACTATGTTCTAGGCATTCTAATATACTGTTTCTAAATTCATAAGTCCTCCAAGGTATTTTGGACTTGACAGAGGTGAGCTAACTTGCTTAAACCACACAGATAAATTTGGCAGAACCAGAATTTGAAACTAGGTCTGTTCTACCCCAAACCCCATGCTCACTCTCCAAAAATTAAAAATTCAAACAAGCATCCAAGTTTCAGTACTCTAGGAAAAACAACCCATCAGCAGTGAATATAGTGATTGGGAGGAGGAAGAAATGGAACAGGAGAACTGGTTACTAAATTTTGTCAATTCTTCTTTTGAAATATGTTTTGGATGCATTTGTTATTTTTTGCCTTGTATTAGTGCAAAGGAACAATAACAAAAAATAAAACATTTGAATTTACAACTTTCTCCTCTCTTCAGTGCCTTCTCCTGCCCTCTTCCCCATAAGCATGCACTCACAAAAAACACACTCACATATACACACACAACAGGACATCTCTTAGCCAGGTGGATTCCTTAGGCCTTTGTATGCAAAGTGGGGAGGGGGGAGGAAAAGGTAAGTAAGTCCCCAGAGAGGCTAAACTGATATTTAGGACAGCTGGGAGGAGCAGGAGGGGACAGGTAGGTGAGCAAGGTTTGAAGTGACACCACATCAGCTTCAGATTGTGTAAATGAAGTAGACGAGAGAAGAGGGATGGACTATGGGTTGTTTTTACAGGTTTTGATAAACACAAGTAAAGGACTTGAGGTATTTTAGTGTAAATTATTTTATTTAGGTTTTAAATAAAGACATTTACATGGTATAACACTTAAAAAATATAAACATTTTTGTAGTGGCAAGTAAGTCTTCTACCCATGCCTGTACCTCAGCTATGCAGTTTCTCACCTTATGATTACCCTGTTAATTAATCATTTTCTTCCTTTTTTCCTCTTCTTCCTCCATCCCTTCCTCCTTCCCTTTCATTCTCTTTAACATAAATGTGAGCACACTATGTAGAATTCCATACCTTTAAAAAAAATCTTAAAAATTGTTCCATGTTACCATTCTTTTTAACAGCTGCACACTATTTTCATTGTACAGATGGAGTATAATTCATTCTCCCAGTACGCTGTTGATGAACATTTAGTTTGTTTCCAATCTCTTTCAATGAGGCAGCAATGACAATTCTTGAACATTTGAGGATCTGCATTATTTTAAAAATTACTTTTGCTTGCTGGGCTACATTTCCTTAACCATGACACCAGTTTGAGCAGGGCCCAGGGCTGATGTTCAGGCAGTAAGACCAGGCTGATTGGTAACATACTGGAATACTTCCAGTCCTTGATAACTGATGCTTCCATGGGACCCTGCACATTCTCTGTTGTCCCAGTCCCTTCCTGGAATAACCCCTCTCTCCAAAGTCTCATGTGAAAGCAACTAAACAGATAACCCTTGAGCTGGCAGGGCGTCTCCAGGACCTGGCTCCAAAATGGAGGTCAATTTTAGGTAAATTCTATTGCTACCCCCTTCCCCAGTCATACATGTTTTGAATATTTGATTAACTACACATGTCTTGGCTCCTCAAAGCAAGCATTTTATGGCTAGGCTCCTGTCTTGTATTTCACTGGTACCCCATAGCACCTATCACACGAAACATCATATAGCTAGTACTCTGCATATACTTTTCCCACAGCCTTCAGGACCTAGGCATCAATCCTCTGGAATACACATGCCTGGCTTGCAGGGAAGTTTACTCCTATTCCAGAAAGGGCTAAGTGCCCCAAGACTCTCTTCTGAGTATTGCCCTGAAATTTCCTGCACTCAAAGCTTCCACAACTGTGCCTTGGAAGCACTTCATAAGCCACATCTTTGTCTTCCTCCCTGAGCTCCAGGAAGATCCTTCCAAATGCCTGTTGGACATTTCCAATTGGATGCCCCAACTTCTTGTGTTAGCACAAGGCTGACCTTTGGTAAATGGTTGTGTGATGAATGATGAGAAGAAATTCAAAACCACCCATTTAACTCCTATCCAGAAATAAAAACTGTTTATAGCCTTTCACCTCCTTCCACCCCACTAACTCATTAGAAATGCCCTTCTTCACCACTCCCTGTCTTCTCCAGGCCTCCCCAATTTACAGGAGGGACCAAGAGATACTTACATAAAGAGTGGTTAGGACCCCCTTGACTTTGGCTTCACCCCAAACCAGGACTCATCCAAGTCTCAGCCCCTTCAGGCTCACCTGACTTCCACTCTGATTTCCCTCACCTCCCATCTTAAAGCTCACCCATATTGTCCACATCTCAGATGTGAACTCCTGAACTTCAGGGCCAACTGGCTCTGCCCCTCCACTCCACTCGGACCTGGCCCCTACGGTGACCCCACTCGGCGACATTTTTCTCCAGACGCCTCGAACCCGGTCCCAGTCATGGCTGCCCTTGCATCCCCGCCCCTCTACCTCCAGTCTCGCCTCCTTAGACCTCCCTTCCAGATTCGCCCCTCGCCCGCTTTCGCGACTCCTCCTCCCCTCCCTAACCCCAGCTTCAGCCAGCGCCAGGTCCCCCACCCACCCTCACCTCAGAGAATAGAGCGGCCAGGTGCTCCAGAGGCGCCACAGACAGGTCTCCTCAGAGCTCTGCGCAGAGAAGGCTGCTGGGCCTGGCGCCTAGGGCCTGGTGTGCAGGAAGAGCCCCTTAGTGCGACGCATGGGGGACAAGGGTTTCTCGTCCAACCTGGGGCCACCACCAGCAGAGGCCGCAGCCCCCATGCAGCAGTGCAGCCCAGGAAGCCTGGAAGCAGCTGCTCCACCTCGGCCGGCCCCGCGCTGCACTCTCAGGCCATGGCAGCTGGCAGCAGGCTCTGGGCCACGTAGGCCCCCAGGTTTAGCAGTTGCGGGTCTGCGCTGGCCATCTCATCAGTGTTCTCTGCGGCAAGCGTGGCCTGCTTCTCTGCTCCCAGCATCTCATGTGGCCTTGTGCGGCCTCGGTGTCCCTAGCAAATTTGGTCCCCTCCTATTGGGTGTATGACTCCTGGTCCCGCCCCTTCCAGCCTAAAGAGTCAGGAGAGAGACAGCTGGAAGGGATGGGGCCGCGTGGCTGTTTCCAGGAGACCAGTGGTAGCTCCTACTTAGTGGCTAGTCTGTGGATTGAAGGTGCCCTAGGGTTAGGGTTAGGGTTAGGGTTATTTATTGGGTATGTGGAGAGTAGGTCAAAGGATATAAATACTGTTAGGCATCTTTCTAGCAAAGGTCAGATTAAATTACAGGCCTACAGACATGGAAAATATTATGTTCTCCCACCTCTCACCCAAATTTGTAATTCAAAATGGAAACAAATCCGAGGTGTAAAATAGTTGTAAGGAAATTCAATGAAGTTTTGATCCCTTTCTCAAGAGGACAGCTTAAATATTTTAGAACAGTGCTGTCCACTAGAACATCCTGCTAGGAATGAAATGTTCTATATCTGCACTAGACACAGGTGGCTCTTGAGTACTGGAAATGTGGCTAGTGCAACTAAGGAACTGAATTTTCATAATCATGTTTTGTATGCAGAGTGAGTTCAGGGCAATTAGCCTCCTGTAAATCCTTCAAATAAAATTTCAGCCTATTTCATCCCCTTCCTCCTCTGGCCTCACTATAAATGAAAATAGAAACAAAGGAGCCTGGAAGATGACTTGAGGATGTCTGTCTGACAGTGAAGTTTCCTGAACACTGACAATCCCAACTTTTGTTTTTTCTTCAACAACACATCTTAATCTCTATTTTAGAAGTAGATTTAAAGAGCACCCATATGGGTTTTTTCAAAAACAATTGTGATGTTTACTTTATATTATAAAATTTTGGTAAGAAAAATAAAATAAAAAGTGTATTAGTTACCAATTGCTGTGTAACAAATTACCCCCAAACTCAGCAGCTTAAAACAGAAATAAATATTTATTATCCCACAGAATAGTTAGAAGAATCTCCCTCCAGCCATCTTGGATGTCACTAAATGAAAACATTAGATGTAAATGGGCAGATGTATTGGATGCACGTCTAGAGAGTCTGGTACCTCTGGGGCTCCATCCAGGAGACATGCATAACAATATTAATTGTTGCATTGTCTATAATAGCAAAATAACAGGAAACAAAGCAAATGTGCATCAATGTAAAATGAATAATTATGGTATGAGAGTAAGATACTGTATAGCAGTGAAAGTGAATGAACTATAGCTGCATGCATCAACATGGATATTGAACAAGAAAAAGGCAAGTACTGCAAGAGAATACATTCATTATTATATTTACATGAAGTTTAAAGTGAAATTAAACAAACTTTGTCAAAGGAACATACATATGTAATTTGCAATAAAAGAAAAAGAAAATATGCCACTTGGACTCTGAATGTGGTGGGGCAATTCATTCCAGTTACTGAGAATAAATGCATTATTATTCATTTAAGTGTTCATGACTCATTTTAAAAATGTGAATTAAATATCTTAAAGATTAAAGTTTATAATAAAGTCTATTACTGGTGACTTCTTTGTCATCAAATCCATTAGGCTCTGTTCAGGCTTTGTGAAAGCATTCTATTCTCTTAACTTCCATGGCAAGCCTTGTCCTAGTTCCCCACTACCTTGAGTAGCCACTCCTTCTGATTCTCTTTGGCTACTCTCTCTTTGCTTATCCCTTCAATATTGGGGTTGTTTAGGCAACTGAGACCTCCTGGACTTCTCACGTTAAAATCTTTCCTTGTATGAGTTTGTTCGCCCAGGCCACAAGTCCTCCTTTTATGCTAATGGCTTCCAAATCTGTATCTCCAGCCCAGAAATGAGTACATTTAATATTTTGGGGTAAAACCTGTTTTTCCCTCAAATCATCATAGAAGTTGTTCCATTGCTTTTTGGCACTCAGTGTTGAAGAGAAGTCTGTAGCCAGCTTGATTTTTGTTCC
Source organism: Tolypeutes matacus (assembly GCA_026826555.1). Taxonomy (NCBI): domain Eukaryota; kingdom Metazoa; phylum Chordata; class Mammalia; order Cingulata; family Chlamyphoridae; genus Tolypeutes; species Tolypeutes matacus. Next base: position 2,825,814 of record JAKSZT010053866.1, on the reverse strand, counting down.
TTTGTGGATAACATTTCAGAAACTATAGGAATGTTTAATTAAGGGATTTTTTCCCTCCCTTCTTAATTTCATGATTCAAAAGAAATATTTTAGAATGTAGCCAAATCGTTGCATTGAATTGATTTTTTCCCCCTGAAATTGTGAAAACCTACTTGGTTCTCATAATAAGGTGTTTCTTCACAGTAGGAAAGACTGTTCTATGGAAACTCTGATTATTGCTTATTTTCCACTTGCTTTTTGTGATCTCATTCTCTGGTGAAGTGAACTGATAGTGTATGCTAACAATTGCATGTAGGGGATACATTCTGAGATACTAATCAAGATTTTTCATTCTCCTGTTTTTTTTTGTTTTTTTTTTTTTTTTTGATGTTGTCCTGTGATTCTCCATCCAGTGAGTCAGTGATATTTAATGCCCCGGCGGGGTGTGGATACAACCTAAAATAGTCCATTGAATTTCTGAATAGAATTTAAACACATATCAGAGACAATGGCCCTGAAAGCCATGCTATTTCTTTTCTTTAGTGTAAGAGCCAAGCACTTAAGAGAGAAAAACACTTATATTGTAGTACATGTTTGTTTTAATTTCAATAGATTGGCTTTGAATACAGAGGGCACAGTCTAGAAGACTGTGAAATTAGATTATATAAGCTAAATCATAGAGGTATAAAAATGCATGGCAATATGTTAAGCAGATTTCCTTACAGGGAAGAGATAAGAACTCTTTCTGGAATAGGGAATGGAGAGGGGCTGGGAAAGCAAAGTAAAGGAGTAGATGACAACTTGGATATGGCTGTAGAATTCTTGACACTTTCAGGTGGAGAGCTGTTGGAGAGACTGCTATGCCTAGCCAACATGGCTACTGTGGTTAGCGCAGAGTGACGCATAATGGCCTGATCTGTAGCCGAAGGTCTTCCCGGAATTGACAGCTGCTCACTTTGGTGCACTAACCTCAAATCTGCCTCCAACCCCAGCAACAAGGTCCGCCAATCCAACATCACCACGCACCCCTACCCCCATCTTGCCTATAAAAGACTGTGCACTTCCTCAATAAAACAGACCTGCCCGAAGAAACCTGATCTCCAGAGTCATGTCTGTGTGGCTAAGTGACTGTGTGATTGACTCTGTTTGGCTCTTACCCACTCGGGCTCACCCTGCCAAGGAAGCCGCCACAACTGGCGCCCAACGTGGGGCAGTCCCCTCTTTCAGCATCTGCTCCTTGGTGAGTCTCCGAGCTGCTCACCCTCTACCTCAGTAAGTTACCCCTCTGTTCCTGCCATGGGAAATACTTCCTCCGCAGAGTAAGCACCAAAGGCTCGTGCCATTCATGCTCTCCTAGCTTCTAGGTGTGTAAAAATCTCTGAAAAGCTTGTCCATGAATATTGGAACATCCTCCTTCATCTCAATCCCTGGCTCACCAGTGCCCCTCTCTGGGACCCTGCCACCTGGGCAAAGCTCCTACAGCGTGTGCGCTCCGATGAAGTCCACGAGGGAAAATCCTTCCCATTAGGCCTTATCCCTGCCCTCCTAGTGATTCACGCCTGTCTTATAGGCGCCCCCCCCCTGAACAATCTGCTCCAATCACCTCTATCCAGGCAACGACAGCCTCCGTTGCTCCCTCCCTTCTGCCACTGCCACCTTCCCCCTACAAGCCACCTCCTCCTGCTACTTTACCCTACTATACCTACCACCAACTAGCCCCCCGAGGTTAAAGTCTGTTCGCCTACTAGCCCCGTGCCACCTCCTACTAACTCTATTAGTTCCTCATGCTCTGCCACCATACCTTCCTCTCATTACACCTCTCCCCCTCCTTCCTCAACTGAGTCCAGTCCACCACCACGCCCGGCTCCAGTTCCGGTGCTTCTGCCCAGCGCAGCCGCCGCTGCCACCTCCATAGCTGAGCCACCTCCGCTCACTCACTTCAAGCCCCCAAAGCGTAAGGCGCACGCGCCTGGCTCCTCTGCTCCCCCCATGTGGTCCCTCTAACAATCCTTTTTTACACAGTTCTGCCACTTCCTCCCCATTTCCTCCCCGGCCACCCCCCACACACTCGCCCTACCTTCCCGCCTTTCCAGTTGCCCCGCCCAACCCACATTCATCTTGTCACCTTATACTGCATCCATCTTGTGAATCAATGCCCCAACAACTTCCTGCCCTACACCCATCCCCTGTGCCTCCACTTTTCCCACCAAATGCTTCACAGCCATTTTGCATTCCCCCCTCTCAAACTACTCCTACACCTCCTCACTTATTTCCTGTCAACCTATATCGCACACCCACTGCTCCACACAGCTGGTACCCTCATGATAATAAAACTATCACCAATTTACGCAAAGCAGTTCAAGAAGATGGCCTTAATAGCCCCTATGCTCAAATGCTTCTTGAAAACCTTTCGTTCAAATACAACTGCCCTATCGATTGGAAAAACCTCGCAGGCGCCATTCTTACTCCTGGAGATTTTGTCACATGGAATGCCATGTTTAATGATGAAGCTGACAAAACCGGTGTATGTAATCTCACCAACGGCATTACCGAGCTTCCCCCTGATGCCCTCAAGGGTGAAGGACAATGGGCTCTCCCCTCTGTACAGGCAACATGCCCACCTCTCTATTTTGAACAGTGCTATGCTATTGCAAAGACCGCTTTTCATTTTTTTCTTTTTTTTTTTAATTGTGGGTAAAAATCAAAATTTTCACAATACATACCAACATTTACAAAATGATATATAAATATATATGCATATATGTGCATTTGCTTACAAAAATGTTATTTATGTATATATATAAATATATTTTAAGAGGTGCTTAGATACCCAAAATATTACATGGAACCCACTGGGATTCCCATGTTGCCCACCTCCCACACCGCCCACCACATCCCACACAAACATATTCAAATCTATATGTGATGCTGAAGTTTTTAGGTATACTTCCAGAGACTGGAGCCTCTGGCCACCTATGTGCCAGGTGTGCATGGAATCTTGGTGGAGCTGCAACTCCTACCCTACAGCTCAATGGACTCATCCAAGTCACCTGGCGAGGAGACAACGATGGCCAATGGCCATCCCAGGGAATGGAGAGGGCCTGCATCTGCAAAGACCGCTTTTCAAAAGCTCAACCCACAAGGAAAACCTGTTACCTTCGCAGACCTCCTCCAAGGTCCAAAAGAACCTTTCTCAACATTCTATAGCTGAGTCAAGGAAGCCGTCTCTCGGAAGGTCTCCCATGCCACCACTGCTGAGGCTTTGCTTAAAGAACTCCTCTGGGAAGGTGCAAATACCGCTTTTAAACAAGCTATTACGCCTATCGGTAACTAGACCCCTGTCAACTGGGTTTTAGCTTGCAGAGACATTAACTCCCTAACCGATTCCTCTATTGCCTCCGAGGCTGCTTCTGCTGCTGTCGCTGCCTCCAAAAGCTCCACCTCTATCCTTGCTGCCACATTGGTAGAACAACTCCACCTCCCTAAAGGTCCTAGAACCTGCTATAACTGTCATCAGCCTGATCACTTTGCAGGAGAGTGCCCGTCTAACCCTTCACATACGCAACAGCCTACCCCTCCTGTGACAAGTCTTGCACCCCCCCCGGGACCCCACTCCACCTGCCCACGATGCAAAAAAGGGTTCATTGGAAAAAAGCTAGCAAATCCATGTTGATATACAAGGTACTCCTCTGCCACCTTTAAACTTGGCCAGGGGGCCCTCTTAGCCCCACCACTATGAGAGGACTGTCAACCCACAATATACTGGACCATCCCAATAATGCAGAATAAAGCCTTCCTTAACCTAACTATACAAGGCAAACCTATCACTGGACAAAGTGATACTGGAGCAGACATTTCCGTCCTCTGGTCAACTGATGTAGATCCCACCTGGAAACTACAGCCTGGCCCATTAGTCCAAGGTGTCAGAGGCCTAAAACCAGCCCAATAAGTTGTCAACACATTACATTGGACAGACCCCGATGGGTCCACAGGGACTTTCTGCCCCCTTGTAATGCCAACAATTACACACTCCCTCTGGGGATGTGATGTTCTCCCTAAAGTTGGGGCTGTCTTAACTTCCAATCCTGCGATCCACCCCCAATCCTAGAGGCCACTGTCCATCCGCCCGTATTCACAGTCACCAAACCATCACCCATCAAATTAAACTGGAAAACAACAAATCCCATTTGGACGGAACAGTGGCCATTGCCTTGATCAAAATTAGAACCATTACAACTCCTAGTACAAGAACAGCTCCAATTAAACCATATTGAACCTTCTATTAGCCCCCACAATTCACCTGTCTTCGTCATTAAGAAAAAATCTGGCAAATGGTGCTTACTCCATGACCTAAGAAATATCAATGTGTAGATGGAAAAAATTGGCTTCCCCCAACCAGGCTTGCCCCATCCATCAGCAATCACTAGTGAATATTCCATCATTGCTGTAGATATTAAGGACTGTTTCTTCTCCATCCCTCTTCATGAGGAAGACCACCCATATTTTGCTTTTTCTATCCCCGCCACCAATAACGCCATCCCCCAGCAAAGGTACCAGTGGACAATTCTTCCCCAATGCATGAAAAATAGCCCTGCAATCTGTCAATTATTTGTGTCTGTGGCCACTTACCCTCTATTGCCATACTGTCAAGTAATCCTTTACATGGATGATATACTCCTAGCCCATTTACATCCTATTCACCTGCAAGAATGCCTGTGGTCCCTCTTGCACAATTTTAACCAGCTAAATCTCACAATCTCCCCAGACAAAGTCCAGCACTGTCCACCCTTTACCTTCCTGGAGTTCACCATCAACAAAAGCATTACTCCCACTGTCCCTGCCCTTGATTTACCAAACCACCGCACATTAAACATGTTGCAGTGCCTGTGAGGAGACATCAACTGGCTCCGTCCACACCTAAACATTACCACTCATGAACTTAAGCCACTCTTTAATCTTCTGGAAGGAGATCCCAATCCATCTAGTTACTGCACCATTAGTGAGCCAGAGCATGCATGCATTAACCTTCTTAACAACAAACTGAAAAATATGGAGCTAGCGTGGTTCCAACCTGATCTCCCACTCCTCGTGCTAGTTATAAACACCACAGGTACCCCAACTGCCCTGTTATATCAACATGAGCCACTCTTCTGGATCCACCTGGCACTCAGCGGTTTAGGAAAAATTACCCCATACTGCAATGCTGTTTGTATTCTTGGGAGAAAACTCAGAAATACGGCTATCCGCCTATTTGGCATTGAGCCCGACACCTTAGTACTCCCGTTCACCCAAGAACAACTTAATCATCTTATACAGAATAACTTAAATATGCAAGTCCTCCTTGCTGGGTTCACGGGACAAATAGACAATCACTTGCCCAAGCACAGACTCATAACATCCATGACCCTCCTTCCATTTATCCTTTCCTCGCATGCATTCCCCTCCACCCAACCTATCCCACATGCAGCTCTTATATTCACTGATGCCAATAAAACCCACAGTGCAGTTGTTCTCAAACAATCCAATGTTCCAGATAAAATTTCTGTCTACCCACATACTGGATCTGTACAACAAGGAGAGCTTTATGCTCTATTCCTAACCTTCTTATATGATCAAAACCTTCCCTTAAACATTTTCACTGACAATGCCTATGCTGCACAAACTATAAGAGTGCTGCCACATGCCATCCTTATAAAATGTAACTCCAAGATGAGATGCTCATTGCCATAAAGTTTCTACTAGAAAATCACAAATTCCCTTGGTTTATACAACACATCTGCTCCCATATTAATCTCCCTGGTCCACTGGCACACAGTAACTCTGTAGCTGATTCCGTGCTAACAATCAAGGTGCTAACCACTGACTTAGACCAAGCGAGATTACTTCATGCCAAATTCCACAAGTCCGCTTGCTCCCTACACCAACTCTTCCCTTCATTAACCCAACAGCAATGCAAACATCTTACACATGCATGTGCACACTGCGCACCTCTCCTTCCAATTGGCACCCTCCAGCCCCAAGAAATAAATCCTCGGGGCCTCCGGCCAAATGCCATCTGGCAAATGCATGTTACACATGTCCCTGTCTTTGAAAAATCTAAGTTCCTCCATGTCATTGTTGACACCTTCTCAAAATTCATCTTTGCCATCGCCTTAACAGGTGAAAAATCCAAACATGTCATAACTGCTTGTCTACGCCTTTAATCAAATGGGCATACCATGGACAATAAAAACAGACAATGGCCCATGTTACTCATCAACAAAGTTTCAGCAGTTCTGTGCATCTTGGCAACTCAAACACAAAACTGGAATCCCATACAACCCCCAAGGTCAAGCTATCATAGAGCGCACTCATTCCACACTTAACAAATTGAAATATTAAAAGGTGAATACCCTCGGGATACCCCTCGGGATTGCCTAAATAAAGTCCTAGTCACACTAAATTTTCTCACCTTCGATGATAATCGATGTTCCCCTGCCATTCAACACTGGGGTGGGATAAGAAATGCCCACGCCCATGCCCTTAGTCCATTGGAAAGACCCTTTAACCAATTAGTGGAAAGGACCCCATCCCCTGCTAACACAGGGATGAGGATATGCTTGTATCTTTCCAGAAGATGCAGAACAACCACTCTGGATACTGAGCTGACTAGTCAAACCAGCAGTACCCAACACGGAAACCTGCTCAGCCCAAACCAACGATGAAGCCCCCGCACTGCAACAGACTACTCACAGCAAGTAACCCCACACTGGCACACACACTGTCGCTCCTCTATCTATCTCTCTCATTCACATTGTGGGCACCTTTCCTGCCCATTATCACCACCTCATCACAATGGATATTTACAGTTAGAGAACAGTTCAGCTCATACTACAAATCTGGTGCCGCCTTCATTGGCACCGCATATTGCCCACCCGCAGGTTGTCAGACTCCCATTACCATATCTATTAACCCTACTTCATTCACAGTCCCCACAGCAAGGCCACCATTCTATGCTACTTCACACCCCTATGCCTGCTTTTTGCATCAACAAACACAAAGTTATTGTACTCAAAACAACTATGACAAGGAGTACAGTGGATGTCCCTATTGGTCTTGTGTCCATGGAAACACTGACAACAGTTACAACTAGTTCTCGAATCTACCATGATTTCCCTTTGCTCCTTACAAGTAAAAATTACCTCTCTTGCCCAAGTTTCATTACAGAACCATTGAGCTCTCGACCTCCTTACAGCAGAAAAGGGAGGCACCTGCCTGTTCCTGCAAGAAGAGTGCTGCTATTACATCAATGAATCCAATATAGTTGAAGAAAATGTCAAAAAAACTCAATAAGATTTGCAATCAAATTATACATGGACAAACCAACCCCAACCCCTTCCTATAGTGGCTAAGGTCTCCACTTACCACCTGGCTTGCCCCCTTATTGACCCCCTTATACTAATTGTTATCATCTGTGCAGTCACACCCTGTTTTGTTAAATGGATACATAGTCGTATAGAAAAAATCTCTGCCTTTGTAGTATACAGCCTGCAGCTAGCACAATATCAGCCAATTGAGCAAGGTAACACAGAGGTCACCTCTGCTGTCTAACCCACACACCTACAGCCTGCTCACAAAATGCCTAACCACACGCAGTCAGCCTCCATAACGATCAACGAACAGCAAAAAGCTGGGTAAGAGCTCAAACACAGCCAACCCAACGCCTCTGTCCTCCTTTATGGGCACTCAGCAGGCAGCCAATGATGGGTAAGAGCTCTCAAAAGAGACAACCTAACACAGGCGCTGTGGGCCCCTGGCTTCTGGAAGCTTAGCTGTTAGCCAATGACAGGTAAGATCTCTTAAGGAGACAACCTAAGACAGGCGCAGCTACCCAAAAAGCCAAAACCAGCCTTGCTTATAAAACAAAACAAAACAGAGGAATTGTTGGAGAGACTGCTATGCCTAGCCAACATGGCTACTGCATTTAGTGCAGAGTGACGCATAATGGCCTGATCTGTAGCCGAAGGTCTTCCCGGAATTGACAGCTGCTCACTTTGGTGCGCTAACCTCAAATCTGCCTCCAACCCCAGCAACAAGGTCCACCAATCCAACATCACCACGCACCCCTATCCCCACCCTGCCTATAAAAGACTGTGTACTTCCTCAATAAAACAGACCTGCCTGAATAAGCCTGGTCTCCAGAGTCAAGTCTGTGTGCTGTGTGGCTAAGTGACTGTGTGATTGACTCTGTTCGGCTCTTACCCACTCGGGCTCACCCTGCCAAGGAAGCCACCACAGAGGCCAGGGAATGGCCTGAAATGATAGCTTTTATAGAGAAATGGGTGTCTGAGAGCATGGGAAACTTGAGCCTTGCCTCCTGGGGATGACTGGATAAACTGTAAGCAGAATAAGAAGCCTCAGCTGGTGTTGGAGTAGCAGTAGATGAGGGCAGTATTTGGGAGATAGACCTGAAGGCAAACTTTCACATTCTCCCATGTCCTAGCATGGTTCAGGGAGAGGAGCTGGCACTACCTAAGATCTTTGCAGCATGGGTAGAAGGAGGAGAATAGAAAGGCTTAGAGGGCCAGAGAACTCTAAGTAGGTTAGCATCAAGCTGAGAAAGACAGAGAATTGGTAGTGCTAGCATCTAGAAGTCATGGTGGATTAGGATTGTTACTAGTCATGGTTACTAGGATTGTACAAGGCTGTTTATATCTCAGCAAGGACAAAAGGCAGATGTAGACCAGATACTTCTCCCTGCTGGCCAGGTCTGTAAGGTGCCCAGTCACTTATATTCCTCCAGATAAGAAAGTAAAATGAAAAATCCTGAATAGACTCTAGAACCATCAGAAGTGATTGCATTATCTTAAATTATCTTGAATTCATGGATCAGTCTGGGTTTGATCCAAGCCCCTCTATGTATTATAGAAATGGTAAATTTAATATAGAAATTAGAGATTATCTGAATGTGGGTGGGGCTAGGACATAAAGGTCTAGAATGCTGTAGCTTCATGATCAAGGTCATTAACAATGTCAGCTTGAAGCACTGGAGTTTGTGGACCAGCAAAGTTCTTAGAAAAGTGTGAGAAGCTACAGCCTCTATGTGCTGCCACAATCTTTCTGTGGAGAGGTTTTCAATGCCACATGACTACCAAATCACAAGGTGAGAGTTCTTGACTGGGTCCACGAAGGTACACTCCTAGCCACTATGTTGTCCTGTGGATGAGGTTACCACATAAAATACAGGATGCCCATTACATTTGAATTTCAGAGAAATTATGTATACATTTTCAGTATAAGTGAAGCAGGCTAGTAAAATAGAAAATCCATTGATGGATCTGGAACCTGGCAAGAAGTCCATGTGGACATTGATATCCCCAAGATGGCTGCTGGCAGCCTCTAACAGATTCTCCTATTTGGAACAAGATTTCCTCCAGAAACCAGGAGAAGCCCCAGATATTCTCCAGGGGCCTTATCATTGGGCCTTCCTGGGGGATTGATGGGTGGGGTAATCAATCAAAATAGCAAACAGCTGGGACTCCTCCCATGCCATTAGCAAAGGGGCAGAATAATTATTGGCTTAAAAAGGAAGTGCAAAATCTAAATCTCTCTCTTGCCTTCTGTGTCCTACTCTCACCATGTCCCCCCATGGGTCAACACACAAGTAAAACCCGGGCATTTATAATCTATAATGGGAAATTGTAGTCCATAAATTAGCCCTCTTTATCACTCTTCAGCCCCTTCCTCTCTACCTGGGACCCATAATCTGTTATTTTCTTCCATTTCTCCCCCCTCCCTCCCTTAAATTACTGGCCTAATCAATGTGGTGTGCTCTTGAAATGAATTTCCTGCAGCTTAGCCAAGGACCTAGACAAAATCCACTTATATAAGTATGTCCAAAATATTGCATGTAATATTATATTGCATAAGATAAAAATACATGGTGATATGGGACATACTTTCCCTAAAAAGTTATTTGTTTTTCTGAAATTCAAATTATCTGGGTTGTTATTATTTGCAAAATCTGGCAATCTTACTTGTGAATAATGGCATTTTTTTCACCTTCCTCTTCCAAATCTCATGTGAATTTCTCTTAGTGGCAAACACTCATAAAGGGCCATTCAGCAGAAGAGATCCGGGAAATGGTATTTCCCAGCCTTAGAATGGAGAATGGTCATGCCAGATTGATAACAGAATCAAAGATCATGAGGCAACTTTAGTTTAGATATGGAAAAACAAAAACATATATAGCTATGTTTTTTCAAATCTGAGTTTTGAGACCATGTAAATTATACCCCCACCACAAATAAATTCTACTGTCTACTGTCTCTAAAATACACTACCCAAAATCCAATCTACTTCCAATCCCCTTGTTTTATGGAACTGTCTCTTTCTTGAAAATGTGAGGATGGAAAGTGTAGACTAAGATTAAACTGGAAGATAGGGGAAGATAGGGGAATGTTATTTTGGTTGCTTTACACACTTAGCACCCATGTTAAAATTAGGGATGGGGAAACAATAGACTGTGGACAAATCTGACCCACTTCCTGTTTTTGTAAATAAAGTTTTATGAGAACACAGTCTTACCTATTCATTTATTGTCTATGGTTCCTTTTTCACTACAAGGATAAGATTGAATTAGTTACAACAGAGAACTATATGGCCTACAAAACCTAAAATATTTACTATCTGGCTTTTTACAGAAAAAGTTTGCTGACACCTAGTTTAGATTAGCAAATACCCAAATTTTATTTGGTGAATATTCAAGGTGAGGAAGGCATGGGCTGTCTTCCTACATTTTTTGAAGAAAAAAAAAAACTATCAGTTTTCATGACATAAACCTTAGAATGTGTTTTTGTCGTTTCCGTATGCTTTAGAATAAAAGGTCATTCTTCACAGGTTCTGGAATTAGGTAACCCATCAGTCATAATTGCCAAAGTTGAGAGCACTTTTCTTCTTGTGGGTTTTCTTAGTTATTCTAGTGAGAAGCTGGGAGGGATTGCATTAAGTGAGATATATAGAGATATCTAGAGAGATATAATTTTAAATAATAAATCCATCATGTAATTCCTTATTAATGGTTATAGACTAATTGCCTTCTTTTCTCCCTCGTGCCCCAAAAAATGATCTTATGGGCTGCCAAAGAAGAGGTCCCTCATTTCTGAAAGCTGCAATGCCTCCATTAGTCATTAATTCTTCAGGCCTTGGAGATGAAGTAATGAATAGGATAGAGTCTTGTCATCAGAGAAGACACAATGTAGTGAAAATCCAAAGTCGTATATTAATAACAATAAAATCTGAAAACGACAGTCACCAAGACTGTCTACAGTCTTTTGAAGTCTGGTCAGTTTACATACTTCACTTGCCTTGTAATTCACAAGTCAGCAGAAAAGTTGTCACATGGGTATCTCTTTTGTTGCTGGTTTTGTTTGTGTTTTTACCACAGTACCCATATAGCCTTCTTCTAGTTTACCAGTTTTCATTGGAAAACTACATTCTCCTTCTCCTGAACCACATTCTACCCACTCCAGGTCCAGGTAGTTCCCAGCTCTGGGGCTGAAACCTGTGACTTGGCCTAAGCTAGAAGATGCATTCCATACCCTGGTCGCAGTGATCAGTGTGGCAACAGTAACCTGATTCCCTTCAGGACACACCCAACTTTTGTTTGGCTGTTGGGACAAATGAGGGCTTTCAGTTTTCTATTGGACTTGAACCTCGAAGGGTGTAGGGCAGAGCTCATGTGGACATCTTGGCACTGTAAGGGAAAAAGTTGCCTGAAAATGGAGCCAAGGTAATGGAAGTGTAGCTGAAAGGTGGAGAAGAGAAAGAAGCTCCTGATGACACTGAAATATAGATCAAGTCTCCACAGTGGTCTTTGTGTTAATATATAGTGCATATATACATATAAAATATATCATACCTTTATATAAATATATGTGATATAATGAGTCATATTCATATATGGTATATCATACATATGTGAATATATATACATGTAATTAAGTTACACAAAAACAAAAATTACAGTGCATTCCTAAAACTTTATATTTCTAAATAAGTAGTTTATGAAAATAGATTGCAAGGACACAGATCAGATTGACAATAGAGGTTCCATCTTGAGGGAATTAGAACTGTAAAAGTATGGTTATAGGAGATGACCTGTTCATGCATTTCTTTCTTTACTTCTTTTTTTTTTTTAAGATTTATTTTATTTATTCCCTCCCCCACATTGTTTGGACTCACTGCTCTCTGTGTCCATTTTGCTGTGTGCTCTTCTGTGTCTGCCTGTCTTCTCTTCAGGAGGCACCAGGAACCAAACCCAGGACCTCCCATGTGGTCGAGAGGTGCTCAATCACTTGAGCCACCACAGCTCCCTGCTTTGTTGTATCTCTCATAATCTTCCCTCCTTGTGTCTCCTTGTTGTGTCATCTTGTTGCATCAGCTCACCATGCCTGCCAATCAGGCCTGCTCACTGTCTTGCTCACCTTCTCCAGGAGGCACAAGGAACTGAGTCCAGGACCTCCTTTGTGGCAGGCAGGAGCTCAATCACTTGAGCCACATCTGCTTCCCTTCATTTCTTTTTTAGTCACGATAATGCATTGCTATTTTTTTAATGTAATTGTTACCAATTCAAGAAGTCTTTTAAAAGAAAAACAAGCAAATGAATCACAAGTTACTTGTTTTTGTTGTTTTGTTTCATTTTTCCCTCCTCCCATCCACTGTACTCAATGCATAACACAGAAGATCACTGCGTGGTGTGTTCTCACCTCAGTGATCTAAAATAAAGGGATAAAAAGATGATGTTAGGCTGCTTTGAGGTCTCCATATCCTGAAATTCTTTTCTATATATATTTTTTGCAAGTTTCAACATTTTGGCATGGATCAAAATAAAACATAAAGCATGGGCACTTATTGTTTTTCATCTCAATAATGCCAATTGCAGGATACTTTTCAGGCTATTTAACACAATAACCAGAAAGTGCTAGCTAGTGTCTTAATTATTAAAGCACTTTAATAAGCCTCTTAATAAAACATAATGGCAGCATTAAATTTAAAATAAAAGAGTCACAGCTGACGCATGTGGCAGCTAAAGAAAAGTTTCTTCAAGAAAGAGGAGAGATGTTGGTGAGATGGAGGAGAGATGTTGAATCCATCAAAGAGAATTTTGAGAAAGTACACTTAAAAGGGAAACTTCCTGGGACAATTTCTGTAGGAGATGTGAAGGGTGAACCTTCAATCAGTTTGTTTAACAGGTAACAACTTCAGATCACAGACTTAGCTGCTGGTTTTCACACTGCTTTGGAATTAAGGCCATAAGCCAGAAATTAATATGGGCACATTTTCTCCTGTTTGTTCACCATTGAATGTTTAATTCCCAGAGGGTGAAAGAAATACTTAGTGAAATGTGTTAAAAAAAACCATCCTCATTTGTTTTTCACATATACTTGTGCCACAGAAATATGCTATGAATAATTCATGAACCTATTTTTAAAAAATGAATTCCATGCACTATTTAATTATAATAATTTATAGAGTATAATTGGACAGAACAAGGAACACTGCAGAAAGCATACCTTTTCCTCTCTTTCTTTTTGCAATTTCAGGAAATCTTGGGACTTGGGGTTAACTCTAGTTCTTAGAAGTGGTCCTCTTGATTTTGAAGAAAGCCACATCTCTTAGGCATCTAGGGAGCTGATTTTTCTGGTGATAGTGGGAATATACATTTATGAAATATGTATTTGGTCATGAATGCATGAGTGAATGAATTAATATGTGCATTAACAAGAATCTAGACAGTTACATTCACCCCTGAGCTGGTCATGTGGGTGGGAATTGGATGAGGGTAGGATGAGAAAGAATTGTGTGAAAAATTAACACTGTTCTTCCAGGTATCTGCATTGGAAAAAAGAAAAGATATGTGATTCTCTAATGTCATTTTTTCTCATGTTCAAAGATAACTTTCCTGATTTTTCTTGTTAGCCTCTGGGAAAGGAAGATCCTAGTACCTTTACACTCTTTTCACCATGACCCCCTTCCTATAAGGAGACTCAAAGCCATAGGGATAAAATTACTTCCAGGACAAAATGGACCATACAGAGAGGTGCTTTTCAAGGGACTAGAGAGGAGTGTGGGTTCTGTATTCCAGTGGATCTCAACCATGGTGGCACAGTAAAATCATCTTGGGATAGTTAAAGAGCAGCTATAGGCCAGACCCCAGTACAGAGCAACTATAGCAGTGCCTGGGGGTGGGATCCAAGTCTCGGCATTTGTTAAAAGATCTTCAGATTAGCCTATTGTGTTTCCAGAGTAGAAAACTACTGGTCTATTGGGAAACCTTACCTTCTACAAGGCCAGTGTCATGGGATTGTGTTTTCTAATCTCCAGAGAGCTAACATTTTCTTTTTAATTCTCTTGTCTATGTCTCCAAATCTCATTCTTTATCTCTTTGACTTGATCTATCTTTATCTGTTTCTTTGCCTCTTCTTCTCTCTCTTCTTTCCTCTTTCTTCATCCTTCAGGCATTCTTGTTTATTCTGGAGAGGTAAGACTGAGCCTAAGAGAAGGTGAGTCTAAGACAAGGCTGAACCATCACTCACTCTTGCTCCTCTAGGATCCCTTGGGATACTGAGGCAGTGATTGTAGTAAAATGGCTGGAGTCAGCTCTGGAGTAGACACTGATCCCAGCCCTAAAAAGCCCTGAAGCAGAATGATGAAGCTATAATGCTCTAGGATTAGGCCAGTGGTTTTAAAAGGGTGGTCCTGGACAGGCAGCATCAGCTACACCTGGGGACTTGTTACAAATGCAAATTTTCAGCCCCTAACCCAGATCTACTAAAACAAGAACCCTGGGACTCAGTTTCAACAAATGTGTTTTCATAAGACTTCCAGTTAATTCTAATGCTTGGTAATGTTTCAGCATCACTGCTGTAGACTTCATGGAGAAATGCTCTGGTATACTCTTCACAGGCTTCTACCTTGGATAAAGGAAGTCCTTTAAACATCTGAGCTCACAGTGAGTTTGGAACCTATATTTATCCATGTAAATAACATTATATGCTTAAAGAAACAACCTCAAATCTCCGTGATTTAAAATAATAAAGAGTTTATTCTTTCTCCAATGTGGGTCCAATAGCTTTCTTGTGTGGCTGTTCTCCAAATGATGACTGAGGGATCAAGGCTTCTTCTAATGTGTGCCTCTACTCTAAAGGAGTCCTTAGCTTTTAGCTGCTCTTATGGAGGAGAGGGAGACCATAGGAAATTGCAAGGAAAATTTCAGAAATGAGGCCTGGAAGTGGGGTACAGCTCTACCAACCACATCCCATTGGCCACATTCCACATGGCCCTAATATGTCTGCAAGGAAGTCTGGGAAATGCAGAACATCTATGTGCCCAGGAAGAGAACACAGAACTGGAGAGTCTCTAGCCAGTCTCAACCAGTCAGTAACAGAATGTTCCTTTGCTTAACTTGTTCTCTGTGCACATGTCTTCTTGGGAAGCCCAGGATAACTCATGGCTTTTTGATGACAGGATTGTTATATATGAGGGATCTGGTGCCTTCTCCATGTATACCTGTTAATCTATACTTACCCACAAGTGCCTTTGTGTTGGCATGTCTTATGTCAGCATAGTGAGCCAGGAAATATGTTCTGCAATGGGGAATGGCTCTTATGCTTAAGAGTTTGTTTATATTGCTCCACTGTGTGAGATTTGGAAGTTTTAGATCATTTGTCCCACACATGGTAGTCTATCTTTCCTTTGCCACCCCAGATTCTGTTCACCTTTACTTTGTTCTTCCTGCCTTATTTCAGTGGCAGTAGGATTAGAAGACCTTGAATGCAGTTGTTCATGTGATTCTTAACATACATTCTCATGCTGACTCAATTGTGTATCAGATAAGCCACAATATGGAATATTGCAGATGTGAGGGTTTGGGGGGAAATGGACAGATAAGCAAAAACACCAACCCCATGTGATCAATGTGGTTTGTCTGAAAGATACATGGGGCACCCCATGACTTTTCCTCCTGATCAAATATTGTGGATGGAGGGTAGATAATTCCTAATCCTGGTTGTGGTTCCCAGAGACTTAAGTTCATTTGAAGAGGACTGGTAGAGCATATCAGTGAGAAGGAAGCAGGGTCAATTACTAGATGGAGAATTAACTTCTCCTTGACCTGAAATGGAGAGAAACCAAATGAAAATACCACAAAATCACAGGTCCAAGAAAATCTCACTAAATAAGTACTGCAACTAGAATTGCTGTGCTAGGAAGAAAGGGATATCTTAATTGTTTCTCTGACAGAGAGGATGATGGACCAGGAGGACCAAACCTATGGGTTACAAAGAGAGTAACCTATAAAGATCCACCCCTTTCCCACAGGGAAAGCCAGGATCCAGAAAATCACTGAAAATTTCCCTCTGATAGCTACAGATAGGAAGATAATTTGGAGAATTCTTCCCCTTCTATTCCCCTCTACCACCTGTGATGACATGGCAAGGCAGTGGCAAACATCTGTAGTGCTTAAAAAAGGGAGATTAGGCATATCAGTAGAGGGAACTACAGGCAATACTTAACTGATTTGCAGGCACTACAAGCAATAATTAACTGATTTGCAGAGCTCACAGAGTTGTGAGTAGGAAGATTGAAGGCCTACACAATGACAGAGCATGTCTGGGATGTTGTGGGGATCATCACTTGAAGGAAAATTTGTTGGCAGATGGGACATACTAAAGGCAGTTTTATGTGGGTGGAGAGGCAGGCAAGGCTTGGATTTCCTCAGGGTGAAGTTTACCTACTCAGAAAAGCTGGTGAGGTCAATGGGTTTCATCTGAACCATCACTTAGTCAGCAACACTTAAAACAACATTGGGGAGATTTTTTTAGAGTAAAATGAACAGAAGAAAAACCAATAATTTCTCATTGCCTGTATTTTTAAAAATGAATAGACATATTTCTATAGAGTTTCTCTACAGGTAGAATTTATTGAGTGCTTACTATTTGCTAGACATTATTCTCATCATTATATAAGACAATTTCATTTTCAACAGCCCTATGATAATAAGGTATTACTCATACACCAAATTTATAAATTGTCAAGGGTTATAGAGTTTCATAACAAGGGGAAAAGAAAAAGGCAGAATGATGTGCTTTTCAAACTTTAATGTGCATAGAATCATCTAGGGATCTTGTTAAAATGAAAATTTCAGGGCTTAACCTCCAAAAATTCTGATTCAGTACATGTGGGGTAGAGACTGAGAATTTTCTTTGCAGTAAGCTCCCAGGTGTTATTGATGTTGCAACTTTTTGGACTAACACTGGATTAGATGACAGTTTTTAGCTTTCTCCATGTCTAAAATGAAGGCCTATATGAGGAACAAAACTCCTTATGTAGCAGAGAACTTCTTACCCATGAATGCTGGGATGAAGCAGTGGTAGTAGCTCTTATACATGGTCTAAGAAAGAATCATTAAGGTACATACAATTTGGACAAAGACCACTAGTCCTGGTAGTCTAGTGTTCTCACATCTCCAGAACTTAGACTTGGGGTTGAGACTGAGACTGGAGGCAAAACATCTCATCTTCCTCTGGTCCTGTAATACCCATTTGAGCTCTGCTTCTTATAACAAACTCGGTAAAATTATGAACTGTTGAAAACTTCTCTGCAAATGCGTTATTTGGGATTTGATGATTTGGGGAATCACAAAAAATTAAGTCATACAAAAAAGACAGTTTTCTGAGGACATTGTTTTTTATGCTGTTCAACACCTTTGCTTCCTCCATGCCCCTCTTGGTGATGCAAGGATAAATATGCTGACAACTGGGAAGATGCTATTTCATAAGTAGTGGCTCCTGTCAAGGGTTTTCTCCTTCATCCTTTGCATTCTCCCCTTCTACTCTATTCTTCTACCACAGCCAATACCACCTGAGTTCACTGACTTCCTGAAAACTCGTGGCAAAGCCACAGAAGTGGAGACTAAAGAAACTGAGAAGTATTTTAGAGATGGTTGGTTCTAACCCATCCTTTTTTAAAATGAGAAAAATGGAGATCTGAAGAGGAGAAATAACATTTCCCAGGTCATACAGCAAAGTGATGGCAGAGCCAGAATAATGAACAAGGTCTCCTGGTCCAATGCTCTTTAACTGCATTGTATCCTCATGGGATGGGAAAGTTGAAAGGGACAGGTCCCAGGTAGACCAAAAAGCTCCTTCTGCCACTTAGAAACTCATATATCATTGAGTATTGTTTTGTTAAAATTCAGTGATTAAATTTAAGAAGGATCTTAGAGTGTGTCTAATTCCCTGACTTTTACAAAGGAGTAACCCAAGGGCCAAGATGCCATTGGCCAAGATATCTATGATTTGAAGGTTATTGATTTCCTTTTCTGGGACATTCAAGGCACTCATCTCCCAACCTATACTTCCCAACTCTTTCTGGTTTTTCCCACTTCCAGCATATTTTCAACCAGACCAATGGTACACTCTCCCTTCTTCTTAGAACCTTGAAGGAGAAATCTTTCTCACTCTTCCCTAATTGTTTGTGCTTCCTTTTCATGCCCAACCAGAGAAGGGAATAAAGAAAATCAGCATCAAAGTGACACTGGAAGTGAAGAGCTGTGTGAGACTCCTGCAATCTCAGAGCTTCTACCATGAGTTTTCTTTGACCTTGGCTTATTAATGACGATATATTCAAACCTAAACTATTCAGATCTCACAAATTTGGAATTACTGACAATTGTGACAAGGACTAAACAGAGTTTTAAATTTGGGAATCAAAGGGAAGTTGAATAAATGGAGTTAATGAGCTTTAATGGGGGGATATTTATTCTATCTAAGAGAAGGACCTTTTAAAATATTTTTTGGATGGGTTTATGCTTTATTAATGTATCAATAAAATTGATTTGTTTAAAAAACAAACAAACAAAAATAGTTACTTCATGCTTACCCGTTTCTAAAACAGAAGAAATTTTATTTAAATCTCTTGCTATCACTGTCTCAGAATAAGATAATTAGGCACTTGTGAAAGCCGGCAGATTTCATTGAAAAATTAGGCCTCTGCACAGGAAAATTAAATATCCATTAAAAACTGAGAAAAGTAAAAATAAATGTATGGATATTAGTGTCTACAGAACACAATTATGACCTGGAAAGGAGGGTGTGCAGGTCTAGTCTAAGCAGTGGGTGAATGGCTGCTGCTCAGAGGGTGGTGCTTGTGATTTTTTTTATTGTGGGTAACAATCAAATTTTTCACAATACAAACCAATATTTGTAAAATTATATATAAATATATATGCATATATGTGCATTTGCTTACATAAATTATATATATATATATATATATTTAAAGGTGTTTAGATTACCTAAATGTTACACAGAAGTTACAGGGATTCCCATGTTCCCCACCTCCCACACCTCCCACAACATCCCACACAAACATCTTTCATTAGTGTGGCACATCACCTGCAATGGATATACACATCCTGGGGCTTTGCACTCAGCATAGACCACAGTTCACATCGTAGACCACACTCTCTCCCACACAGTTCTGTATAAAATATGCTGATGTAAAATGGCCTATATCCATTGCTGCAGCGTCACTCAGGGCAACACCCAATTCCTGAAAAGCCCCTGTATTACAACTGCCCTTCCCCTCCCTGCCCCCAAAGCATCTAGTGGTCACTGGCTCCACCTCACTGTTATAATTTCTTCCATTACTTGAATCACAATATGTCTACAATAGAATACCATTAAGTCCACTCTAGTCCATAGCACTTCCCCCAATCCTAAGGGGACAGGAAGTACTACTAAAACAATGTTAAAATAGGAGTGGTGACAGTGGACATCCTTGTTTCTTCCTGATCACAGAGGGAAGGCTTTTAGGATTTCACCATTAAAGATGATGGTAGCTTTGGGTTTTTCATATATACCCTTAATCATCTTCAGAAAGTTTCCTTCTATTCCTATGTTTTGCAGTGTTTTTATCAGGAAAATGTGCTGTATTTTGTCGAATGCTTTTTCTGCATCTATAGAGATGATCATATGAGTTTTTTTTTGGTTTGTTTATGTGGTGTATTACTTCTTATACTGACCCATTCTTGCATACCCGGGATGAAACCCACTTGGTCATGGTGTATACTCCTTTCTGGTGGTATCTTTGTTTGGTTTAGGTATTAGTGTAATGTTGGCATCATAGAATGAGTTAGGCAATATTCCTTCTACTTCTATTTTTTGGAAGAGCTTAAACAGAACTGGTGTTAACGTTTTCTGGAATCTTTGGTAGAATTCAGCTGTGAAGCCATCTGGTCCTGGGCTCTTCTTAGTTGGGAGGTTTTTGATGACTGATTCTATCTCTTTACTTGTAATTGGATTATTGAGTTCATCAATTTCTTCTTTCATCAATGTAAGCTGTTTGTGCATTTCTAGAAACTTGTCCATTTCCTCTAAATTATCATTCTTGTTGACATATAATTTTTCAAAGAATCCTCTTATGATACTCTTTATTTCTCTGGGGTCAGTAGTGATATCCCCTTGCTCATTCCTTATTTTGTGTATTTGCATTTGTTATCTCTTTTTCCTAGTTAGTCTGGCTAAGGGTTTGTTAATTTTGTTGATATTCTCAAAGAAGCAGCTTTTGGTTTTGTTTATTTTTTCTAGTGCTTTCTTATATTCTTATATTCTATTTCATTTAGTTCTGCTCTAATCTTTGTTATTTCCTTCTTTCTACTTCTTTTAGGTTTAGTGTATTGTTGTTTTCCCAAGTCCTCCAAGTGTGCAGTTAGGGCTTCAATTTTAGCTCTTTCTTCTTTTTTAATATATTTATTTATGGCTATGAATTTTCCCTCTTACCTGTTTTTAGATGCGTTGTCATTTTCATTGGTTTCAAGGTAGTTACTAATTTCTTTTGAGATTTCCTCCTTGACCCTCTGTTTGTCTAAGTGTGTGTTGTTTAATTTCCATATCCTTGTGCCTAATCTGCTTCTCTGGCATTTAGTGATTTCCAATTTCATTCCATTGTGGTCAGAGATATTATTTTGTATAATCTCAATTTTTCTGAATTCATTGAGAGTTGTTATGTGGCCTAGCATGTGGTCTATCTTGGATTATGATCCATGTGCACTCAAGAAGAAGAATGTAAATCCTGCTGTATTTGTGTGTATTTTTCTGTATATGTCTATTAAGTCCAGGCCCTGCAATGTATTGTTCAGAGTCTTTGTTTCTTTATTGATTCTCTGTCTAGATGTTCTGTCTAATGGTGATAATGGTGTATTAAAGTACCCTACTATAATTGTAGAGGCATTTATTTCTCCACCTAGGTTTTCCAGATGTTGCCTCATGTAGTTTGAGGCACCCTGATTAGGTGCATAAATGTTTATGATTGTTCTCTCTTCTTGAGAGATTACACCTTTTACTAATATATAGTGCCCAACTTTGTCTCTTACAATAGTTTTGCATTTAAAGTCTATTTTGTCTGATATTAGAATAGCTTCTCCTTCCCTTTTTTGGCTATTGTTTGCTTGTAAAATTGTTTTCCAGCCATTCACTTTCAGCCTCCTTGAATCCCTGAGTTGAACGTGGGTCTCTTGTAGACAGTGTATAGATGGATCATATTTCCTTATCCATTCTGCCAATCTGTGTCTTTTGAGTGGTGAATTTAATCCATTAACATTCAGTGTTATTCCTCACAATGAATTTCTTACTTCAACCATATTTTCTTTGGGTTAATGTGTGTCATATGTTGTTTTGTTTCTGTTTTTGTCTTTTTAGTTGTTTTTAAACTCTGTTCCAATTCTCTCCTTTGATTTTTCCTTTCAAGTTGTAGAACTTCCTTTAGTATGTCTTGAAATGCTGGTTTCTTATTGACATACTCTCTTAATTTCTGTTTATCTGTGAATATTTTGAACTCTCCAACATTTTTGAATGCCAGTTTTGCTGGATTGAGAATTCGTGGCTGGAATTTTTTTCTTTTGGTACTTTGACTGTGTCATACCACTGTCTTCTTTCCTCCATGATTTCAGATGAGAAATCAGCTCTTAATCTTATTGTGCTTTCCTTGTATGTGATGGTTCTCTTTTCACTTGCTGCCTTGAGTATTTTCTCTTTGTCTTGAGCATTGGACATTTTGAGAAGTATATGTCTTGGAGTATGCCTGTTGGGATTTATACTGTTTGGGGTGCACTGTGCTTCCTGGATCTGCACATCCATCTCTCTCAATAGGGTTGGGAAGTTTTCAGCCATTATTTCCTTTAACACTCCTTCTGTTCCCTTTCCCTTCTGTTCTCCTTCTGGGATGCCCATAATGTGTACATTTGTGAATTTTGTGTTGTAAATTAAATCCGTGATTCCCTGCTGGATTTTTTCTATTTTTTTGTCTATCTGTTTTTTGTTTGCTTTCAGATGTATTGTCTTCCACATCACTAATACTTTCTTCTGCCTGTCCAAATCTGCTGTTATGTGAATTCAGCATCATTTTTATTTCTTGCATTGTGCCATCAATCATTATGATATCTGTTATCTTTTTGTGTATGTTTACAATTTCTTCAGTACGTTCTCCCAGTGTCTTCTTGATATCCTTAATCTCTTCTTTCACTTCATTCAGTTGGTTCATCATATTTGTTTGGAAAACTTTGATTAATTGTTCTTTGTTCTGCATCTCTTACCTGTTTTTAGATTGTTCATTGGAATGGTCCATATCTTCCTGTTTCTCAGTGTGGTTTGTAATTATTTGTTGCCCTGTAGTCATCACTTTATCTTCATGGGTTTATTCAGTTGATTAGCTTCTCTATCTGCTCTAGAGTTTTATTTATCTGGTGGTTCTGTGTGTGTGTTGTTTTCTCTTTGACACTTTTTCTTCTTATTTTATTTTCTTGCTTCTTTCTATGTTACCTTGAAGGCAAAAGATTAGTGCCAGAGGAATCAAAAGGTGTGAGAAAGGAAGAAGGATAATAGTAATATTGATAAAAGTTGGAAGATGGCCAAATAAGACTTAGTGAAATGAATATTTAACTCATGTAGGCAGTGTAGAGTTATAGGGGAAAATGTGGAGTACCTTCAATGGACTGGCAAAACAAAAGAGAAGAATATATATATATATATATATATATATATATATATGTATATATATATATATAATGATTTAGAAGGCTAGAATGATGAGGAGGCATAGAAAGAGTAAAGAAAGGGCTAAAAGTAAAAACTAATATTAATTTTAATAAAGAAGAAAACAAATAAATAGAATAGAAATTGACACCCTTAAGTTGTGGGCTAATGAAAAAACATGGTGTCTCTGAACCACCATAGAAAGCAGATGGCAGAAAGATGAAGGAATTATAAGAGGTAGCTTGGGATAGAAAATCAATATAGACAGAGAATGGGAAATCACTGGATAGGAAGCACAGCAAAGAAGAGGCAAGTTAGCAGCACCTGATTTTTTAAAAATAAAGGAAAAAAGAAAGAGGGAAAGAAAGAGGAAAGAAAAGCAAGAGACAACAAATAAACAGTGAAAAAACAAACAACCACACAAGCAAGCAGTCAAACAAAGCTAAGGAGAAAATATTCCTTCTAGGGTTCTTGTGGATCCTCTCAGCCTGCTTGTGTTTAACCATCAATTTCCCTCCAGGTTTTTATCTGCAGATTTTGAGCCAGTTTTTAGGTATTAAACTAAATTTAAAAGAAGAATACATTTTTTAAAGTGACAGTATTTTTTTTTTTTTATGATATAAAGGACCCAAAAGAAGTCCTCTGCTAGACCACCCCCTTCACTAAGAGGACCCTAAATAGTCTCATGGAATCTAATCAAGCACTTTCCACTTCCTGGCCTCCCAAGGGGAGCTGAAGCTTTGATGCTTGTCAGTGCAGAACGATAAAATTGGCTGACTTCGCCCTCTCTGGATCCAAGCCTCAGTGTCAGCCGGTTGCTGATTAAACCAGGTTTCCTCAGCAGATTCACCTCTCTCCTCAGCCTGGCACTGCTTCAAGCTGAACTTATCTGCTCCCCAAACTATGAGGGGATCCAGGCAACCAAATCCACAGAAGCTAAACTGCTCTCCACCTTCTGTCAGAACCCTCCCACTCTCAGAGAATGCTCCCTCACACCAGGAGAAGGAGTCCTTGGTGCAGGATTCATGGCTCAAACCAGCCTTTTTCCCTGTGGGTGGGCTCAGCCATCTTTGTTAATCACCACAGACAGGCTTAAAACTCACAAATCTCTACCGATAACTCCACACCATCAATTTGCCTGCGTCTAGGTGTCCCAAGCTTTTCGCTCCGTGCGCCCACAGCACAGACCCTCGATCAAGACCCTGTCCACAATCAGCCATCCTCAGAGAGCTAGTCAGCGAGTGCCCTCTGAAACCAATGACATCTTGCCTCTTTCTAAAATATTTTAGTAGGACAGTTAAATCATGCTTAGAACGCTCCATACCACAATATCATTTTTATATTAATTAGATATTATTTTTACCTGTTCAAAAAGGACGTTCCCTTGAAAGCTTCTATTAGGGAACATATTGTTAGTCTAATTTAGTTATTGTAGAATGTGTAAGCACTGTAATTAAATCACACTTCTTTTTAAAAAATTCTCTGAATCAGTATTCTGTTTTCCTTTGATTTCCCTTCCTGTAATGAATATAGATTATTGAAGCTTTCATATCCTTGTACTGTGTGTTTGTATGTGTGTGTGTGTGTGTGTGACTTTGCTATGTGTCATCATGGCTTAGAGGCACTATGACTTAGAAATAGTTGCAAAAAATAAAAATCACAACTGTGGTTTTTGTAGTAAAAAAATACTCTTTGTAATATGAATTAATATGTATAAGTCTAGAAAACAGATTTGTAACTTTGCCTTAGGTAATGAATGTTGTTGTCAGGAGAGAATGAATTTTTTAATTTAAGCCAATGCATCCAATGAGAAAGGGCTTTAAGTATAAGAGACTTAGTGAGTAGGTAAGAGAGTATGACTGACTACTGATTCTAGGAATGGTGGAAATGCTGAAGTTACCCAAAGACCATGTCCTGTTTCACAACCTGAGCCAACCAGTATCTATGCTACTGCAAAAATTCAGAAACACAGAACAGATGACCTTTGCAGCAAAAGTGAATGTATGCCAACATACCATATAATTCACCCATTGCATATACCGTTAGATGATATTTAGTGAATTTTGTACTGTTGTGCAACTGTTACATTGATCCAGTTTAAAAACACTCCCATCACCCCTAATTGTTCCTTCCTACCCATTTGCAGTCAATTCCTGCTTCTGCCCACAAATCTCACTGATCTTCATTCTCTTTGGTTTTTAATTGCCTTTGGTTTTGACACAGTGTTTGTAAAAATAAGCACATGACTATTTTAAGAGACAGATTATGTTGAAAGAGCTTTATTTTTTAATATCTGTTACTGACAAAACTGGAAAAATCCTAAAGACTAAATCTTACTAAAGTGATAACTCTTTACAGAATATATAGAATGTGCTTTGACAGTTAAGTAGAACAATGAGATCTGTAAAGAAGAAGCAGTTGTGAGAGCACTGCTCATCATGAAGCTTACTTGTGAGTAGTGGAGAAACTGTGCTAAGGTACAGATAGAAAGGTACTTTTCATCAGTACTACAATATAATAATCATGGGATCCATAAATTGGGCTAATGCATAAAAATGTTCATTAACCCTCCTTAGGAAAACTAAAAATATTACAGTAAGAATTGCTTTTTATTAGAGAATTTCAAATATTCTTTACTAAAAAATGTCTAGTTGAGTTATAGAACTAGATGAATATTTGCCACTATGAAGCAATGAATGAGTCCTCTAATGGAGTGGCATTCAAGGGTCACTGTTGGAGTGGACAGTAAAGCAGAGCAGGGATCTTTTTCCTTGGAAATATGGAGATTAAGGAAACACATAACATTGTGTCTCTGACTGATGGAGAGTTGATGTCTTTGCTGATTTACATGATGGGTTTCATGACACTGACTTGGACTCTGAATTCTTGCTTTCCAAGCCTTCACCAGGAGGATAGTAGAGTATCATTAGGAGAGGCTAGAAATGTCTTATGATGGGGTGATTGTTCATGTTCTAGCAGCTCAGATGGGGGTGACCCCTCCTCCTCTAATTGGAACAGAGCCACGGTGTCCAAGCTTGATCTTCAGCACATGTGTTTTGGAGTGGAATATAATAACATCCATAGAGCCATTGCCACATGTGCTCCTTTGGAACTAGGAATGCATTTCTAAGCTACCCTCAAATACAGAAATTCATATCTTCACAGGCAAACCTCCAGACCTTTTTTCCTCCAGCCCATTCCCTCTCTAAAATGGAAACCATCTCCCTCCAGCTGTAAGGACAACATCAAAAATAAAAAATCCAAACGTACTAATCCTGAGCAACACAGACACTCAGGATGATTTATGTGTGTCTATTAGGAAAGGGCTTCCAATGACATGCATTTGGTGCCTTTTTGGATGATTAGGTCCTTAAACCTTCAGGTGTGACATAATCCCT
Source organism: Tolypeutes matacus (assembly GCA_026826555.1). Lineage (NCBI taxonomy): Eukaryota > Metazoa > Chordata > Mammalia > Cingulata > Chlamyphoridae > Tolypeutes > Tolypeutes matacus. The sequence goes on along the minus strand of JAKSZT010053866.1, from coordinate 2,799,365 downwards.
GGGTGGCAGGGACTGTCAGGTCCAGCTCAGGCTATGGTAGGGAGTCTGGTGGCAGTCTAGGCCATCTGAGTACCTCTCATTTGGGCAGGTGAAGTGGGATAAGTGCAGCTCAGTTTGGAGGCCTGGGGTAGGGATAGGATGCTAATGGGGATGAGAGCCCTAGAATATAAGAGCTGGATGAAACTTCAGAGCTCAGGTGGTCAAAGCCCCTCCTTTTACAAATGGGGAAAATGAGACACTGAATGGGAACATGACCCATCCTAGGTCACACAAGATGGAGACAAAGCCAGGACTGGAAGCTGTGTCTCCAGAGTCCTAACCCTGTGCTTTCTTTTTCCTAGAGTGTGCTTCTTTCCCAAATCAAATATTGAGCCCAGGAAGACATATCTTTTGTATGAATCTGTCATTAAAATGCTGCGTTTATAAAAAATAACATTTGAACGCTGGAAAATATTTCATTAAAACACAACAAACTTCCTTGAAAATACTCCAGAAAAAAAGATTCCCAGGTTTGGAGAAGATGGCGGGGGAATGAATGCAGGTGTGCTGTGACACATCACTGCTCCACAGGGCATGTGATTTTGAGGGTCCAAATGATTGACAGCCCTTCCATATCATCTTGGGATAAGCCTCCAGTGACCTGTGGAAGGAATTTGAAGGTGGGGGTGGGTAGAGAGGCTGGTGGCAGACAAGATATCTCTGAAGAAAATGGGTGGTGTTTGGTGGCAAGGATATCAGTAGCTTCCCTATGCTTGGAGAGTTGTGACACATACAAGCAGGAAAAGCATAAGTGAGGTGGAGAAGTGGCTGTGAGCCCCCGGGATGTGAGTCTGGCCAGAGCAGGAGACTCTGGAAAGTGGCAGCCTGGGTCAGGAGCTTCCCAGAACTTGCTGGCTGCAGGAGCCAAAGCTGATATTCTGGCAGTGACACCTCTGATAAGACAGCTCCTCTCACTTCCTTCCTGCTGGTTGCTGTCATCAGTCAAGGTTGTTGTCAGGGGGCATTTCCTTGGAACTTGGACTCCAGCTGAGGTGTTTCTGAAAGTTCATTCTGCCATCTCCTGGGTCCACTGTGCTGCATAGATATGGACAGGCAAGTTCTTTTTCACCAAGTGAATGCTTATTTCCACTGAATGCCTATGTCTCAGTGCTTTCTCTGTGGAACTCAACCCATTTCACTTTCAACTCCATGCTGCTATTCCATCTCCTTTGGTATCACTCTCACACTCTTTTAATCATTACATGTTTATATTAACTTGAAATATTTAAATATCTAGCTATGCAAATTTCCATCTGCATACTTCCCATGTGTGTGCATGTATATAGTAGTCAGTTCCATTTATTCTTCCACATGTATCTTACCCTTATTTTGTCAAATAACAAATTTATATTTTTGTTCAGAACTGCACTGTTTTTATAGATTGATTTGGGGATAACAAATTTCCCAATCCAGGGATATGTTATATATCCCCTATTTATTTAAAATTTTTATTATGTACCTCAATAAATAATTGTTGTCTTCTTTATAAAGATCATATATATTTTTCATAATACAATATATTTCTCATTTGTTTCATAGTCTTTCTTGCTATGATGGCTAGAAGCACGTAGTCTGGTAAATACTATTAAGGAGCAAAAAACCACATGAGGAGGCTATGAGTTGCCAACAAAATAAAATTTAGAATGATTCCTTGGGATTTTATAATATTTAAAGTTTATTTTAAAGTTTTACATCTTTTTAAAAATAACAACAACAAACAAATATAAAATTACAAATAAACCTTGCAGGAAGGCCCACAGACAATATGGTCTGATTCAGGGGTAACCTGTGGATCCCCAAATTCTGAGTGACACCAGAAGCCTCACATCCATCAGTCTAAATCAAGGTAACTGCCCTCATCTTTTCACCTCAGGCTACTCTCTACCTAGAGCCCAAGAATAGTTTCTCATTATACAGTGGAACTTTACAAACACACCAGAATGGAGAATTCAAGGAAGGTGTTTGCTTCCAGGGCTGCCTCCAGACCACCCACTGCTCTACACTAACTTCTTGAGCTTTGTAAGCACTACAGGTTAAATCCTACCTGCCTGGACCAAGTGGAAAGTTAATCCCATGTTCTAAAAGAGCAGGCTTTGCTACTTCAAATTACAGAGAAATTTGTCTCATGGATAATTTACTCAAAGAATAAGCCTGCTTTTTACTTGATTAGCCACATGTTTGGGTTTTCCCAGGTGAGTGTTAGCCTTGGAGAGTCTGTAAAGACCTGTGGAATATGGCTTACTGTATTGAAAGGAAATCCATAAAGAAAAGTAAGTGATTACATATGGCTTTGATGGTAGTTTCCTTGACTTTTGGCTCATAGACAGGAATCACCTAAGGGTTAAACTATAGGAGTTCCACAAAAATCCATGCTTTGGACAGAAATATGGAAACTTCCCTGTAATGTTATTTTAGAAGTTAGTAAAAAAAATTCCAGCCAGGTAAATTGTTACTGATCTGGGGCTACTTTTGAATGACATACATGTCATTAACCTTTACCCAGATAGAGAAGGGAAAGATAATCATTCTTTTTATATTGAAATAATATTGTTTATTTTAATAGATGATTAAATTAGGAATAATGCAATGATAAAAGTAGTACTTCTGGGTAATTACTGACAGATTGAATGACATAAAGCCAGAGTCAGCAAATTACAACCTGCAGTCCAAAACCAGCCTGCTGCCTGTTTCAGTAAATAAAGTTTTATTGGAACAGAGCTAATTCATTTGTGCAAACTATGACTCTCTCATGCTATAATGGTAGAATTGAGTAGTTTTGACAGAGTCCAGATGCACTGCAAAGCCTAAAATATGTCTTATCTGGTCCTTTACAGAAAACATTTGCCCACCCTGGACATAGATCACATTCTAGAAATCTGAAGTTATGATTTTTATCTGGCTTACACACACACAACAATCCCTTACAAGTCACTTCATTCATTTTGCAAATTGTTTATCCTGTAGGTACTACAATGTGGCCATGCTCAAACTAGACAGTCTGTTGAAACTTTTACTTTGGCTGAGGAAAGCATGGAGTCCAATCTGCTCTAAAATGACTTTGTCCCTTCTGTGTGGGGTACACATGTGAAACTATCATCCCCCATCTGTGCCTGTGTGGGGCAGACACAAAATGATGGTGTCTCCCTGGGAAGAGTGAAGACACATCCTTCACACAGGTCTGTGGTCAAACCAGGCTACTGATCTAGCCAGTCTCCTTGGCCCTCACAAGTGGATTTCAGACTGTTCTCAAGTTCATTGTCTCACAACACAGAGTAGCTGTACTGCCAAGAGTACATCTCCAGTTTGCTACCACACAATGTTGATGAAGAGTTTGGTTGGAAGAAACAATACCCAGGGAGAACTGTATGAAGGAAGTATAGGTCATTTACTCATCTTGCTATTTGACACCATATCTGGACCCAGATAAATTAACAGAGAGCAGGATACTCAGGCCACATGGCAATGGCCTGCCACTTGCTTTATTGACAATCACTCATTCTATTGAAGGTTTTTATAAAGCAACCCTATGAAACTCATCATGTAGTATAGCCTTTTTCTTACATCACAGTATCCTCTTTGAGAGAACTCCTGGGAGGAAGAAGCCTGGTCCACGTACCTCTCTTGTACTGTTTTCTTCTTTTGGGCCTTCTGCAAAAGTTTACTTCTTTTTGGGTCTTATGCAACTGAAATTTCCATTTCACTAACCAGCTGATAAAATGGCCAGATCCAAACCTTCAAACAAGTAGGTTTGGGAGCCATGCACTTTAGCCTGATTCCTGCCTTTATTTGGTCCCCTTCCCACTCCACCCATGTTTTACTTTCTCCTTTCTCCTCCTTTAAAGTTCTTTCTTTACTTTGTTTGGTTCTTTTAATTCCTTTCTGAAATAAGGAGAAAGATCTATGAAAAACAGCAAAAATCAAATCAAAACAAAGCCAAAAAAAAAAAAAATGTCCCAGTGGTCTTCCATTTGTTAGACGTGAGATTATTCTGGCTTTGTCATCCAGAGTTTTGGAAGGTGTAGGCGTTACTTCTTAAGACAACAAATCTAAAAAGGATATAGGCAAATCATCTCTAACCTCTTTTCTTTTAATCTGGAGGGTGTTTTATTGTTTTTAAACTTCATATGACAAAAGTAATTAATGTTGAAAAACATTCTGAAATTACAGGAATATAGAAAAAAAAAAAAAAAGAAAGAAAGAAAACTGCCTCTAATCCCACTACCCAAGAATCTTAAAACATATTACTCATTTGTTATCCATGAGCTCAGCCAGCCTCCTTCAGGACAATTTCTTTAATAATTCTGGCCCATATTAACCAATAGATGAAAAACAAACCAACCTGTCTTTCTAGAAAAATTATTTTTTGCCTTACTTTGCCACATGTTGCTATCTTACTATTTTAAATGTGGCCATTTCATAACTGAAAAGGTAAAGTCCAGTCCCTTTCTTCATAGTTTTGGGACACAGTTATCAGATGGCAGAAGTGTGACCTTGTCATATGGTTCAAGCTGAGAGATATATGTGTTTTTTCCAAAGAATTAAGATTGAAGCTTTTTATTCCTTTCTACCCAGTCAGCAACCGCATGAAGAATAAAGCAGGTAAACATGAGCACATTTTACATTAACATCAAAGAAGGCCTTTTTGTGTGTAGAAACACAAAATTTTAGACTGTCATAATTACTTAGAGTTGGCCTGACTCTTAGTAAGTGGCCAAATAATCCTACCACCCCTAACTACTCCTTTGCCTTCCCACTTAAACTTTGGAAAATGCTCCTTTCTCTTGTCTCAGGCATATCTATATCTCTGCTAGAGACATATGCCTGCTTCTGCAATGATATTTAAGTATTTTTACTCAACTATATTTTTCAGTTTTGTCAGATTCCCTTTGCAGACTCTAATCCTCCCACAGACAACAGGAGGCATAAGTTGCTAGAAATGAACATAGTGACCCTGCAGCCTTATGCAGTAGCAGTAAAACCAGTCTGAGCAAACCGGATTCTTTTTCTGCCTTTTCTTTCTATTGAGAAGGAATCCACTCCAACTTCTCTGTTCAGCTCTAAACATGCCTATACACAGAGACCTTGCTCTTTAACTAACAAGCTTACTTGGCTGTTCCTAGAAAATACACCATCAGATTATTTTTCAGAAGCTCAGAGACTCACTGCCTCAATATCTGGGATGAAACCAGTGAAAACATCTGCCCATAAACCATGTTTAAACCTTATAACATTGTCTTCAAGCAAGGGACGCAGATTGTTTTGGGAAATGGCTCTGAAAATAGTACAACTGAGTGAGTCTGTGATCTCAAGACATGTCTGGGAACTTGATTACACAAAGGCCGGAATTTCACCTACCCCTACACAAAAGTCATGCAGAGTTGATTTATTGAATTGCAATCAATGAGGAGGTTGTGCACAAGATGCAAGTGTTATGATATGATTGGTTTTTTTTCTTTTTCTTTTTATAACATGATTTTATATAGCTTTGAAATTTTAGGTGACATTAAGGGTTGGTAATAGCAAACACAGTCCTAATTGAATATTTATTGAGCACTTACTAAGTGTCAGGCTTTTTCTAAGTGCTGCACACACATCACTTGATTTCACAGTCACAACCCTATGAAGTGGGTACTCTTTCCTGCCCCATTTAACAGTCTTGGACACTGAGTCACAGTGCAGGAAATCAACTTGTGAGGGGACACATGTAGAAGATGACAGAACTAGGGTGTGAAGCCAGGCAGTTCTGATTGAGAATACAGACTCTTAGCTATCAACAACATTGATTCCCCTGCAGTAACCGTAATGATCATGCCGACCCTGTGGTGAGACACGCTCATGGTCTGCTGACCTCTGTTGGTTTGAACTTACAACTTGGTAGATAACAGTCTTCATTTGATTCAGAGACTGATGTCAGTTATTTCCCTAGATCCAAGACAACTTAAGTAGTGAAACTTGGATTGAAACTCATGAATCTTAAGTGTCTGGGTTGATTTGACTATGTCAAATACAAGGACAAAAAGAGACCCCTTCATTGGCACATTCCCAACCTTTGCATAGGAATCAGGCAGAGCAAGGGTTTTACTCACCTCTTGGAAGGATCCCAGGATTTGTGGTTTGCATACTACCTAGTTGGTCACAGGGTGTGGGGAGAATTTTCCTCACTATGGGACAATCCCATCACTTGAATGACTGTTTCTACCTTTTGAAGCTTTATAAAATCCTTATCCAACCCACATATGCCTTCAACTAAAGCAAGGCTAGTGGCTAAGGCCATTATTTCCCCACACAGGACTCACCAACCATTCACATTCAGTTGAGTAGGTAGACAGGTGAGGAAACTCTTTCTCTGTGGCACCCTAGTAATGGAAGTTGGAGCACTGTTGGAACACAGAACCTTTGGATGGAGTGGGTGTCATGGAAGCCTCCCTGGAGGAAGTGACATCTAATCTGTGATATGAAGAAAGAATCAGAGCAGTGAGCTTGGGGGAAGGTACAGTGAGTGCCATGGCTGGGGACAGGGCTTCCAGGATGGGACTCCCAAGAAACAGGAAAGATGCCAAATTACTGATGTCCCTTGAGTGTCCAACTCTGTGCATAGCTTCAGACAGGCAAGAGTGTGCTTCCCCCACTCCCCTTCCTCCTTTTTGTACCTTTTGCTTCTTTCATGTTTTCCTTCTCTCCCATTTCTCACACCAAGTTTAATGTCTCCTTCATGGACTCCTGTTTTGACATCTTCTCTTTGCCAAAGTGAAAGTGATCAGTAAGATCACAAATGTCTCTCCTCACAGGGCCATATGGTCAAAGCATCTCTAGTACCATAGAATCTTAGGAAACTGAGCACTGTCACCTCAGCCCTCCTTCTGCCCTCTGCCACCTTAGCTTTCTCTGTTCAACTCATTCCAGGGCACTGTACCATCCCTCTGGAGAAAGCCTAACTTTCTGTTTCTCATTGTTGTAGGTACTCATTCATTTACTCTGGTCTCTCTCAGAGGCAGCTCAGATGATCTAAAGGGAGGGAGATTCATAGAGGCAGAGGCTCAGCAGTAGATGAGGCAGCTTCTAAAGGGGGAGAATGAAGACAAGTCTTGCTACCCAAGAAATAGCTCTCCTCCTTCAATGGAAAGGTACTTGTTCATGGTTGCACCATGAAGAAGTGAGTGTGGTAAGCTGAGAGACTCCTTAGGTTTGCTGAATCTTGGTCTTTAAAATCTGACTCACATAGCTGTGGTTAGCTTCTGAGGAGATAATGGATGTTGAAGGTGCTTTGTAAATGATAAAGCCCTATGCAGGTGTGCAGGTATTCAGGGCTGCTTGTAAGGCTGTAGTTAATTATGTGTGTGTGTTTCTTGAGTGAATTGCCTCAGACTGGGTGGCCCCAACCTAGGATCTCTGATGGGCATGGAGAAAAAGTCTGAGTGGGGGCCTTTCTTAAAAGTGGCTAGGCAACTTCTTATGCATGTTCCCAGCATCTGGGTGAACCACCAGGTGGAGAATTGGACCCTCTAATCCTCCTTTGACCTGAACCATCTGAGAGACTAAGGTTGTGTAGGCATGGAGTCTGAATTCCCTCTGCCTGCTGATCCTTTGATAGTCAGTCAAAGATTCATGCAGTAAAAACCTTCCTAGGAGGATTGTAAGATTGTGTTATTATCCCATTCAGGTATAAAACCTTGTTCCCCAATCCTCATTATTTCCATAAATGGAAACAAATGATTTGAGCTCTTTTAATGTAATCCTCAGACAAATGAGTGCTTTGTTGAAACTTAATATGATCATCTGGGGAGAGGAGAGACAGCCCTTGAAAGGCTTTTGAGAAACACTACAGTTCCTTCCTGTGTCTCCCTTCCTCCCTCCCTCTTCCTTCCCTTCCTTCTTCCCTCACTTCCTACTAGTTTTCCTCCAATTGAATGTGTGTGTAAAGGATGGAGGGTAATGTGGGAAAAGTTGAAGTATGGGGCAATCATGTGGTTTTGCTGGATGTGCTCAGAGTTAGGGAGGACAGGGGATAGGTGAGTTCAGGGGCTTCCCTTTTTCATCTAGTTGCTCAAGTAAAAAATCTAGAGTCATCCTTTATTATTCCCTACCCTTGACCCTTCACATTCAATTTATGAAATGAAGTATCAGCTTTAACTTTAAAACATGGCCCATTTTTGGGTGTGTGTGTGGGGTGAAAATCCTCATATGGCTTTTCATTGTGCTCAGATTAAAAGCTATGGTCTTTACCATGGTTTGCAACATCCAATCTCTTTTGGCCAGTCTTCCTCTTTGAATCTTCCTCCTTCCTTTGTTTTTCATACATGTTTCTGTCCAAAGCCCTCTTTGTGTTCTTCAAGCACAACAAGCTCATTCCCACATCAACATATTTGCCCATGGTGTTTTCCTGCTTCTTCATATGCTTTTCTCCCAGGTAATCTCAAGGTTGATTATTCCCTGGAGGGCTTCTTAACCCCAGTATCTAAAGCATGTGCCACCCCATCCCTTTTTATCCTATTGCTTTAATGACCTTTATCATTCTTTGCATATGTCTTATTTATTTGTTTGCCTGAACATTGGCCCTCTCCCCAGTGGAAGATAAGTGATTTGAGGCAAGGGGACATATCTGTCTCATACATTGCATGTATCCCTAGTTCCTGAAAGAATTCCTGGCACATATTTGCTGGATGAATAAAAAGGAAGCCATGAGAGCCTATGGCCAAGGAGTAAAGCAGAGAGAAACTGGCCCTCTGGACCTGTGTCTTCCATCTTGTATGTAGCACCCACCTGTGGAAATAATGCTCAGAGAGCAGTGGCAGAGCCCAGATTAAGAAACCCATGGGGGTTGGATCAACAACTGGTGAATCCAATTGACTTGGCCACAGGTTTCTGGACCTTAACGATCTTCAGATCTAAATCTATTTCTTTTCAGGCACTCGCTCAAAGTCACACAACTAGTATATCTTAGAGCAAGAACTAGAAGACTCAGCTTCCAGTCCAATGTTTTCACACTGTACCTTTCTGCCTCCAAAGCCCTGTGGTAAAGAAGAATTAAGATGCTTTAGTTGAAGGCTCAAAATAGAACCCCAGGTGTGTCCAAATGTAGCTGCCTGAATGGTAGAAGTGCAAGAAATTGGGAGAGACCTAGCCCTGGAACCCCTGGTTTCTCCACATTTCTCCCATTTGTGTGGGATGACATGCATATCAATGCTTGCAAGTCACAGATTAAGTGGAATTTGAGCAGATGTTTCAAGGAAAAACACACAAAGAATGAGGACCTTATGAGGTCTCAGGGGTTTTTGAAGACCACAATTTAAGTAATCTGATTGCTTTAAGATATGTGTTTTTAAGTTAGTTGCAAGAGACACTTTAATAACATAATGCTGATGTTGGAGGATGTTGGGGGGAACAGCAGGCAGATTTCCACTGGCTCAAAATGTTCCTTTCAAGTGATAAAGTTGGAGAGGTGGGAAAGCCTCTTCTTTAATGTCAGAGAGAGCTCATCTTTCAGAAAGTCAGGGAAAGAGAGAAGGGGAGACCACTTCTGTATAAGAGCCAAATTGAAAAGTAAAAGAATGAGTAGATTTCCAAGAAGGTGGGAAACAGGACATCCCTTAACAATAGAGGCAGCTCAGACTGAAATATAACCATGTGGTTCAGGAAGGATGGAGAGATATTCCTGGAGACTTGGTGCAGAAGGAACCCTTGAGTGGAAGGCAGGAGCCAAGAAAGCCTAGGCTCACTCTGGGTGGCAAGTCTCATGGGCTACTTCAACCACTGAGCTACATTGCCTCAACATGCCTAGGCTCTGAGGTCTTCTCTTCACTGGCAGGCAGTCTTTTTTTTTTTTTTTTTTTTTTTTTTGCGGACTCTCTATTTTATTTTATTTATTTATTTATTTATTTTTTATTATGGGTAAAAATCAAAATTCTCACAATACATACAAACATTTGCAAATGATATATAAATATATATGCATATATGTGTATTTGCTTACAAAAATGTTATTTATATATATATATACATATATTTTAAGAGGTGCTTAGATTACCCAAAATATTACACAGAACCCACTGGGATTCCCATGTTGCCCACCTCCCACACCTCCCACCACATCCCACACAAACGTCTCCCACAGTGTGGCCCACCACCCTCAATGAACTTACACATCCTGGAGCCTTGCTACCAACCATAGACCACAGTTCACACTGTAGACCACACTCTCTCCCACTCTTGACAGTGGCCTCAGTACTTTTCCTCTCCCCTCTCTGCATGCCCATCCTTGAGTAAACATGGTGTTAACTCCTGCATCCTCCATCCCCAACATACAACAGGATGCTGTCCTAGCTGCTGAACCTCATTCTGTAAAATGAGCTGTGCATGGGCATAGAAAGGTCAGTCTGTGCTATGGATTCCAGTTTTAAGCTCTTTTAGAAACAGTTCATTGCAGCTCATGGTGCCATGTTTTGAGTGCCACAGAGCCACTGCCTTGTAAAAGAGTAGCCCATCAGGAAACTCTTGGATGAGCCTCTCACTCCTACTTAGAGCTCCTCTGGGGCTGAAAATGTTCCCAGGAAACCAGTTGAGTGCAGCTGCTAACCCTTATCATAATAGTATGGGTCCATACAGGACTTAACTTTGTCAAGCCCAATCCTATCTAAGTTCTTAGATGACTGAGTATAACTGATGTGTTTTGAGGAACTTGGGCAAATAGGGAAAATATCTCCATTTTCCAAAGGAGAAAAGGAACCATGAACAAAGGAGTTGTCTCATGCTAAATCACTTGAATGTGACACCCTGATATCTTGATCCCATTTCAGGACTCTTTCTGCTATTCTATGTCATCTCCCCAAAGGAGACAACAGGAATCAAGGAAGGGGAAGAAATAGAGAACAAGAGGAAGGGAAGAGAGACAGAAACAGACAAGAGGAGAAGAGATATTGGGAGGCCAGAAACCAAAGGCAAAGAAGCATAGATATGCTGGGGTGAGGGAACAGGATGCCTTGTCCATCCATCAGATTCAGAGGCTGAGTCTTCATCAGCTTCATGAACATCAGTGTCTCACTCAAGGACATAATCCCCTTGGTAAGCTTTGTTCCCTGTTTTGGTGGAAACCTACATTAGGAATGGTCAATTTTCATCATATAATTACAGATTAAGAAACAAATTCTCTCCCTGGTTCCACCATTGCCCAAGCTCCATGAATGACCCCTGTCCTCTCCTCTCTCATCACATTGTCTCCTTGGCAATTAAAACCTTTTAAGTATCCAGACGTCGGTCATGAGGAAGTCAAGAGGGCTACCCATTATTCCAAAAGTCCATTTGTAATCTGTCCTCTTCCAGGAAGCTTTCTCAGTGCCTTGTACCTGGATTAAACCTCTGCTCTGAGTTATTTTGTCCCTATATTGCACTGCTATAACAACACTTATCAAGGATTTTCTTGAGTTATTATAGGATGTACCTGGTTTTTCTTCTCCATTTGATTTTGCATCGTCTTTGAAAGATAGAGTCTTTATCCAGTTATTTTAAGATCTCTTGCCTCCACAGCACTGAAAATAGTGGTTCACAAGGAAGGTACTCAATATTATTCATGTGAATAGCAGTTTTAAGTTGCAAGCATTTTGGGGATGTATTCTAATTTTATAGAAGTAACAAAGCCATGAAAGAAACTAGTGCTCCAGCTTGATTCAGAGTCCAGTCCTTGCTTATTTCACTCCATTTCCATCCATTCTGTGCAGCCATGTGAGCTTGGGAGTCACTGGCCTGGGCTTGCATGATGGAGAGAGTTTGCTCCCAGGGTGGTGTTCCCAGTGTATTCTAGACTGTATCTAAGATGGCCAGCATGGGAAGTCCTAGGGTACCTTTCAGGGGAGAACTGAGGGGAACCCTGGGATCTTCATATACTAAACATGGATGTGGATTCCATGAAGGTAACTCTTACTCCATGTTCATCTCTGTAAGCCAGTGGACAAGGAGTTTTCCATTTCCAAAACCATCCATGGACCCAGAGCTGTCCAAGAGAGATGCTCCCAGCAAGAACTTCTCTGAAGGACTATATTGTGTAAGCCCAGAAACCTGTGAGATAAACCATACTTCCATCTCCTATTTAGAGGGGAAACAACAATCATAAACTTCTTTCTGGCGGGGGAAGAGACAGAGTGACTTGGACTTTCTGAAAGTATTAGAAATTTTCTAACAATACAAAAGGGCAAGAGCTGGTTAGATATTTCCAGTCCCTGGACAAGGGGGATTTGATAAAACATTCCAGCCCCAGATTTGGAAGTCCAGTCTCCAGAATCTTGTATGGACACTGGTCAGTGAGGACAAGGTAAGCTCCATGACTGTATTAGACACAGACTGCCTGAGCACCTTCATGAAACCCCAGGTGCTTCAGAGGACATGGGTGCTGGAGTCATCTTTCCTATGTAGGTCTCCTGATCCCTGGTAAGAGATGATGGCATCACATCTCTCAGACTAGCAGCTCCTTTCCAATCCTTGTGTCTCTAGGTACTTAGAATTTGTCACCCTTCCATGGGGAATGTGAAGGAATGTGTCCCTTCCTTTCTCCCATCATTGAGTTACTTGTGATCCCTACGGATTTTTATTCTGATGTTACAGCTGACTAGAAGGTGGTAGGTCCCTGGCTAAAGTTATACCCACTGACTTTCCTTCCTCTCTCGTTTCTTGCAGCACTCTTTTCTTTTTCTATGTGGACTGATACATGTAATTTGAAAGTCAGTGTCTTCCTTTATCCCATCAAATCTCTGACTTAGGCCAAATATGCAGGCTTCACTCCTTAATCAAAGGACAATGTTGAAATGCTGATACAAGTTTCTCCTAAATGGGTTAAGTTATTTGGGCTTCTGTGATCAAGGCAGAGTGGACAGGATAGAAGGGGTGTGCAGCCTCCTTTTCATGATGTAAGAGTAGCTCTTAAGGTGAATGGTTTACAGACATTTTAAAAAATTCTACCAAATTCTCAGGGCCATGGAGCTTCCATGGATACCAAAAGACTCCGCTAAAGGCTGCCTCATTCCTAGAGTGCAATTTGAGTTTTTTTCCATAACACTGTGGACAGGAATGATTTGCCTGCAAAGTCTGTCAAGCCTACCTTCCATCTTCCCCCTCATATACAAGCATCTTATTACCTTAGGGGAGAGGACCAAGGGGCTCATGGATCCTTCAAGGTCATTGAGAAGTTATTTTATCTAGCCCATTGCCTTTTGGAAATAACTCATGCATCTATCCCAGACAAATGAAGCATTTCCCCTATGTTTAAAAATTGCCAGAAGGCATTGTGCTCTTTTAGTTCTGTTTTTATTACATTGTGAACATTGGTACAAGGTTAAATATACACAGAGACAGATGTCAGAAGGCTACAAACCATACACATGAATGTAGCTGTACATAAGAAGGAGTACAGAGGGATGAACAGAGCTTACAAACAGGCATACATTATGGGTGACAGCCAGGGGAGTGCTGGCTACATGTAGTGTACATTCCTACACAAAACACAGAGCATAGGATAGAGAAAGAGGATGTCAGTGGTAAACAGCATCCATAAAATCAGGCCATTTGCATTGCATTTGATGGCAACAACAACAATATATAATGCCTTATTACATCTCCAAGGGACTAAAGTGTCTAAGGGACCTGAAAGAACTTTTTGACTGTCTCAGAAGCTGAGTTTTTTGGGGATGAAATAAGCAAGCAGCAACCACAGAGATAACAAGGGGGAAGAAGAGTGGCTGTCAGGCTCAGTGCCAACAATGGAGAAAATCAGTGCAGACCTTGCGGGGCACATTTTTCTAGAACCTCAGTGACATTGAGAAGATAAAAGACCCTTCTCAGTGACTGTGCCAGGCCAAAGCCTTACTGCTTCAGTTCCACACTCCTCTGCAGCTCTGTTGCACAGAACACTGTTTTCCAGGGCTTGTAACTGACCAAACAGAAGACTGCTATTCTTTGGTTAAATTTACAAATGGTGGCTAAGTTGTTGGCACCAGCATTAGGAAAAGGATATGCCCCCCCTATGTGCACTTGGCCTCTGGGGTCTAGCCCTGGTTCTACAATGAACTAGCTTGTGATCAAGTCACCTAACCCCTCTGGGTCTCAGTTTCCCCATCTGTAATAGGAGGGCACTGGCTAGATGATCTCTAGAACCCTTCCAGCTTTTATAGATGGAAACACTGGTGAGTTATAATAGCACTTTTTTTTTCTGAAGGAGAAATAAAAACAAATGAAATGGTTGATCAAAGGTAATCCAGCTTCCTAACCACCCTTCTGCCTGTACCCCATAGTCACCCCCAAAACTCAGACCCTGAAACCCTTGAGACCTGTCTCTTTGCCCAGACCCATCAAAAAAGGCTGCCTTGTCTTTACAGCAGACATCTAAGGATTGGGAATAAACTACTGCAAGAATCCCTTCAAGGCAGAGATGACATTTTTGTGTGTGTGCTTTTTTTTTTTTTCTTTCTAAATTTATTTTTATTGTGGGTAAAAATCAAAATTCTCACCATACCTACAAAACATTTGCAAAATGATATATAAATATATATGCATATATGTGTATTTGCTTACAAAAATGTTATTTATATATATATATATACATATATTTTAAGATGTGCTTAGGGGAAGAACTATGGACTAGAGTGGACTTGATGGTATTCTCTTGATCACATACAGTGATTCTAGCAATGCAAGAAATTATAACAATGAGGTGGAGCCAGTGGCCACTTGACACTTTTGGGGTAGGGAGGGGATGAGCAGTTGAAATAAAGGGGCTTCTTTGGGAGTTGGAGGTTGTCCTGAGTACTGTTGTGGCAATGGATGTAGGCCATTTTAAATCAGCACACACCACTCAGAACTGAGTGGGAGAAAGTGTGGTCTACAGTGTGAACTGTGGTCTATGGTTGGTGGCAAGGCTCCAGGATGTGTAAGTTTTTTTTTTGTTTTTGAAACCCCAAGATCCTAGCCCAGCACTCAAAAAATAGGAGATGGTTTCAGCCTTAACATTCTGCAACTTGGTATGTGTAGTTGGACTGAATTTCTGCAGACTTTGTGTTTCAAACATGTCAGTCCTTTCCCTTTGTCCCAGGGGGTCAAGTAAGAAGACTAGATTTATCTGACACTAAGAAACAAAAATGGAAAAAGGGAAAGATGGTGATTTGGTATCAAGGAATTGCCCATTTGCTGGCAAAGCATTGGCCAGGGGATACAACCATTCCCAATCCATTTCTTTGTCTGCCTTTCCCTCCTCCCTCCCTTTTCCTCTCCATGTCCACTTTAGGAGAGGGAGCAAGATCCCTTTTTTTCTTGGCCCTCCTCTGCAGGGAAGGCATGATCAGAACCATGGAGGATGTGTGATGGAGATTATTTTTTTCTGAGTAATTCTAGGTGGAAATTGTCACCTCTCTCTCTGTCTACTCCATTGCTCAGTGCTCAAAAAGTCTCACGTGGTGAGCATCTGAATTCCCTTTGTTCCATATCTTCCCTCTTCTCTGGCCTTCACCACACATGGAGGGTGTCTGCCTGTGTAGAAGCCCTCATTCCTGGAGTTGGGGTTAAATCACCCCTTGGTCTTCTCTTTTAGTACTAAACAAGACTCACTGATTCCTCCAATTGGTTCTTAGTATGTTAATTGTCTTTGCCATCTTGAAAACAGCATCTTTTGATCTGTTCATTTGGTCATATAGCAGCACTTTTGTCTATATCCCTTTCTATCCATCAGAAACTGTAGAGATTAGTAACTAAGTACTTTGTCTCTGAAGTCAGACAAAGATTTGAGTTTTTGCTCACCACTTACAAGTTGTGTGATCATGGCAAGTTACTTAACCTTCCTGAGCTTCAGTTTCACCTGTGCAATGGGGATAACATTAACACTATACCTAGGTACTTGTGAGGACAGAATGAGGCAATACATACAAAGAGCTTATCGCCATGCTTGGTTCAATTATGCCTTAAATTAATGGTAACTTAAGCAAACAAAAAATGATCTTCTTTGCTTCCCAGTCTCCATGTAGAACAAAATATATACTCCACATTCCAGTGACATCCAATAGAACTTTAAGAGATGATGTATATTCCAATATAGTAACCACTAGCTACATATAAGTATTGAGTACTTGAACTGGTGCAACTGAAGAACAGGATTTTGAATTTTATGTGGTTTGAATTAATTTACATATAATCTAGCTAGTGGCTACCATACTAGATAGTGCAGACTGCTTTCCCTTGGATATAAATTTGCTGTGAGGAGGAAAATGTTGGACTTTGGAACAAAATAGGGAAAATGTGATATGAAATGTGTCCTGGGTTGAGGTTCCCCTTCTGATACTGCCATTGAACCTCAGGCAAGTCAGTTCTCATTGGTGCATCAGTTTCTCACCTATGAAATGGAGTAGTTAATGAATGTTCCAAGATCCCTTCCATCCAGGGCTGCTTTATTTGAGCACATAGGTTTCAGAAATGACAATGTGATGGGTGACCCTGGAGTTGTGCAACCCAGTAGTCTTGCTTCCATCTCTAAAAATGCTAGGGCTTGACAAGGCTGCTTTTCTAAGCTGCCGCTTTTGATACCTGCAAGTCAGAAGTGGCTTCAAAAGCACTTCAGAATGCAATCTGTGAGGGTCTGGGAATAGTGGGCAGGGGATTGTACATGCATATGACATTAGGACAGATTCCTTCTGCCAGTACTGCCTGGACTAATCTGTCCATCTCTCCACCTTGGTCTCAGAATCCACAAACATATTGTTGATGTTTGTGGTCATTATTTAATAGGGAATAATGTAAGGCATTACTGAAGCACCTAGCTATTCTCTGAGTATACATTGAGTCTTAGTAACCATTAACATCTTAGCATAAATTGATCCACTCTAAAGTCCTAGCTATTTGAGAGCTGTTTTGCTAAGGCAGAGAAATATTTGGAGCTGGTTAATGCCTAGAGAAGGTAGACATAGGTAGGATGTGGTGGGGTTTATGTTTGTGTATTGGTGGGAGACACACAGAAATGCTTCAGAGGGGATGAAATAACCTGAAAGAGGAGACAGTGATGCTCCATAGCCCACTTCCTGGTCTGCCCCATTCTGCCCAGTGCCAGCCCTGCATGAGGATGGATGGAGCTGTTCTTGGACAGAAGTCTGCTCCCATCACCTCTCATCAATGTCCATCAGTTCCTCTCCCAATTCAGAGAGGCATTGCATTCCCAGCCCTGTAAACTTCCTGCTCCAAGTTAGACCCTGGAGCTCAACATCCCTCATCCTTCTTTCCAGCAGGGAAGCTTCAGCTGGCTGGATGTTAATTATGTATCCTTAGGAAGCCAAACCACACTTCATTGCTAAAGGGTGCCACCACAGCTGCTGTCAGCTGTATCCCTGGCAGGCCATAAGATGCATGAGTGACAGCACGTCAGTGTGATTGCAAGCAGCATGCACACCTCCTCCACCCTTCCATCACAATAATCCTAATGATAATAAAAGTAGCAAAAATGAACATTCATTGAAGGATGACTATTTGCTAGCCATAATGCTAAGCACTCTGTATCTATTCCTTCACCAACTCCTCAAGCCCATCCTTTATAAATGAAGTGTTTCAGGCTCAGAAAGGCCACCCATGTTGTTACATGGTTGAGCTGGAACTCTAGTCAGGCCTGTCTGGCCCCACAACCCAGGTTTTTCCTTTGTCCCTCTGTTCCTCGCTTCTCTTTTTCTTTCCCTGCTGACATTGCTCCTTCCCTCTCTTCCCCATTGAAGGAGGCACATAAAATACAGACTCAGCCCTCCACCACTTACAGTGTAGTGGGAGAGACAGACACAAACTCATGGTCATAACTGTGAGGAAGTGTGGGATGTGGGTGTGTCATGGATGATTGGGAGCAGAGGGTAAGGGAGGCCTGACTCAGGGAAGGTGAAGGAGCTTCACCAGGGAAGGTTCTAGAGGACTTGCCCCTTGAGCTGAACCTTGATCATGGTAAATGATGCTTCCCTGTTTAGTCCAAAATCTCTGGCTTTCCCAGGATGTCATGCCTATGAAGCCTATTTAGATAGGAGATGAGAAGGAAGAGGACAGTGCCTGGAACTAGCTAAGACTCCCTCCCTTGCTCCAGTCCCCTCTTCTCTTCCTTCCAAAAACACTATTTATCATGCTCTTACTGAGATCTGAGGGGTGAATATATAAAGAAAGTAAAATCAAATCCCTATCCCAAAAGCACATAATCCAGGCTGGGACCATAAATACCCAACAACTTGGCTTTAGGTAAGCAAGAGATGGGCTTTAACCAAGTGTTCTGTGGGCTTAGGGGTGGGCGAGGGGGCAGGGCATCAGAGCCTGGTATTGGACAAGGGAAGAAGAGAGGGTGAGAAAGCAGTGTGGGGAAAGCCTGAGAGGCAGAAGGAAATGCAAATTGAGAGGGCTAGGAAGGCCTTATGGGGAGTGAGAAGTTTGGTAGGCTGGAAAGCTCAAGGTAGCTGGCAGAGTCTGGTGACAGATTGTGACCAACATTGGGACAAATCCTTTCATAAGGTATGACTGATTTTCCTGGTGTTTTGGCAAAAATCACTGGTGTATTCAAGGCCTCCAGCCTCCCTGACTGATGCACATTAATCTGCTGCCATCAACTCTTGCTTGGTTGGCTCCAGCGGCCTTCTCTGGTTTACACCTGGGCCCTATAACTATCCCTTTTTCTCCTCAGAACAGCCAGAGTGAGTGCTTTAACCTATAAATCCGATCACTTTACTACTCTCCCATCCAAGTTTAACAGAAGTCAGGGCACTTAAAAATGAAAGTTAAGACAGTCAGAAAATGGAAGTGATCAAGGCTGGTCTATGGCCACTGCAGCCTCGAATTATTTCCTTTGCCCTTTTCTTTTCTTTTCCCCAAGCTCAAGGACTCGGGGCTTCTTCTTTCAGAGCTTATCTTGAGGAAAGAATCTAAAAGGTGTCTGGTCTAGGGCAGGGGATCTAGGGATCCTCCCTGCTAGAGTCAGAGTCTCCGTGTCCATGGTAATGGGAGGCCACATGCAAACTGAATCTGGTTCATGTATGCCTTTGCTGTCTGAAAAGTTAAATTATAAGCACAACCTGGGTTCCTAGCTTCTTTTGAAAAAAAGTCAGAAGATAAAGCCACACAAGCATCTGCATTTCCAAATGGAAACAATTGGATGCCATTCAGTACTTGACTCACTTCATTAAATGGGGCTATGCTCTCTAGTTTTCCACAGTCCCCACCACTCCTTATTATTTCCCACCTTTCACAAATAGACATTTGGATTTGAAACACTTGGGCTACATAATTTCTAGCATCCTTTTCATGTCATCTTGCTATTTTATGCTATAGTGAATCTAAATCAATATGGTAACTTTTGGAGAGCTTGCTTTATTAAGACTCACTCATGGTGGGACAAAAGTTGTTAAAGGAGTTGCAGATGGCAGAAGCTGGTTGGGAGTAAAAGCATGATAAGAGAAGAGGCACTGTTCCTTGGCCATCCTTCCTTGGCCAATAGGGAGGTCCAGGTTTCCAGGACATTATGGCTTGAGGATTTTAAATCATTTTGCAAGTAGGCTGTGAGCACCAGAGCAGCAGACACCAACTGTCTTGCTTCTTTACTGGCACATAGTAGGTCACCAATAAATAGTTGTAGAATGAGTAAATGAATGAAAGAATGAGTTGTGGTTGGTCAACTGAGGCTTCAGGCCTCATTCTGGCTGAGAGGTGGGGTATAGACCAGGCAAGAAAGGGGTGCCAGGAGAGAAGTCTCTTTAGGAATCCTCCAGATGCTGGCAGCTTTAATGATTGACACTTCTTTCCCCAGCTTCTGTGTGATTTAAAAGTCTGGCCTGCAGCCAAAATGGCACAACTGTTACACATTTCATAGATAAATCAACTCCCTGCTGATTCAAAGCTAAGGGGGGTGAGACAATATGAGCCAAAACAGATGAGCCCACAGGCCCACTTAGTCCTCAGAAGGATGTTTCTTGGTCAGGAAGAGTATGGAGATTCTTCCAGAGTTCCTGCAGTCTGGTGGGCCTCAAAGTCACATGGCCAGGCTGGGGCATAACTAGGGGATGGAGAACAGGCAGCTGCTCCTCTCTGCTGAATTCTGCCAGCCAGAATTGGAAGGAGCCAAAAATGCACATGTGCTTAAGACACACACCCAGGATAGCTGTAATCTCACATGTATGGTTCTCCTCTCTTGTCCCTCTCCTATTCCCCTGGCCCTTCTTTATTAACTTGTCTGGGAGTCTCCAGTGCTCTTGGCCTCTGAGATCCTGCTTCCATCTGGCCTTTGAGCTGGAGAATGCAGCCCTCAGGGTGGAGCTCAACCTGTGAGTCCCAGGGGTGCTGAGAAGGAAGGAGAGGAAGAAGAGGCAGGGTTATATGCCTGATAGAGAAAGGTCACATAAGCCTAAGGTCATGTTGCTAATAAGTGATGGAGCCTGGCTTTGAACATGAGTCCCTCTGGCTTGACTTGATTAATACACCCAGAAGACGTGAGCTTGGACAAAGTTATTTCAACATGGATGTTTTTTTTTTTAATTTTAATTCCTAGATGGAGTTCTGAGACATCTATGGGTGACCAACTCATCTCACTCTGCTCAGGTCTTTCCTAGTTTTACCCCTGAAAGACCCCTTCCCTGGGGAACCCTTCAGTCCTGGGCAAATTCTGAAAGATTGGGCACCCTAACCAGAAGGTGGGTATAACTCAACTCCAGGATCCTTCATCCAGCTGTAGACTGGTTGCTTAAAAGAATATTAATGAGAGAAGCAGGCAAGATGGCGTTAGTGTAGGAGGGCGCACACTGCAAGCTCCCAGAGCAAGGCGGATTGTGGACGGGGTCCTGCCCGGGGGTCTGTACTGTGCACGCGTGAAGTGAGAAGCTTGGGACATCTATCTGCGAGGATCAGCAGCGTGGACCAAACGGTGGAGATTCGTGAGTTTTGAGGCTGCCGGTGGAGGTTGGCACAGGCGGCTGAGCCCTGCGGTTAGGGAAAAAAAAAAAAAAAACGGCC
Source organism: Tolypeutes matacus (assembly GCA_026826555.1). Classification (NCBI taxonomy): domain Eukaryota; kingdom Metazoa; phylum Chordata; class Mammalia; order Cingulata; family Chlamyphoridae; genus Tolypeutes; species Tolypeutes matacus. Next base: position 2,778,347 of record JAKSZT010053866.1, on the reverse strand, counting down.
ATTTGGAGCCGCACGCGGGGCGAAAAAGTTTTATTTTCTGGGGATCTGGCTGCCTGGTGCCCCTTGGACCTTGTGTGAACAGAGCAAACGAGCTAATCAGCACCTGGTGAACCAGAGGGCGGATTTTGGTTGGGGAACGGAGCTGATTTCCCTAGCCACCCAGGGATAAGACCCGGGACACTGCGGAGCCAGGAGGAAGGGACACTTCCCAAAAAAGGGAGGGTTCCCTTGGAAGACAGGGAAGGGTATTTTATATTTTTAGACATTGATCTGGCTGCCTGCACCGCCCCATAGCTTTGGAGAGCAGATAAGCCGACCTGAAGCAGCATCAGGCTGAGAGCAGATGCGAATCTGCACTCAAACTGATATAACTGAGCAGCCCGGTGAAGGTGACGCTGGAGCTCGGCGCCAGAAGGGGCGGAATCCGCCATCTTTAGCACTCCTCACTGACTAACATCAGAGCTTCAGCTAACCTGGGGAGTCCGGAAAGTGGGACGTGCTTGATTAATTTCCACGGGCCCAGCTAGGGTCCCTTCCGTAAGGGGGTTGGTCTAGAAGAGGACCTTTTGGGTCCTGCATTTGGCTAAAAAAAAAAAAAAAAAAAAAAGTGAGGTCACCTCAACAATTGAAAAATAAATTCTTTTTAATTTAGTTTAATAGCTAAAAGCTGCTTCAGGACCTGCATATAGAACCCTGTGGGGAAATTCATTGATAAACACAAGTAGGCAGGAAGGATCCACGTGGACCCTAGGGGAATCATTGACCCCCCTTAGCTCTGTTTGACTGCTTGCCTGTGTGGATCTTTGGTTTCTCTCTGTTACTTTCTGGTCTATTGCTATTATTCCCATTTTCCTCCCCCCTTCCTTTTTCCTTCTATTTTTTTTTAAATAGATGCTGCCAGCTGGTTGCTTCTTTGCTGGGCTTCTTATTCAGTAATTTCCCACTCGCTGTATATATTGATTCAGTATTACAAACTATCGCTTATTCTTCCTGCATCTTTCTGCCTTCTGTTTTCTGTTGTGGCTCTTAGACACAACATTTTTTCATAGGCCCACAAATTAAGGGTGTCAATTTCTATCCCATCTATTTTGCTTTCTTCTTCTTCTTTTTTCTTTTTTTTTTCAGTATTAACTTTTTCCTTTCAGACCTTTCTCTACTATTTCTCTCCCTCCTCATAATTCTAGCCTTCTAAATCACTATATATATATATTCCACCATTTATTTTCTCAGTCCATTATAGGAACTCCATATGTTTTCCTAGTACTCTACACTGCCTACACAAGTTAAATATTCATCTCATTAAGTCTCATTTTGCCCCTCTCCTAACTTTTATCAATATTTCTATTATCCTTCTGCCTTCCTTACATCTTTTGATTCCTCTGGCCCTAACCTTTTGCCTTCAAGGGAACATAGAAAGAAGCAAGGAAATAAAATAAGAAGAAAAACTGCCAAAGAGAAAACTTAACTCACACGCAGAACCAAAAGCTAAATAAAATTCTAGAGCATAGAGAAAAGCTAATCAATTGAACAAACCCATCAAGATAATATGATGACCAGAGGACAACAGAAAAATACAAATGACTCTGAGAAACTGGAAAACATGGACCAGTCCAGTGCACAAAATAAAAACCAGGAAGCAATGCAGTACATCAAACAACTAATCAAAGCTATCCAAAAAAATATCATGGACCAACTTAAAGAACTGAAGGAAGAGATTAAGGATATAAAGAAGACACTAGGAGAACATACTGAAGAAAGAGCTAACACACCTAAAAAGGTAATGGATATGATGGCGAACAAAGACACAAGTCAAGAAATGAAAAAGACGCTGGACTCACATGGCAGCAGAATTGAACAGGCAGAGAAAAGAATTAGTGATATGGAACACAATACAGTTGAAATCAAAGAGATTGTAGAAAAGATAGACAAAAAGATAGAAAAAATCCAGTATGGTCTCAGGGAATTAACCGATAATGCAAGACACAAAAACATACGTATTATGGGCATCCCAGAAGGAGAAGAGAAGGGAAAGGGAACAGAAGGAGTGTTGAAGGAAGTTATGGCTGAAAACTTCCCAACTCTACTGAGAGAGATGGATGTGCAGATCCAGGAAGCACAGCACACCTCAAATAGTATAAATCCCAACAGACCAACTCCAAGACATATACTTGTCAAATTGTGCAATGCTCAAGACAAAGAGAAAATACTCAAGGCAGCAAGAGAAAAGAGAACCATCACATACAAGGGAAGCACAATAAGATTAAGTGCTGATTTCTCAGCTGAAACCATGGAGGCAAGAAGACAGTGGTATGACATAGTCAAAACACTAAAAGAAAAAAATTCCAGCCACGAATTCTCAATCCAGCAAAACTGGCATTCAAAAATGTTGGAGATTTCAAAATATTCACAGATAAACAGCAATTAAGAGAGTATGTCAAGAAGAAACCAGCACTTCAAGAAATACTAAAGGAATCTCTGCAAATTGAAAGGAAAAAACAAAGGAGAGAGAGTTGGAGGAGAGTTTAAAAACAACTGAAAACTCAAAAAGAGAAACAAAACAACATACGACATACATTAACCAAAAAAAAAAAATGACTGAAGTAAGAAATTCGTTACGAGAAATAACACTGAACGTTAATGGATTAAATTCACCAATCAAAATACACAGATTGGCAGAAAGGATAAGAAAATATGATCCATCTATATGCTGTCTACAAGAAACCCACCTTCAGCCCAGGGATTCGAGGAGGCTGAAAGTGAATGGATGGAAAACCATTTTACAAGCTAACAATAGCCAAAAAGGGCAGGAGTAGCTATTCTAATATCAGACAAAATAGACTTTAAATGCAAAACTATTGTAAGAGACAAAGATGGACACTACATATTAGTAAAAGCAGTAATCTCTCAAGAAGAGAAAACAATCATCAACATTTACGCACCTAATCGAGGTGCCTCAAAATACGTGCGGTAAATTCTGGAAAAACTAAGAGGAGAAATAAATTCCTCTACAATTATAGCAGGGGACTTCAACACACCACTATCATCATTAGACAGAACATCTAATCAGAGAATCAATAAAGAAACAAAGGCACTCAACAATACATTAAAAGATTTGGACTTAATAGACATATACAGAACACTACACCCAAATACAGCAGGATTCACATTCTTCTCCAGTGCACATGGAACATACTCCAAAGTAGACCACATGCCAGGCCACAAAACAACACTCAATGAATTCAGAAAGATTGAGATTATACAAAGTAATTTCTCTGACCACAAAGGAATGAAGTTGGAAATCAATAAGGGCCAGAGAAACAGGTTAGGCACAAGGATATGAAAGTTAAACAACACACTCTTAGACAAACAGTGGGTCAAAGAGGAAATTTCAAAAGAAATCAGTAACTACCTTGAAACTAATGAAAACAACAACACAATATTTCAAAACTTATGGGATGAAGTGAAAGCAGTATGAGAGGGAAGTTCATAGCCATAAATTCATATATTAAAAAAGAAGAAAGAGCTAAAATTGAAGACCTAACTGCACACTTGGAGGAATTGGAAAAACAACAACAAACTAAACCTAAAGGAAGTAGAAAACAGGAAATAACAAAGATTAGAGCAGAACTAAATGAAATAGAGAATAAGAAAGCACTGGAAACAATAAACAAAACCAAAAGCTGGTTCTTCGAGAATATCAACAAAATTGACAAACCCTTAGCCAGACTAACAAAGAAAAAGAGAGAACAGATGCAAATACATAAAATAAGGAATGAGCAAGGTGATATCACTACTGACCCCACAGAAATAAAGAGTATCATAAGAGGATACTTTGAAAAATTATATGCCAACAAGAATGACAATTTAGAGGAAATGGACAAGTTTCTAGAAACCCACAAACAGCCAACATTGATGAAAGAAGAAATAGATGAACTCAACAGCCCAATTACAAGTAAAGAGATAGACTCAGTCATTAAAAACCTCCCAACTAAGAAGAGTCCAGGACCAGATGGCTTCACAGCTGAATTCTACCAAACATTCCGGAAAGAGCTAACACCAATTCTACTTAAGCTCTTCCAAAAAATAGAAGTAGAAGGAATATTACCTAACTCATTCTATGATGCCAACATTACCCTAATACCAAAACCAAATAAAGATACCACAAGAAAGGAAAATTACAGACCAATTTCTCTAATGAACCTAGATGCTAAAATCCTTAACAAAATACTTGCTAATCGCATTCAACAACATATCAAAAGGATTATACACCATGACCAAGTGGGTTTCATCCCAGGTATGCAAGGATGGTTCAATATAAGAAAATCAATCAATGTAATACACCACATAAACAAACTGAAAGAAAAATATCACGTGATCATCTCCATAGATGCAGAAAAAGCATTCGACAAAATATAGCACTCTTTCCTCATAAAAACACTACAAAAGATAGGAATAGATCGAAAGTTTCTGAAAATGATAAAGGGTATATATGAAAAACCCAAAGCTAACATCATTTTCCAAGGTGAAATCCTAAAAGCCTTCCCTCTGAGATCGGGAACAAGACAAGGATGCCCACTATCACCACTCCTATTTAACATTATCTTAGAAGTACTTGCATGAGCACTGAGACAAGAAAAGGACATAAAAGGCATCCAGATTGGAAAAGAAGAAGTAAAAATTTCATTATTTGCAGATGACATGATCCTATACATAGAAAACCCTGAGAAATTGACAACAAGGCTTCTAGAACTTATAAAGGACTTCAGTAATGTTGCAGGCTATAAGATCAATGCTCAAAAATCAGTAGCATTTCTGTACACCAATAACCAGCAAACTGAGAAGGAAATCAGGAAAAAAATACCATTTACAATAGTAAACAAAAGAATCAAATACCTAGGAATTAATTTAACTAAAGATGTAAAGGACTTATATGCAGAAAACTACACAACACTGTTAAAGGAAATTAAAGAAGACTTAAATAAATGGAAAAATATTCCCTGTTCATGGATGGGAAGATTAAACATCATCAAGATGTCTATCCTACCCAAACTAATCTACAGATTTAATGCAATCCCAATAAAAGTCAACAATATATTTTTTAAGGAACTGGAAAAACTAACCACAAAATATATTTGGAGAGGCAAGAGGCCCCGAATTGCAAAAGATATATTGAAAAAGAAAAATGAAGTTGGAGGAATCACATTACCTGACTTTAATACATACTACAAAGCTACAGTGATCAAAACTGCATGGTATTGGCACAAGGATAGACCTACTGACCAATGGAACCAGATTGAGAGTTCTGATATAGATCCTCGCATATACAGTCATTTGATATTTGACAAGGCCACGAAACCCACTCAGTTGGGAGAGAGTGGCCTCTTTAACAAGTGGTGCTTGGAGAACTGGATATCCATATCCAAAAGAATGAGAGAAGAATACCATCTCACACCTTATACAAAAATGAACTCAAGATGGATTAAAGATCTAAATATAAGAGCATAAAGGATAAAAACCTTAGAAGATAATGTAGGGAAGCATCTACAGGACCTTGTAATAGGAAATGGTTTCATGAACTTCACAGCCAAAGCACAAGCAGCAAGAGAATAAATTGATAAATGGGATCTCCTCAAAATTAAAAACTCTAAGGATGTTATTAAGAAAAAAAAAGGCAACCTACCCAATGGGAAAAAATATTCGGCAACCATATATCTGATAGGAGCCTAATATCCTGCATATATAAATAAATCCTTCACCTCGAAAATAAAAGGACAAACAACACATATAAGAAATGGGCAAGTGACCTGAAAAGACACTTCTCCAAGTAAGGAATACAAATGGCTAAAAAGCACATGAAAAAATGCTCAACATCACTTGCTATCAGGGAAATGCAAATCAAAACTACAATGAGATACCATCTTACACCCATCAGAATGGCAGCTATTAAAAAAACAGGAGACACTAAATGTTGGAGAGGATGTGGAGGAATAGGAACCCTCATCCACTGCTGGTGGGACTGTGGTATGGTCCAGCCACTGTGGAGGACAGTTTGGCGGTTCCTCAGAAAACTAGCAATAGATCTTCCGTATGATCCAGCAATTCCACTGCTGGGTATATTCCCAGAAGAACTGAAAACAAAAATACAAACAGATATATGCACACCAATGTTCATAGCGGCATTGTTCACCATTGCCAAAATTTGGAATCAGCCCCGGTGCCCATCAACAGACGAATGGATAAGCAAAATGTGGTACATACATACAATGGAATATTACTCAGCTGTAAGAAGGAACAAAGTGCTAACACATGGAATAACGTGGATGAATCTTGAAGACCTTATGTTGAGTGAAGCAACCCAGGCACTGAAGGATGAACAGTATATGACCTCACTGATCTGAACTGAGGAAAGTGAGCAGTCTCTGAGAACCATTGTCTGAAAGATTGGTTAACAAAGGAGAGTAAGAGAAGAGCAGGCTTTGAGCCATCACCCATATGGACATAATCTATGGTAAAGGTATAGAGTGTGGTTGCATGTTGGGGGATGGGGCAGATGAGTGGTGGTGTTCCTGGGTTTGGTGGTGCAGCACTGGGGGGTGGGTGGATTAGGAAGGGCTGGTTCAAATCCCCAGGGCATGTATCTGTGAATCTTGACATTCCATGGGTTGGGAGAGGGTGGTATCATGAGCCCTGGGGGGCTAGGGAGAAGGGAACAGTCAAGATCTAAAGGGTTGTTTGGTGGTCATTGGGAAAATTTTTCATTACCTTCCAGTAATGGACACAGGACATGGTAAATATCATCAAAATTATTAAACTGTATCATCTAAATTGTAAACTATACTGTAAATCACTGACAATGTTTAGTTGCTATATTTTGCTATCTGCATAACAGTTATAACAATGCTAACAACCAAAAAAAAGGGGGGGGGAGTTAATATGGGGTAGGGAAGGGGGGTGGTTTGGTATCTGGGAGTCTCCGGCACTCCGTATGTGACTTTGCTGTGACCTAAAACCTCTTTGAAAATTAAATGAAAAATTGGGAGACAATGGGGATTGAGAGGAGGAAGGTGTCATGGCACACCAGACATCCAATAACACAGTGATAAAGGGAAGGAAAAAAGGGAAAACAGAAAAGAGAAAGGAAAAAAAATGAATATATATATATATATATATTTTTAAAGGCATTACCTTTGCTTTTTTGCCCATTTTTTGAATGTCCCAATCCACTAATTATATTTTATTTTGTTTTGTTTTTTGTTTGATTGTTTTTTTTCCTTCTGTCTCTTTTCTTTTTTTTTTTTCCCCTGAGTTTCCTTATGTTTGTCTCTTGCATGTAAGCTTATCACACTTGTTTCTTTTTCCTAGTAAGTGTATTTAATTATTTTATGGACTAAATGTTCATGGAGGATTTGGATCACAGAAGGGTTACAATGGATACTGCGGGGGAATATTGGGGGGGGTTGTCTGGGGGGGGGGTTCGTGGGTATTGGTTCATCCGAATATACATGAAAAATATACAAAATCATTCAAAGGATCAGGGGATGCCACATGGTCACCATGGGTGGATAATCACACAATAAATGAGGGAATCTGAATTCCTCCCCTGGAGAGCTCTGCCACAGTCTCCATGGGAGCACCAATAGTCCTCTGAGTGTAGGGACAGTGCCTGTCAAAATAAGATGACCCACTGATGTGTTTTTTTTTTTATTGACGACTACCCTTGTGAGTCTTTGCTCTAGTAAATGAGACTTAGCCTGCAGTTGTGGGGTGCCTAAGGGTTGCCGCCTGAGAGCCTCCTTGTTGCTCAAATGTGGCCTCTCTCTAATCCAAACTCAGCATATGATTGCATTACCTATCCCCCAAGGTGGGACATGACTCCCGGGGATGAGCCTCCCTGGCAACAAGGGATTAATACCAAGTGCCAACTGGCAACACAACTGGAAAAAGACCTTGAATAAAAGGGGGAAATGGTAAAGACAAATGAGTTCAAGTGGCTAAGAGACTTCAAAGAGAGTCGGGAGGTCTTCCCAGAGGTAACTCTTACGCAAACCTCTGTAGGAGCTCATAAAACATCTAAGTGCCTATCACCCCACTCATTGGCGTTTCTGAGAGCTCCGGAGACACCCTGGTCCTATATAAGGGGGGATAGCCCCAGAGACTGATGCCTTATCTGTGGGTTCTATTTTGGTATCTGTGCTCCTGAGAGTGACAGAATTAGACTCAAAGAAGTCCTCCCTTCACATGGTTCACCAGTCCCTTCTATTCAAACCTATATGTGATGCTGGAGTTTTTAAGTATACTTCCAGAGACTGGAGCCTCCCGCCTACCTATGTGCCAGGTGTGCATGAAATCTAGGTGGAGCTGCAACTCCTACCCTACAGCTCAATGGACTCATCGAAGTCACCTGGTGAGGAGACAACAATGGGCAATGGCCATCCCAGGGAATGGAGAGGGCCTGCATCTGCAGGCAGGATCATTCCACCCACCATATCCATGGGATATAAGCCCTCTCTCACTTGGAGTTGGAGTGGACATCACCATCCCAGTCCCCTCAGGATTGGGGGAAGAACTATGGACTAGAGTGGACTTGATGGTATTCTCTTGTTCACATATGGTGATTCTAGCAATGCAAGAAATTATAACAATGAGGTGGAGCCAGTGGCCACTTGACACTTTTGGGGTAGGGAGGGGATGAGCAGTTGAAATACAGGTCTTCTTTGGGAGTTGGAGGTTATCCTGAGCACTGTTTTGGCAACGGATGTAGGCCATTTTAAATCAAACTGAGAACTGAGAACTGAGTGGGAGAGAGTGTGGTCTACAGTGTGAACTATGGTCTATGGTTGGTGGCAAGGCTCCAGGATGTGTAAGTTCATTGAAGGTGGTGTGCCACACTGTGGGAGATGTTTGTGTGGGATGTGGTGGGAGGTGTGGGAGGTGGGCAACATGGGAATCCCAGTGGGTTCCATGTAATATTTTGGGTAATCTAAGCACCTCTTAAAATATATGTGTATATATATATATATAAATAACATTTTTGTAAGCAAATACACATATATGCATATATATTTATATATCATTTTGCAAATGTTTGTATGTATTGTGAGAATTTTGATTTTTACCCATAAAAAAAAAAAAGAATATTAATAACTTAGTCCCAGCTCAGACATTTTAATTTAATTGGCTTAGGTTGTAACCTGGGAATTGAGGGTCTTAAAAGCCTCCCAGGGGATTCTAATGCCCAGGCAAGTTTGGGAATCACAGGCTTGGCCTGAGGTATCTAGCCTGCCACTGTGGTCAGGCTAATCCTACACCAGCTCAGTTTTATTCATGTCTCTTTATTGACTCTTATTTCCCACAAAAAAAAAAAAAAATCATAAACTCCTTGGGCTGACATACAAGAGCTTCCTCCAATGGCTACAATCTAACTTTCAAGCCCAGTCTTCCATCAGTTCTTTTAAGTTTTCACTTGATTGCAGCCAAACTATTCCCCATTATTTTAAGCAATTACCCTTAGGAATTCTGATGCAAAAAGTTCACAGACAAGCCTTGGAGAAACTCTGGTTTCACAATCACCTTCTGAAGGTCCCAGTCACCCAGAAGAGCTCTTGGTGGGGCATGAAGGCAGGGGATTCTAATGAAGTAGGAAGAGGGCAATGGGGATGAGGGAGCTAAGGGGAAGAGAAACCCTCTACTTCCATCCCCATTTGCTCTGATTCAGATAAAGTGCCCAGTCCTGTTCAGCGGACCAACTGTGAATGGGGATGATGGAGTGGTGGAGGAAGAGTTAGAAGGCCCCTGCCTGAACCACAGTCTCAAATAATTATATGAATGTGAATTGCCTTGTGCATGTAGACCCTGGTTTAATTGGTATTTCTCCTAATTATTGGATTTAATCACCACATCTCTGAAATAATTTTTGACTCAAATGACAAATTGATATTTTTAAAAAGTAGAAAAAAATACAAGGGAAAATGGATTGCAGGAAGGGATACATTTTTAAATGGTTTTGTGTGTATGTGTGTGTGTGTGTGTGTAGGTAGGTAGGTAGTGAAACATTATGACTTCTTCCCATTCTATCCATCTGACAGGAGCAGAAAGACAAAAGTCTCTGAAAGACCTTCACTTGTCAGCTATCTAGGGCTAGGGGAGAAGCCCAGAGTGTGGGAGGTTGATGATGTGGGCAATCCCCAACCCTAATGTGACTCTCCTTCAATGCCTCCTAATATGGTACCACCTGTGCCTGGCTCTCCTGCCAATGGGTACAAAGAAGAAGAACCTGAGTTTCCTTTTGAACCAGAGGGGACTGGGCAGGTTGAGAGTATGTGGGGGTGAGGATACAAAGGAGTAGGAAGTGCTTTATTTACTTCCAGCAGTCACCTCTGGCCAACCAGCAAATTAGCCACAGTAGCCAGGAGATGGCCCTGCCATATAGATGTTGGAGCTCCCCTGCTCTGTCCATGGACTTACAGCAGTCATTAGCCAAGGCTTCCTGAACATGCTTCACATCCATGGAAAAGTTAAATAAATGTTTGTGTGGATGGGTTGCAGGGGGTTTGATCTGGGAAGGGGTCCACCTGTCCAAAGTTAGCTGAGAGCAGCACGGCTGACCTCCAAGTTCCTTTCCAACCCATGCTGTAATTCTGTGATCAAGGTTGGTATCATGGAAAGCAACTGTGGGATAAAGGAGGGTACTGTGTGAGATGACAAAGAAGCAAAGAAGCAAAAGGAAGAGAAGGAGGGAAAGAGTTTCTTTCAAAATAGGAAACCCAAGATTGCCTGACTACAAAGCGAGCTTGAGCTGGGTTCTGATTTGGGGTGCACACAGGACACTGGAACCTGGGAAGTCACCTTCACATGTCTCAACCTGTTGTCAGTGGAATGTGGGGGAAGGGACATCAAGGCTCAGTGCACAGCATGGTGTATAACAAGGGGAGAAGGGATCAAGAGAAGAAATGAGTGTTTATTGTGCCTTCACCATGCATCATGAGCTTAGCCAGAAACTTCCACGCACTTAATCCCTACAAGAACCCAGTGAAACATCCATCATTATCCTTATTTTATAGATGACAAAACTGGGACTTAAAGGGGTTCACTGATCTAACCACAGTAAATACTCACTGACAGTAAAGGGCAGGGTTGAGACTTAAACCCAAGTCTGTCTGGTTCCTAAACCAGGCCTTTATTATTCTTCACTCTATCACCAAGGCATGAGCATCTTCCTAGTCAATGTAATTATGATTTTTATAAGTCAGAGTCAGGGTCTGTTCAACTCAATGCTGTTGTTACTATTATAGTTAAATCTAGATAAAATAACAATAAGCTGAACATTTTAGAGCCTTCTGAACTCTTTTAGGACCTCATACTTCTCATCCCTCTTTGTTTGGACATTCTTGGAAATCTCCAAGAACAGTACAAAGAACAGGCAGGAGAACTCCTGCTCCCCTCATCTTCAATCTAGCACTCTTACCACTTCACACTCCACCTCTCAAAAGCCTTCAACAGTTTCCCTTCAATCACAAAACTAAACACTATTTTTTCTAGTTGTCATTTAAGTCCCTACACATTTGGCCTCAATGAGATCCACCAGTCCTTCTTCCCATTACTCCTCCATATTCCAATCAAAAGGGACCATTTCCTGGGCTGATTTCCTTAGGGCTCTAAGGACTCAAAATTCTTTCCCACACCAGAGCCCACTCCTCCTGGCAAAATCTCAGCTTAAGGTCCTTATTTCCATGAAAAGCTTCCCTGGTCAATAAGTTATGGAGCTGGGCTTTCTCCCTCAGCTCTCCTGCCCACTGTGGCCTCTAGCCTCATCTTTAGACAATCTTGATGGTGGGGAGGTCATTTCCCATCCAGACAGTGGTACTGGGTTGAGGGGGCTCCAAAGGGACCCAAGTTATTGGAGAATCTGCCTTCCATCTTCCATGGTCAAAGTGGCTTGGATCTGGTGTGAGACATGACTTGGGTCCTGGATCTGTGCTTGTCTCAGTTCTCCTGGGCAGTCCAGATGAGGCTTTGCTGCACATGTCCCAAAGCCTTTGGTAGACGATCATGTACATAAAACCACCAAGCTTTACATGTTCTTGTGGGTGGGCACGTCTTCCTGGGCTGCTCAGCTCCACAAAAAAAAAAAATGATGAAGCAACATCCCTGTTGCTTTCCACTGCCCACAAACAATCTTGAGGAAACAAAACAGGTGATACCAAGGAAGATCTTTGGCCCGGGTTTGACCACCACTGGCTGGGAGCCAGGCTGCTCCCTCTGTCCTTGCATCATGAATATGGATCCATGAGGTACCCTTTGCTGAACATCTCCAGATATAGTAGAACTCAGAAACCACTGGAGCAGTTTGAATAATGAGAACTGCTTCTGATTTAATTAGACTCATATTAAACTTGCAATCCCTGAAGCTGGCAGAGGCAGCAGAGAGGTTCCCATTCCCCTGGCCCCATGGCATAGGATGTTCTTTGCATTTGCCCCAAATCCAATTACCTCCTATTTTATCCTCAGTAGAATTCTGTCCCCCTTCCTTTGTTTCCATCATCCTTTCTGCTCTCCCCTTCTCCTTTACCCTTCCTCTCCTCCTCCCTCTCTTCTCTTTCTCAGTGTGTGCTTTTAGACTGTCTGTAGCTCTCCTGGTGGGTATCATTCATCAGTCTTTTCTTCCCCTTTCTCCTCCCTCTCCCTCCACTCTCTTGTGTACCCCAGGGCCCCACAGCTATTCACCTACTGAATCTTTCTGCTTAGGAACTAAGAGCACAGGTCAAATCTTTAGCATTCCCTGGTCAAATGAAGACCAAAGAAAATGCAGGAATAGTTTCCTTCAGCCCTGGCTCTTTGTACCCAAGCCTGTATATTTCTGATCCTGCCTCCTTACCATATCAAAGAAAAAATGGTAAAAATAGCTGAGCTAGTTTGCCTGAGGCTGGGAACAGAAGGGAAAACATTAGGAAGTATGGAATGAAAGCCCTATTCTTTGGATACTTCTAAGCCAGTGTTGTTAAACCTTGGTGCTATTGATGTTTGGGGCTAGATGATTGTTGTGGGGGGCTGTCCTGTGCATTGTGGGATGTTTAGCAGCACCCTTAGTCTTACCCTACTAGATGCCAGAAGCATCCCCACAACACAAGCCATGATAATCTAAAAATATCTCCAGACATTGCCAAAATTCCCCTGTCCCCAGCTGAAGACCACTGTCTTCACTTAGCTTATGATTTAGGCAGTGATGTGGTTTAAATGGAAGCACATTGGCCTTGAAGTTTGTATCCTGCCTCTGCCACTTCCTAGCTCCACAGCTGAGGCACACTTAAGCTCTCTCTAATTGGGCTTTTTCATTTAGCATATGAGACTATTTCCTACTTAACAGGATTAATATGAAGAACAAATAAGACACAAACTATTACATTATACATATTATATTACAAATACTTTTAGAGAAAATAGATTTAAGCATGATACTATGTTATTATTATATGTAAATAGATTACAGCTATATAAGCAAGGGAGAGTTATTTTTAAGAGATGATGGATAAGTAAAAGCCATAAACATGTGTGATTAGATTGGGGGGATTTAGGAATCATAGTTTACAGGGAGGGAATGTCTCAGCAATCAAGGTCAGAGAAGGAGAAGACCATGAAAGCTCATGTGAAGAGAAAGAATCCCATAAAAAATTCTCTGGTCATATTAGCTAAGAGTCTAATGGTTGGTGTCTCCCTAAACTGAAGGAAAGAATGGGATAATCTGTGAAAGGACATATAGCCCCAAAAGTCCATGGTTAAAGGGAAATTGCAGCTGTGCTGGGGTGAGGGGGAAGATTCAGAAAGATTATAAAGACTTCTGGATCAGCCAAGGAGGGAGAACACCTAAATGAAAAGGATCAAAACCTGGAGGGTTGAGGCACCCCAAATTAAGAAAATAAGACAACTTCAGAGACAGAATTTCCTCTGGGAACATTACCCTGATGTTTCTTTGGAGAACCACCCCTTTTCCATTCTCTGCCCATGTATCATCAGGGATGGACATGAACTTCACATCCTTCAGGTTGCAGTAGATTCAGGGATGGGCACAGAACTCAAGCATCTGCCCTGGGAGTTCTGCATAAATTTTTGGAAAGGACCCATTCTCTTTCTGTTGAGGTTGCTAATCTGGAAGGATATAAAGGAACTTGTCTGAAAAGGAAGCCAATGCAGAACAAAGCAGAATAAAGAGATGGAAAAAGGCAGTTGACTGATGAAACCATTTGCACACCTGAAATCTGTCATATCTGAAACCAATGCCCCTGGCATTTTCAGTAAAAATGAGGCTATAACTTCTATGTTTTTGCTTAATTGAGTTGGGTTGGGTTTCAGAAGTTGAAATAGTCCTTAGTAATATAAGGGACTCTGTGGGAAATTGGCAAAAAAGCCTGTGTTAGGAATCAGGAATTTTAATCTTGGCTCTAGGCAACACATCTCACCTCTTTGAACCTCATTTATAATATGAGGATATTGGGCAAGATGATGTTGAAGGACTCTTCCTTCTAGAAAATGTGATTATTCTGACCACTCCATTATTGGTAATTCCTGCCTACAATTAGCAAGCACCAGGATTTCCACTGAACCAGTTACTGGACCATTTTCAGCCATTTGGTGTGGCTTCTAATAATCAATTTATCCAGACAGCTTAAAGCTCACAGGCTTGGTCTTGGAAAAAATTGTAAAGTCGGGAATGTTTTTCTCCTTTTGAACATACCCTTTCCCTCAGCCCCCAGTACTCCAGGTTCTTTAATCCCAATGTCCTCTCTGAAACAAAATCTGATCTGGTCATATCAGCCCTTGGCTCTTTAGTCTGAGTAAGACTGAAATAGGATTTACTTTTTAAAGCAATGTGGGTGAACATTTGGTTTGGTCCCTGATAACCTTTGGTGAGGGGCTTTTCATAGCTTTAATTGACACACAGGTCAGTGAGTGCCATATGTTCTCAATCCTCAATGGCAGAGCAGGAGAAAACCTTACTCTTTGGTACCCTGGATCTTATTACCTTTCAGTGATGGAGGTGGTGATCCCATCTGTGCTTAGACAAACTCATGTGCATGCCAGACAGTAATATTTTAGGCTGTCTGGGCCATACATGATCCATCACAATGACTCAACTTTGCTGTCTTAGCTTGAAAGCAGCCACAGACAATGTGTAAATGGATGAGTGGGGCTAGATTCCAATAAATCTTTATTTATGAAAATGGAGATGATGGCTGGATTTGGCCAACAGGGGTCTAGTTTGCTGTCCCCTGCCCTTGACACTGACTGCACACAGTGCCTTGGATTACTGATGTAAACTTAACAAGGACAGTCTGTCAATTTCTTCCACAACCTCTCTCTAGTGGGTCCTCATTAGCTATCTTCCTTGGAAGGTAAGAGGATGTCTGTTGAAGACAAGAGGGTGGTTGAGATGTCTCCTTGGGATTCCTTCTACTGCCCAGATGTTAGGGCTCAGGGTGGATGGAGAATGATGGAAAACAGAGAGATGGTATCTGACTCTCCCACCATTTGTCTGTTTATGATTTTATCTTGAGATAGAGCATGACAATTTTGGAATTTGAGATTGGATAGCATCCTTAACATAATGTGGCCTGGAATCCCTGACAGTGCATCTAATTGATTCAGTTGAGTGCATCATATTTTTTTTAAATTTAGCTTTCATCATTGAACTCCTTCTTCTCTTTAGCATCACTTTGCATACTTATGGTGAAGTCTTTTTAATAATTTTTGACTCTTTTCTAAGTATATGCCAGGACTTGTATGAGGTATTGTAGGTTCAGAGAGAAAAGACCCAGTCCCTGGCCCTAGGGTGTTCAGAATATAGTAGGCAAAAAGAAAAATAAACCACTCCAGCACAATGTGTTAAGTGCTATGCTAGTGGTCAGCCAAACCTGTGAGATGACAGTGTGGGTTCAAGCACAAATGCAGGCTGGGGAGGGAGGTAGGTCCAAGGTCCTGCCTCTTTCTGGGACAGAATTCCAGAGCACCAAGTGCATTGTGGAAGAGAAAATTCACCTCTGGGCAGTTACTTGAGTGCCATCAAGTGCTGTTCACCTGCTTAGAATTTCAGTGAGTGGCAGCAGAGGCATCAGAAGCACATTTGTTGAAATGAAGAGCAGCCAGTATAAGGGGGGGGAAACTCCCTCTATTTATTCTTATAGCAATTTTTGTTTAACTCATTAACTCCCAACCTGAAGAATAGGACCATCTGGCATGTGGGCATGTTAACAAAATCATAAATTAGGAGGAGAAATGAAGTCAGGTTTCCATAATGGTCACAAGACAGAAATCAACAGTGTTGGGATGAAATTTGCTGGGCAGGTAGGGGGGGAGGAAAATGGAGTGAAAGGAAAATGCCTCAGCACATCCAGGTCGAATGAAAAACACAAATCCAGAGTTATTTAGAAAGAGTGTTTATTATTATTATTTTTTAATGCTGGCAAAGCGTCTCTCTCTCTCCCTCCCTCTCTCTGTCTCCCCCATTGGCTCCCTCTTCCTGTATCCTGGGTCCCCTCCTAGGAATGGAGCCATTTGAATCTCCCCATTCTCAGGAGCATGATGGTAATAAATGTGATGAAGATTCTGCAGAGGAAGAGGTTCACCCAGTGCAATGAACCTACTTGGTCCAGAACTCCAGGCCACCATTTAATGATCCCTACAGAATGTTTCCTGGGATTGCTAGCATGTTCTGGACTCTGTCTTGGGTAGGCCAGAGACAAAAACTATGAGAGAGGGCTTTGCCAGCCAGTGGCCTAGATGCACTGGAACATTAGCAACACTGGCATTTCCCCGTGCACGTGTGTGCACACAGCTACCCCCAGTGTCACCACTCATCAAATGGCACTTGGCCTCTTGGCAGAGAGAACCCATCTCCAGAGTGTATTAAAGGAGCATGTTATCATGAACCCCTTTTTCTTCTCTTCTACAGGATCCTTTTGTGAAGGCTGCTCTTCTCCCCACATTATGTTTCTCTTCTTTCCCACCTATCCTGGCAACAAAAGTACTGCACTTGTGTTAAATATGTGCAGAGTGGAAGATCGCAATTTTGTCCCATTGATTGTACTTATAGAGGTATATTGGCCAGAAAGGTCTGACCTTTTATAAAAAATTAGGAGTATATTTGGCAGAGTGAGCTTGAAGAAATCAAATGGATGCTCATTTTAATCTACCTGATGGAAGGGGAAGCTCATATTGGAAGGGTAAAATAGCAAACTATCTTTTATTGGAAACAGCATCATAATGGATTCACATTGGCAGTGTGATGTGACATTAGCCTCCAAAATTCCCTGCAAATTTATCTCTGCTCAGTTTCTCTTCAGGAGGCAATTCATTGACAAATTTCTTAATTCCTTCAATGATTTTTGGTCTATTCAGACTTTTAAACAAATTTCATGTCAATTTTGATCATTTATAGTTGATTAGGACTTTGATCTTTTCCTAGATATTTAAAAAACACATTCATTTCTCTATATATGGTTTCCTACCCTATTTTGGTCCCTATTTTGTGAATTCCTCTCTATTTCTCTAGCCCTTTCTCATTAGTGTGGACACATGAATTGTCTGTTTTATTTGTATTTTTTAAGCTACAATTCTTGGATCGACTAATAAATTCTGCTTTGTAATTTATTAATTTCTGCGTTTATTCTTACCAAGCTCCTGATTTCCCAGGATTTATCTGATTGGATTTTTCTACATTCCAAGATTAAAGGTTAATTCATTCATTTTCATTTGTTTTTGTTCAGTAAATTCATGGATGTTTTCTCTACTGCCCAAGATATAGCTGATTTTTATAAATATCCCATGTAAATATTTTCAGTTTGTCATAGGTTAGTAATATAAATATTTAATTACTGAATATTTATTCAGATCATTGTGGCCTTATTGATTCTTTGAATTCTGGATTCCTCAGGAAATGCTTCCCTTATTATTTCTGTCAAGTTTTCTTTAATTCTAACTATTTTTGTTTTATGTAGTGATACAACATTTTGTGTGAAAAGGAATAGGTCTATTAGATCTTCATTATGATTTATAAACTTCATCAATAAAAAGTAACTGATGTATAAATAATTTAGCACTTAATTCTATGCAACTCCTACTTTCTTTTTATGGCAGACACCTGCTACTTTTCTGTCCTACTCTTAACTTTTAAAATCATGGAGTAATTATGCAGTGGCCATATTTCCTGTGGATGGCATAGAGGTGAACTTTATTTCTTGAACCATTCTGAAAGTATGTATTTTAATACAGGAGTTTCACCCATTTATCTTTATTATCACACCTGATTTGTCTGTTCTCCTGTATTAATATCATTATTACTATTGACTTCCTGTGTTTTATGTTTCCTTGCTATTTGCTTTATTTTATATCATTAGCCTTATAGGATAATGTTTTGTTTTTTTTTCCACCCTATATCTTATTTTTAACACCCTTTGATTTAAAAAATATTGTCATATCTATATTTTTATAATGATCAATGTCAATCATGAAATGGTACCGAACGACTTAGATCCAGATAGGAAGATAAAATTACCCCATATTTATTTCTTCCCCTTTCTTCCTCCTAGATTTGCCTGTTATGTGCTATTAAGTTTTGGGTCCTGCTTATTATTGGTAAATGATAATCTTTAGATGGTGCTTTTATTCTTTCATTTCTATTCTATTTTTATTTTATTTTTGCTTTCAAGAATATTGCAATTTGCATTCTGCTTTGCAACTTTTTTTGTGGTTTTTATTTAGACCTAGATGTTTGAGTGGCTTCTGTGTTCACCGCCCCTGCTATAGTCTCCTCTTTTGAGCTCTTTGAATTATCTTTTGGTTGCCACATATACAGTTTTTGGTAATTTTTGGAGCTTATACATAACTAAGAAAGTATTTTTACTGCCTTGAAAAGCAAATGACTCCTTAGTTGGTCAGTGTGTTTTTGGATCCTAACCTTTCCCTCCATGAGGAACCTGCTGTCTTCTGGAATTTAGGTCATGTGATGTGTGGAGATCTCAGTGGCAAATCTCAGTGACTTTGTAGACAGCTTTTTTTTTTCTTTTCTCTTTTTAAACATTTTTCCTGGATATTTGTAGAATTCTTTCTTTAACCCTTGAAATAAAAAAAAATCACTACTATATATCTATGTAGTGGTTACTTTTATTTAATTGTGTCTGGTGAGTCCATTCATCTACCTATCCAAGTCTTTCTAAATTTAGGAAGGTTTTCTTCTGTTTTGTCATGTATGGTCTTTTATATTGATTCTGTTCCTTAAAAGCTGTCTCTTCTTCAAGAACTTTCTTTATCTAGACATTGATTTTCTAATCTATGAGCTCAAACTCTAATGTTCTTTCTCTGGCCACTTTCTTCTCGGCCCTTTCTGTTTCAGCAGCTGGAGAGTAGTTCCAGCTTTTCCTTCATATCACTGCTGGTATTTTTCTGGTATCTGTTTTTCTCCATGATGCTTCCAGTACAATTTCCAATGACATTCTATGCTTCCTTTCATTCTTTTCTTAACATGCCCTTAAAAACATCTTCATTCTGTCATCTTATTTATCTCTGGTTCATCTCATATTTTATTAAGTCTATGGTCTCTTCTGTTTCCATTGAAGCAGATTCTATCTAACACATACATATGTTCTTTAAAGATTTTAAAAATCATTTTCTATCTCTATTCCTTGAGTGCTATGGTTAAGAGTATTACATACTCCTTATTTTAAAATATACTTCACCCTCCCTCTGCCCCACCCCATACCCTGCAATTGATATCTTAAAATGAGAAGAAATCCAACGCACTTTGGAATAGCCCCAGAAGTAGGACTGTTAGATTCTCCTTGGGGGCCCTCCCTGCTCCATCCTGGATGCTGCTTCTCACTCCAATCCTAAGTTGGTGTCCATTTTTGTTACCTGTTCCATGATCAAGAAGCCTGAAGAGGATGTGGGCAATTCCAGCAGGGGCCATGATTGCTGTGTTATTTCTTTTCTGCCAAGGCTTAGGTTTCCCTGCCTTCCAGGTAACAGTATGAGGGGGTCTGGCTCCCTTCTTGTTACCTGCATGGGGAAACACTGAGAGGGATCATGGCCATGTGGTCAGTGCTCCAGAGTCAGGGACATCCTGATGGACAGGGAGCCCTGTGCCTTGGAGGGAAGCCTGGCCATGCCGTGCTTCTCCTGGCATCTGGTATGGCAGGACATTGCCTTGATGATGCCTTTTTCTTCTCCAGATCTCTGTTTCTTTCTTTCATTCATTAGTTCATGCATTCCTTCAATAAATGTTTATTGATTCATTCAACATACCAGGCACAGAGCTAGTTGCTACAGACCCAATCAAAAAAGAGAAAAGCGAGTTCACTCACCAAGCTGTGGATCATACAGACCCAAGAGTACTAGTCTAGAAATGTACAGCAAAAGAATCAACAAGATGACTACAGATTGTGGGAAAAGCTTGGAAGATAACATAAGGGTACAGTGCAGTCGTTTTAGATGGAGAGATCATCAAAGGCCTCCTCTGAAGAGATGACATTTGAGCTGAGACATGAAAGATGAGAGGAACTTGGCATAGTAGAGAAGAGAAAGGAGGCCAGTGTGTTTTAGCAGAGTAAGCATGCCAGTATCTTCTGTTAGCTTCTCCAAAACCATTCTCCATGTTCTGTACTCTTTGCCTCCCAAGCTCTCTGATCCTCTGACTTCCATGGGGCTCAGTTAAAGGGAAGCACCAGTAGCAGACTGAGGGTGAGTGGAGAGAGTAGGCAGTCAGGGCATTTACTTCCCTAGCTCATGTCCACGTAGATCACTGTGGGTTGGTCAGCTCCAGCTCTTGTTAGGTGGTTCTTTTTGCCATCCTGCTTGTCTTTTGGAACCCACTTCCTCCCTTTCTTCCTCAAAGTCTAGAGACTGTAATAGCTCCCCACCATTTTCAGTCCCAGGGGATGGCCCTATCCTTTGTTTGTTTCCCTAACCTGCTCACCATTTCTTTAAGGATACAGTTTGGATTGGACCATTTGGTTCCTGTCATTAGAGAGTGGTGCAAAATGACATTGCACATTTGTTAGTGCAAAAAGGGATGACTTCTCTCTGCCCTACTCCTACACACTCCTCAGGTGCCAAGTCATGACATAAATGCTTACTGAATGGAATGACTGGCTTCAAGTATGTCTTCTTGTTCATTTTAATTTTGGATCACCTGCCTGTGATGGAGCCTGTGGAGGAGATGTTCATTTTCCTTGGCTGTTCCTTAGGACTTTGTGTGTGTCACTATCCTCATAGAAGAGAATCAAAGTTGATGGGGTTTGGGGTGACCGTTGGTTCCCTTTAAGGAGGCAGTTAAAGAAGGGTGAATAAGCCTCTGGGGAAAGATGCCTGTCAGGAACTCTCCCTGGAGCCCCCTCTCAGCTCCTCTCACTGTATGTTCATAGTTGGCCATTGGTCATGGAGAAACACAGAGAAGAAAACAGCAAAGGTGCTCTGAGTTGATGGAGTTGCATGAAGAGAGCTAAGGGTAACAGAGGCTTTACTGAGTGGGAGCCATGACAGTCCCAGAATGAGGAAAGCCCAGAGCCTGAAGGTATGCTGCTGAGGCCCGCTGGGAACCTGCAGAGGTGCCTGATTCCTCATGGGGCAAGTCAGTCTGGACCTGAAGCTCTGTAGGAAGTAAGAAGGAAGCGTGTGCAGGAGAGAGGGATCCAAGATGGCAGACACTCTGGGGACCTCCTCCTTTAAGGCCCATTTATATCAAGTCAGCTTTGACAACAAGATGGCAGGACATCCTCAACCTCTGATCTGGTTTTCTCCTCCTAAGGGGGTATGTTAGTTTCCCATGGCTGCTGTAAAAAATTACCCCACTAACTTCAGTGGCTTTAAACAACAGAAATTGTTTCTAATGTATGTTGGATGGCTTTGGAGTGAATATAGATATAGAGTGTTTATAAATCAAGTTAATTTCCTCCATTGCTAGAATCACCATATGTGTACAACAGAATACCATCAAGTCCACTCTACTCCATAGTTCTTCCCCAATCCTGAGGGGACTGGGATGGTGATGTCCACTCTACCTCCAAGTGAGAGAGGGTCTATGATGTGAACCGTGGTCTATAGTTGGTGGCAAGGCCCCAGGATGTGTAAGTCTATTGAGGGTGGTGGGCCACACTTGTGGGAGATGTTTGTGTGGGATGTGGTGGTAGGTGTGGGAGGTGAGCAACATGGGAATCCCAGTGGGTTCCATGTAATATTTTAGGTAATCTAAGCACCTCTTAAAATATATTTATATATATATAAATAACATTTTTGTAATCAAATGCACATATATGCATATATATTTATATATCATTTTACAAATATTGGTATGTATTGTGAAAATTTTGATTTTTGCCCACAATAAAAAATAAATTAATTAAAATATATATATAAATCAAGTTAATAAAATAAAACAAAATCCTCAAAATCCAGACATTTATTATCTTTGTGCTAAATGGGACCTACTGGGCCAAAATAAAAGTTTTTGCAGGGCTGTGTTCCTTCTGGAGAAACCATAGCTTTGTCCTGCTCAGCTTCTAGAAACAACTTCATGGTCCCTTCCTCCATCTTTGAAGCCAGCAGCAAAGTGCTCAAAGTGTGTTCCAACCTCTCCCTCAACTCTCTTCCTGATTATAAGGACCATTGTGATTTCATTAGGCCTATCCAGATAATCCAGGATAATCTCCCCATCTCAAGCTCTTTAACTTAATCACATCTGCAAAGTCCCTTTTCCCATGTAAAGTAGGTTTTGCAGATTTTGGGATTAAGATAGGGACATCTTGGAGGGCCATTTTTCTGACCTGCCATGGGAGACTCCTTCTGCTTGTAAACTCCACATCAGAAGCTGTTTCCCAGCCATGGGAAGGCACTGAAGACTAGAGGGCTAGCTTCATAGGAGATAGTGGAAGCAGTGGCAGCCAGGTCAGGACAAGGAGCTAGTTGGGGTCTCTTTTGGAGCAGCCTTTCTTGCTCCAAAGGTACTGGAAAGAACAGAAACTATGACCCTCCTCCCTTCTTAATACCATAAGTCTTGAGTACCAGATTCTCTGAGAATGTTGGCACCCTAGAGTAAAATGCACTTTAGCTCTGAAACCCAAGAAAGCTCAGGGTACGAACTCCAAGGCTGCACTGACTGTGCAGTTCTGACCCCAGTGAGTTCATGCAGAAAAGTGAGGTCCTTTGTGGGGAGTGCAAGGTTGCCCTTCCCCTTCTCTTTGACACTGACCTACCTTCTGTATGGGAACCTCAGAAAGAGGAGGTTTGGGAATTGGTGGATGCAGCTCATAGGGTTACTCTGTCCCTTTTCTTTTTAAAAGGAGCAATGGACTTCAAGATTACCTTTTTATGAGAATCAGTCTTGGGCAGCCTCTGTGGTGGACAAATCCATGTGCTGTCTTATTATTTCTAAAGAATAACTCAGGAGTGCTGGAGTGCCAGGGTCTCCCAACCCCTGCCCACCTCCACC
Source organism: Tolypeutes matacus (assembly GCA_026826555.1). Lineage (NCBI taxonomy): Eukaryota > Metazoa > Chordata > Mammalia > Cingulata > Chlamyphoridae > Tolypeutes > Tolypeutes matacus. The sequence goes on along the minus strand of JAKSZT010053866.1, from coordinate 2,754,877 downwards.
ACACAAGTTTTGTGTCCTGATGAGAATGATCCTCAAGCCCTCTTAGGTTCTCACTGGACTAACAGAAACAGGCACAAAAACTCACTTTCTGCTGGAGTTTGTAGGTGTACTTCCAGAGACTGGAGCCTCTGGCCTGCCCATCTGCCAGCTGTGCCTGGAATCTCAGTGGAGCTGCAACTCCTATTCTACAGCTCAGTGGACTCACCCAAGTCAACTGGTGAGGAGATGATGATGGACAATGGCCATCCCAGGGAATGGGTAGAGCCTGCAGCTGCAGGCAAGATAATCCCATCCACCATATCCATGGGATATAAGCCCCCTCTCACTTTGAGATGGAGTGGACATCACCGTTCTAAACTCCTCAGAATTGGGGGAAGAGGTATGGACTAGAGTGGACTTAATGGTATTCTGTTGTAGACATAATGTGATTCAAGCAATGGAAGAAATTACAACAGTGAGGGTGAGCCAGTGGCCACTGGACATTTTTGGATCAGGGAAGGGAAATACAGGTGCTTTTTCAGGACTTGGAATTATCCTGACTGACATTACAATGACAGATGTAGGCCATTTTACATTAGCATATAACATGCAAAACTGTGTATGAGAGAGTGTGGTCTATAATGTGAACTATGGTCCATGCTTAATGGCAAAGCCCCAAGATGTGTATATCCATTGCAGATCATGTGCCACACTAATGAAAGATGTTTATGTGGGATGTTATGGGAAGTGTGGGAGGTGGGGAACATGGAAATCCCTGTAATTTTTGTGTAACATTTATGTAATCTAAGCATCTTTTAAAATATAAATAATAATAATAACAATAATGATATAATAAATAGATGTTATAAAGCAAATAAGAAAACACATGTACATAAAAAATGGCTTGCAAATATTTGTAGCAGCATATTTTACAATTCTGTTGTTTTTAATTGTTATAAAAACAGAAATGTCAACTATCTGTTGAATGGATAAACAAAATGTGATATAATTCTACATTGGTATATGTATTAGCCATAAAAATAAATAATTGCTGACACTTCTTAAAAAAAAAAAAAAACACTTTCTTATGAGCCTTAGAACTCATGCTGCACTTTGGGGAATGCCCTAGTGGATTCCATACTTGCTTTTTAACTAAATCTGTGCTTTATCTGGAGAAAGCCTGAAACTTTGCAGCCCATTTAAGATGCCTGAAGCAGATGGAAGCTATGGCTGCATTCTAACTTAGGTCAGAAGAAAGAAGCCATGGAACCTATGTGGACAGTGCATCAGGAAATCTAGAACCATTGCAGAATGGTTTTTAAGGAGAAAACTGGCTTAGGGAAATGGGTGTGGTGTGGGAAGAAAAGGCCAATAATCAGCGATGAATGGAAGCAGACTAGGGAACAGAGGAAAATGGAATGAATAAACTCATTGCCCCAAAGTTATTGCACTGGGAAAATTAAAAGTATAAATTAAATTATGCATCTTTTCCCAGATGTCCCTTCCAGCTTTAAAATGTTATGTTTCCATAATCTTTTGGGAAAAGAATAAACCAACCACTAATGTCAAGGAGATTTTGAAAGCTTTAAAGCTTTTAACAGCTATATCTAACAGGAGCAAGGAGTGTTCGTGGCACATACTAGAAGACCTAAGGGAAAAGTAAATACTCTACCCTACATTATCTGAGTGGAGGCTTCTCTAAAGGAAACTGTGCTTTCAGGCATGTAGATTGTATCAGAATGGGGAAACTGTTTTCCTCTTACACCAACAGGAGCTCTACCAAAATCCCAGTTATGGAAGGACTGATTGGCAGGTTGATGATTAGGCTATTGTAGAGAAGGGCAGGTCCTCAAATGGTAAATGTGAGTGGGGTTTTCAATATGATAGATGTTTTGCTACTTGATAGATTAGGAACTAAGGTCCAGATAAATGACTTGTCTAAGTTTGAAGATCCAGTAAGAGTTGGAAGTGGAATCAGAACTCAGACTTCTGATTTCCAAGTCTCTGTCCTTTGCTCTAGAACCACACTTGCCAAGGACTGATCTCCTAGCACAGGATTGTCAGTCAATCACCAGGGGACAAATCTGTGCTTAAAGGAAGATGTAATGTGTCAGCCTGGAATGCCCATGTGACTATCTACAACCACAATGCCATCCAGCTACCTCTCCTCTGTGGTGACAAACCCCTGGAGACCTCAGGTTGGGTGTGTCCTTGTCTTAGGAGGTCATTTCAAGGGAGGTGCATCTGGGTCAGTGGGCTTTGGGTTTCCCACTTTCTTAAAACAGCCTTTACAGGCAGAGTTTCCACCAACCCAGAGGGCATTTAGAGAGTCCTTGGAATGGGGGCAGTTTCCCTTCTTTGGGAATATATTCCTTTCTTCAAGCCACCTTATTCTCCAAGGCCTGTTCCTTCCTTGACCAACTGTAATGGATTAGAAACTCTCTGTCTTGGGGATTCTGAGCATCTCCAGGCTCCATATCAACATTCTTAACTCTATGACAGGCATGTTCTCTTATGTTTATTCATTCATGCATTCAACAAGCATGTTTGAGTAACAGTTGTGTATGTAGCAGGTACCAGGAGATGCATGTGCCTGGGCCCCAGCATCTAGTCTAGGCTGGTTGTCTGAGTGCACAGAGGTTGCTGCAGCAAACTTTCAACATCAAACAAAAGAATGAGGCATGACCATAATCGCTCACCTATAATCCTTTTCTCCAGGACTCTATTAATGAGAACATTCTTCAGCTTGAGTGTTTAAGAATCGGGTGGAGACAGGGGCCTGTTACTGCTATTAGCCAAAGAAGAATTGAGTTGAGAGCAACAAAGGTGACATGATCTTTTATAAGCTATATATTCTCTAAGGGCATTTCTTCCAGAGAGAACAAAAAAGATACAGAGACCTCATTGGCAGTAGCTCCCAGCATAGGCACAGTTGTGTAAACTGCAGTAGCATCAGGCTGTCCTTCTGGAGGACACAGCAAGGTGACCAGTCTGAAGCTCAGCCTCATAGCAGGGCCACATTAGATGCTCCTCAACAAAACACAGGACTTCAGCAGAGAAGAGAGAGCATGCTGGCTCACTGGGGAGACTGAGCAATGGGAGCTGAAGGAGATGCCAGTGCAGGAATAGGTGGCAAGGGGTGGGATAAAAGGTGAGCAGAGAAGTGAGGCATTCTAGAGAAGCTTTCATTTTCCCCTGAGGGTATCTCAATAAGGGAACTGTTTCAGAACTCTCTCCTGTATGCCAATTTCCTGACTCTGCCTCCACTTCTTTTCTGAGGACCTTATCCCATACCCACTCTTTCCTCCTCACATATACCAGTGCCATCTTTACTGGAGGTGGACAAGACCAAGTGGTAGAATGAAAGAACACTTCCTTCTTGTATCTCCCCTATGCAGTGGAGAAAGTTCATCAACTAGATATTGAAATGGGGAAACCAGAAAAATGCCTGGAAAAGTTAGTATGGTGGCTATAAGTTGTGCTTTTAAATTACTGCAATGTTTTTTGTTTGTTTGTTTTTAATTACTTTTTTTAAAATTTTAAAAGATGCTTAGATTACATAAATGTTACACAAAAATTACAGGGATTTCCATGTTCTCCACCTCCCACACATCCCATAACCTCCCACATAAACATCCTTTATTAATGTGGCACAGCAATGTTTAAAAATATTTATTAATTGCTTATTATTTGCAGGATGCTATACATGACCTGGTCTTTGTGCTCTAGGACCTAAAAGATGACCTAGATGTCTAGAATAGGAGTGCTCCAGGATCTGATAATCTAATATAAGAATAAGCCATATATATATATATATATACCAGCAGTAGTATTGCAAGGCTGAGTATGAGATGCATAATGAATATTAAAATAATATAAAATAGAGACAAAAATAATCTAAAAGTCTTCCTGGGGGAGTTGGCCTTTGTGCAGAGTCCAAAAGGCCATAAATGGTTTATTTATTTATTTATTTTTTTATTGTGGGTAAAAATCAAAATTTTCACAATACATACCAATATTTGTAAAATGATATATAAATATATATGCATTTGCTTACAAAAATGTTATTTATGTATATATATAAATATATTTTAAGAGGTGCTTAGATACCCAAAATATTACACGGAACCCACTGGGATTCCCATGTTGCCCACCTTCCACACCTCCCACCACATCCCACACAAACATCTCCCACAAATGTGGCGCACCACCCTCAATGGACTTACACATCCTGGGGCCTTGCCACCAACCATATACCACAGTGCACACCGTAGACCACACTCTCTCCCACACAGTTCTGAGTGGTGTGTGCTGATTTAAAATGGCCTACATCCGTTGCCACAACGGTACTCAGGACAACATCTAAATCCCAAAGAAGCCCCTGTATTTCAACTGCTCGTCCCCTCTCTGTCCTTAAAGTGTCAAGTGGCCACTGGCTCCACCTCATTGTTATAATTTCTTCCATTGCTAGAATCACCATATGTGAACAACAGAATACCATCAAGTACACTCTAGTCCGTAGTTCTTCCCCCAATCCTGAGGGGACTGGGATGGTGACATCTGCTCCACCTCCAAGTGAGAGAGGGCTTATATCCCAAGGATATGGTGGGTGGTGTGATCCTGCCTGCAGATGCAGGCCCTCTCCATTCCCTGGGATGGCCATTGCCCATTGTTGTCTCCTCACCAGGTGACTTCGATGAGTCCATTGAGCTGTAGGGTAGGAGTTGCAGTGCCACTGAGATTCCATGCACACCTGGCACATAGGTAGGCCAGAGGCCCCAGTCTCTGGAAGTATACCTAAAACTCCAGCATCACATATAGGTTTGAATAGAAGGGACTGATGAACCATGTGCAGGGAGGACTTATTTGAGTCCAATTCTGTCACTCTCAGGAGCACAGATTCCAAAATAGAGCCCACTGATAAGGCATCAGTCTCTGGGTCTATCCCCACTTATATAGGACCTGGGTGTCCCCAGAGCTCTCAGGAGCCCCTCTGTGTGGGGTGATAGGCACTTAAATGTTCTATGAGCTCCTACTGAGGTGTGCATAAGAGTTAACTCTGGGATGACCTCCCGAACCTCTTTGAAGTCTCTTAGCCACTTGAACTCATTTGTCTTTACCTTTTCCCCTTTTAATTCCTGGGTTTGGTGGTGCAGCACTGGTGGGTGGGTGGATTAGGAAGGGCAGGTTCAAATCCCCAGGGCATGTAACTGTGAATCTCTACATTCCATGGGTAGGGAGAGGGGGGTATCATGGGCCCTGGGGGGCTAGGGGGAAGGTAAACAGTCAAGATCTAATGGGGTGTTTGGTGGTCATGGGGAAGGTTTTTCATTACCTTATAGTAATGGACACAGGACATGGTAAATATCATCAAAATTATTAAACTGCATCATCTAAATCGTAAACTATACTGCAAATCATTGACAATGTTTAGTTGCTATATTTTGCTATCTGTATAACAGTTATAACAATGTTAACATACAAAAAAAAAGGGAGGTTAATATGGGGTGGGGAAGTGGGGTTGGTTTTGTATCTGGGAGTCTCTGGCACTCCGTGTGTGACTTTGCTGTGACCTAAAACTTCTTTGAAAATCAAATGAAAAATTGGGAAACAATGGGTATTGAGAGGGCGAAGGTGTCACGGCACACCAGACATCCGATAACACAGTGATAAAAGGAAGGAAAGAAAAAAAAAGAGAAAGGAAAAAAAATGAATATATATATATATTATATATATATATATATATAATTTAAAGGCATTTCCTTTGCCTTTTTGCCCATTTTTTGAATGTCCCAATCCACTAATTATATTTTATTTTGTTTTGTTTGTTGTTTGATTATTTGTTTTTTTCCCTTCTCTTTTCTTTTTTTTTTCCCCTGAGTTTCCTTATGTTTGTCTCTTGCATCTAAGCTTATCATACTTGTTTATTTTTCCTAGTAAGTGTATTTGATTATTTTATGGACTACATGTTCATGGAGGATTTGGATCACAGAAAGGTTACCATGGATACTGCAGGGGATTATTGGTGCGGGGTGTCTTGGAGGAGGGTTTCATGGGAATTAGTTCATCCGACTATACATGAAAGATATACAAAATCGTTCAAAAGATCAAAAGATGGGGCATGGCCACGATGGTAGGACAATCACACAATAAATGAGGGAATCTGAATTCCTAGCCTGGAGAGCTCTGCCACAGTCTTCAAGGAAGCAGCAACAGTCCTCTGAGTGCAGGGACAGTGTCTGTCAAAAGAGGATGACCCACTGATGTGTTCTTTTTATTGATGATTACCCTTGTGAGTCTTTGCTCTTGTAACTGAGACTTAGCCTGCAGTTGTGGGGTGCCTAAGGGTTGCCACCTGGGAGCCTCCTTGTTGCTCAAATGTGGCCTCTCTCTAAGCCAAACTCAGCATATGATTGCATGACCTTCCCCCCAACGTGGGACATGACTCCCGGGGATGAGCCTCCCTGGCAACAAGAGATTAATACCAAGTGCCAACTGGCAATGGAACTGGATAAAGACCTTGAATTAAAGGCCATAAAGGGTTTAGTTAGTTAAGGATGGGAAGGCAGAGGGAGCAGAGATAACAAGGTGGAAGGGGAGAGGAAGAACACTGCATTGGGGAGATGGGAAATGGCTTATGTGGGCCAGATCCTTTGGGAGATGAAGTTGAACAGTTCCTAAAGACCAAATGGATGAAGACTGAGGGCTGGACTGAGGAGTTTAATCTTTTGGTAAGTAATGGGAGCAGCTCATAATGTGGGAGAAAAGTAAAAACTTAACAAGGTGGCTTTTTGACTCCTTAAACCAAGGATGAACCTGGTGCTTATAAAGTGAGATTTATATTTTTTGCCTGATTGTTTTGGTGGGTTTGTTTTGTTTGTTTTGTTTTGTTTTGGGTCTGGAAGCAGGGAAGGTTCTTCTTCCACACTGGGACTCCAAGCTTTCTGGACTACCTTCTCCAGGAGACATCACAAATTCATTTCAAGGGAGCAAGCTTGTGATAAGGGACTGTTTTCTAAGGTGATGGGACTTGAGGATGAATCAGTCAAGATGAAAACCGGAGTCTCCTTTCCCCAATCCCCAGAATCTAGAAGAAATGTGTTCTCCTTTGTATGATGGGTCTAAGGCCCAGGTTGGGTATAGGAATTGAGCCAATTAGGGTGCTAACGATTAAAACTTATCCAAATAAAAGAAAACAAAATGAAATCTGTTGATCATACAGCTTGTGGTGTCTTGTAAATTTAGACATATTCTAAAATGACAAAACTTTCTGCACAAGATTTAATTCAATGGCCCTTTCCCAAATGCCAATATGTGCTTGACATTCATTTCCAAATGTACAAGCAAAATGTTTTGTACATCACAGCACCCTTGAGATGCATGAGGGTTACAACTTAAATGCCAATCAATAGGGTGCTGCCTATACAAATCAAAGTGTGTTTATGCTGTGAAATACTATTTAGTTATTAAAAAGAACATGCTAGATCTAGATGAGCTGATCAGGAACATTCTCTGTGATGTTTTGTCTGGCAAAATAAAGAAGTTTCAAACCAAGGCAAAATGACCTAACTTTTATATAAAAAGATATATCTGTGGGTGGGTGGATAGATAGATAACAAAAAATAGAAAAATGTTGAAGATTCTCTTAAAAGCATTAGCTACTGAAGGGTGGGATTAGAGAAATAGAGGTTATAATTTCTACTTTTTTCTTTAATTATTATAAATGGTGGGGGTTGAGACAACACTTATTTTCTCTTTGCGTTTTTCTGTATACTTAAAACCAAAATTTTAAAAAGATTCATAAAGGTTGTTCAAAAATTTTATAAGTGGTGAATGATTTAGTTGTGAATAATGACAGCTATTATCTGCTGAGTGCTTGATATTTGTTAAACCCTCTGTCAAGAGCTTTATATCTTTGTTTCATTGATTCAATACTTCCTTGAAATAGACATCGTTATTATCAACATTTTATAGATTAGAAAACAGGCTAATAGGGACTAAAGGATTTGTTGAAGGTCACATGTTAGTCTATGGTGGAGCCAGTATTCCATCTATGGTCTGGGGACTCCATGGTGTACTCTTTACTGGTAAACTGCTATTGAATAATCCCTTGAAAAAGTCAGTTATTCTGACTTCTACTTTTAGGTTTTTATTAAGCAGGTTTTAAAATCATGGACATACGATGCTATGATTCATTGGTGATAATCAAATTTCTAAGGACAATACCTGAATATGTATTAAAATATTTGACTAATAAAAAATGAAATGGGGAAAAAACCCTATATAGTAACCCACTGGTGTCTCATCAAAAGCCAAAACTTTTGTTGTATGAATTGAGATTTTATGAATAGGGAAAGTGTGCTCAAGGAAAGTAAATCATCTGAAGTCTTCTTAATCCTTCCTCCTTTCTTCTCTCCTTCCCTCCCTCCCTTCTTTCCATCCATTTGCCTTTCCCTCCCTCTCTACCTCCCTCCCTCCATCCATCCATACACACATTTATCCACTCACCCATCTTTCCATTCATCCTTCTATATATCCATCAATTTAGCAAACATTTACTGAATGTCTGCAAGGGAGTTTTTTAGGAACTATGAAGGATACTAAATGGTATCAGGCAACTCTCAAGGAAGTTACAGACCAGTCCTTTATCATGTGGTTCTTTGACTGGATCATTTGTAGATCACTGATATGAAGGGTAGGTAGCCAATGCCCATAATACCCCTTGGGTACCAAGCCCAGAATTCTATACACAGAACCTTTGAGCTGTGGACCCTGAAACACCCATTGAGGTGGCAACCTGTATCTGGGGAGGAGGGTGTACTTGGGAATCATGTGCCAAGTGGATGCATCTCAAGAAGTGAGATGATGCCTGCTTTTGCTTTTATTAGGGTGAGACCAAGCTTTAACAGGTCTCTGAGGAAAGCCTGTTTTGTTCAACTGGAAGAATGCTGTGTTTTAATAATTGTGTGACTGTGTTTCTGTGGGGGACCTACACTGAGAAGACTGGGTTGGCAGCTTGTGGCAATGATGGTGGTGTGGGGTGGTGGCTGGGCAGTGAGGTGCATTAGCTCAGAATCTCCCTCCAAAATATCTCCCAGGATATTGAGGCTTACTGCATGTAGAAGTTTTAATTAATTTGACTATAAAGTGTAGAAATGGATAGAGTTGATTGTAACAGGTTATAGTGAGTAGAACTAATACAGCTGGTTTATAAATGGGATTGTGGCTGGAAGAGATAGTCTAGGGATGTAAATGTCAATTGAAAAAGAGCTAGAGAATAATCTAGGGACTGAAAAACACAGTAGACCCAGAGATGGATGAGAAATGTAGATTATAGTACCAATACAAGAATGTCATTCTATGAACTAGAACAAATGTACATCACTATTGCAAAGTATTAAGAATGTAGAGAAGCATGGAAAAAATAAAAGTAATGAAAGCTATGAACTATAGTTGATAGCAATATTGTAATGTTCTTGCATCAATGCCAAAGATGTACTGTGTTAATGATAAGGGGTATGGACAAAATATACCAAGTGCACTATAGACCATGGTTAGTGATAGTAGTCTGATGATATTATCTCATAATCTGTAGCAAGTGTTCCACAACAATGTAGTGTGTTGGTGGAGGTGTGTTGTATGGGAATTCCTCACATGTACAAAATTGTTTTGTAAGTTCACAACTTCTCTATAAAATATATATTTAAAAAAACAATATCTCCCAGGGATGATAGGATAATGCTCATCAAAAAGTTTCCACAGGACTGGGTCAGAGAATCAAGTTGGGAGAACAGAAGTGTAACTGGTGACATAAGAAGGGAAACATAGCTCCCCTCAACTTTTCTATTCTCTGAATCTGGACATTCCCAGAGACAGAGGCTTTGTCAGGTTGTGCCACCATCTCTAGGAATGAAGAAAGACAGAATAGTCATTAAAGCTCTGAGTTCAGATCCTACCTCCCACACACAAGGACCTCATCACCACAAGCATGCATTGTAATCTCTCTAATCCTCTATTTTCTCATGTATAAAATGGGCAGTTTGCTACTATGGCTTCCATTTTGGGCTAATGTGGCTGATTTTGTCCATTGTCTGGCAATATCCATTCTTTTCGTTTTCTCTACTCAGGAAGCATAGATTTGTTATTGCAGAATAAGCACTGTTTAATGTTTTGAAGTGCATTTCCCAGTTTTTCCAGTGATGGTGGGCCAAGATTACTGTCCTGGACAATGAGAATACACCTAGAGAGCTGTTGGAGAGGGCAAACTATCGTTGTTCATTTTCTCTTAACCACATTCCCTTTGTCTTCTCTCCTTGTTGATTTCTGGAAATTAGACAAAATGCCCTGAGTTGGGATGAGCAACTTTAGGACCATTGGAATGAAGGTCATGGTCACAATAACAACCACTAAAAATTAAGATCTCTCACTCCTCAATGGCATGTTTTGGGGCATTTGCAGACACCATAAACTATTTTTTAGACGTGTTACATCAAATAAATAAACCCCTAATTGGATTAAGAGGCATTTTAGTGTTTATAACTAGAACTTGAGTTTATAAACCCAAAGTGTGACCAGTTTTTATAAGTGGTTCTTGTGTTTCAAAACAGTACGTATTTTCTTTGTTGTTGAGCAGGCCCAGGGTTCAGTACATGTCTGAATGATCAAGTTTAATAGTGTTTTAAAATCTCTTACTAACAAAACTTTTTACTTGATCTATCTTTTAATAAGTCAGTTTATAATAAAATACCTTGCTCTGAAAGTGAGTTGTTAAAGACTTATAGTTTTGTCAATTCATGCTGAGTATGTTTGGAGATAACATATCAGGTGCATAGGGGTTCTGGCATTTTCTTTATTACAGGTGAGCTGTTCTTTCTAGTGTTAGTTTTGACCATCTTTCCTACCAACAATGATTTTTTATTCATTCATATAATAAAAGTGAAAGTTTATATATCCTTTACCAAGAAAAAAAAGGGGCAGTTTGGGGGATTGAATGAGAAAAACAGGACATCAGCCAACAAAGGTGTTGTATATTTATTTTGGTGTACTTTTTTTTTTTTTTTTACTGCTGAGTGAGCCCTTCTCTCAGCCCTCATGTGTCATTTCCAGACTGTCCTTTACATGCCTTGATTTAAGAGATGGGCAGATCAGAGAACTCTCCATGAACTAGCAAGCAGTCTATCCTTCCTAGATACTCTTCTCAGTTCTTGTGATCAAGAACTATCTTTCTAGAGCAGTGGTTATCATTCAGGAGCAATTTTGTCCCCTGCTTCTGGGGAGAAGAGTGCTACTAGAGTCTAGTGGGTGGAAGCCAGGGATGCTTCTAAACAACCTACAATGCACAAGAAAGTCCCCCACAACAAAGAATTATTCTGCCCAAAATATCAATAGTGCCATGATTGAAAAACTGGTTACAGTCAGGAGTGAGAACTCTGATGCACAGGGAGAGATAATATGATAGGAAGGAACAAACCCAGTGTTGCTGCTATTAGCAGCTTTTCTGAGACTTGAGGCTGTGGGGAACATTAATGATGATGATGATGATGATGATGATGATGATAGCAAAACAATTTATCCCCAAGCCCGTTCTTCCACCAGTCTTCTCCATTTCAAAAATGACACCACAAGAGACTAGATTTCAAAGCCAGTCATGAAGTTTAGCCTTGATTCTTCTCCTCCCTTCTGCCCCCCTCCATGATTCTATTCAATGACCAGTTGTCACTCCAAAGCACACCCTAATCCACTTGCTGCCCCAAACACCGTTTGCTTTCAGGACATTGCAATAGCCTTCTGGCTGTCTGTTCTGCTCCCACTCTGGTCTCCCTGAAATCCAGTCCCCACACAGCTGCCAAACTGATCTTTTAAAACATTCATTGAATCATGTCACACCTAGCCTTCAAAACCTCCCACTACCCTTGGCATAAATTCCATTCCCCTTGAGGTTTCTCAGAATTCAGTTCCTAGAACAAATCATGCCCTTGCCTCCTCAATTGGAGCCTTTGTGAGGAGAGCTCTTTCTTTGCCTTTTCTCAAATTGGCTTCCTTTCAACTTCCAGCTCTTGGTTTAGTGACTTTTTCTTGAAGGGACCAAGCCTGAGCACCCTAAATAGGACCACCTTATTATTCTCCTCTATGTATCCCTGTTTATTTCTGACACAGTGTTCATAAAATGTGTAATAAACTAAACCAATTGTTCTGTTTCCTTATCATCCAGCTCCATCTACTAAGCAAGTGCGTGGCCCATGTTTGTGTTTCTTGAGTTCATCACTGTATTCACAGCATCTACCACAATGCCTAGCTCTAGCAGGTGTTCAACACAAGTTTTTCAAGTGAAAGAACTGTTGTTTAAAATGACCTGGGGTGTCATAGTTTACAAAACACTGTCAATTGGGTTTATAATCTCTGGAGACAAGGAAGCCAAAGGAAGCTTTCATCAAGGTTGCCCAACCACTGATGTTGATGATGATGGTTGCCATAGAGTAGTGGATTCTGCTAATAGGATAAGATCCTGCTAACTGGATGCATACTCAGGGGCAGCAGCACTCCATGCTGGGGTCAGTGGAGTGAGGATTCAGCAGTTGCTGTATTCATTCCCACTGGCTACACATACATGGCTGAAGCTTCTCCATGATTCCCAGAGAACACATTATAGATTTTGGAGTCAGACATAGCTGTGGAATTCCTGACTCCATCACTTATTAGATGTACCTTGTCATGTTACTAGAGGTTTTCTAAGCTTCAATTTCCTATTATGTAAACATTGGATAGTATTACCCATCTCCTAACTCACAACATTGTTAGAATTATAAGAGATAATATAGGGAAAGTGCCAAAAGAAGTGCCTGGTGCATGGGAAAAAAATTTTTAAAAAGCTCTCTCCTTCTTCTCCTTCTCTCTAACAATAGTGGGAAATGGGAATATTTCCTGAGGGAAATATTAACCATGTGGTTTAGGGGGGGAGGAAGATAAGAAAATATTCCACAGTGTTAAGTCTCCTCCTTCTGGAAGACATCTGGAAACAGGCCCATGTTGGGAGATTTACTAAGTGAGAAGAGCTAAGAGGAGTCAGTCTGTACCTTGGTACTCCTCTGAAGCTTCCTAACTAGGTTGTTTCAAGGCTGATTTCAGAATAGCATCCCTACCAGCATGCTGTTGCCTGTTACTGCCCAAGGAGAAAGGTATGAGCCACCGGATTTTAGAGAAATACAAAGAAAGGAATGGATGAATAAGGGAAGGAGTGGAGTAGAGCAAGACAGAAAAATATAGGGAGAGAGAAAGGGTTAGGAGATAGCAATGACAAGTTTTATACTGAAATTGATAGGAGAAAAATGTGTGTGGTGAGAGTATTCTTGAAGAGAATCAGTCTATTCCAGGAACCATCTGCCCAGGATCATAACCTGGGCCAGGAATGAGGGAAGGGGAAATTCACCCCAGAAGACTCCACCAGCCAGCCAAAGAGAGAAACAGTTTCTTGTTCCGTGGCTGGAGATCTGTCCATTGTGCTGATTCACCGCACTTGGATTAGACTGGAGCAAGTGAAGAAGATCCCCAAAATGCTTCTCTTCACCCCCTCCAGAAACTCAGGCTCCCTCTCTCTCTCTCTCTCTCTCTCTCTCTCTCTTCCCCTGTCTCTCTTCCCCTCTCCATCTCCTTGTTAATTAATTTTTTTCCCTCCAATTTCCAGCTTCTCTTTCAAGCATTGCACTCCCATTTTGTTTCAGGACTCCCCTACCTCCAATTAGTTCCCTGGCTTCAAAGGAAGGGATCACTTCCTTTGAAGGAAGGCATCTTCTCTCTCCTAACATACCTTGGCAATGATATTGACAACAATAGCAATCATAACAGCAGAAAATATATAGTGAGTCTTAAGTACCAGAGAGCATCCTAAGTGCTTTTACATACATAAACCCATTTAAATCTCATACCAATCCTATTGCATAGGCAGTTTTATATTATCTTATTATACAGATAAAGAATTGAGGCCATATGGATAGCTGATTTGGTCAAAATCATATAGATACAGGATTCCAAATCCTTCAGAACCTGTACTTTTGCTCCATCTGGGTTCCTTTAAGTATCCTGTTACTTCTTCTTTATCCTTCTCTGCCCTTCCACCTGGCAGCTACAGTGATGCTTCTTCCACTTGTCTAATCTTCAGGGGCATAGAAATGTCCTTTGCTAACTTGGTTAAAACCAGAAGAGGAACAAAGTAAGCAAACATACAGAATATGCACGGTGAGGGATTTCAGATAATGGTCTGACCTTCTTTCTGCTTCAGGGAGAATCCCCTTAGCAACCCTGGCCTGTGTATGAGCCTGAATTCTCACTCTTGGGCTCTCTCTGGAGCTCAGGCCTTGACTCCCTGTGTCTTTGCCCAATCCCTGCCTCTGGTAGTCTCCAGAGAACTTTGCATCCCCTCAGTTTCTCAGTCCTATATCCTGCCCATGTAGTGAAGCACTTGCTTAATTCTAGGAGGTTAATTGAGCTCACACTGACACACACACAGAAAAAACACCCTCAAATACTCAGAGTGACAGGCAGATACAAAAGGACCCCCACAGCCACCTCTCCACAACACACACACACACACACACACACACACACCACATAAGCACACTCTCAGATAGATAAACACAGCCACAAAACACCCCCATAGCCAGAAGCACTTCGATGCTCAGGACACTCACATTTTCTGACACACTTAAGAACACCAGGATTCAGGGTTTGCTGGCAAACACACAGCCCCTTTGGGTGCAGGTACATGAAAACCCCCCACCCCTATTCCCAAATGGCTCAGCCTCAGCCCACCCAGGCCGTCCCTCACTCCGAGACACCCTGGGTTCTCTCCTTTCCCTTCTCCTCTTTGGTTTAAAGATGTACCCAACACTCCTCAGAATGAACCCGACTCTTGGCTCCTCCCTCTCGCTGCTCCCCCAGGAGACTCTGGCGCAGTTTGTCTCTCCATTCACCAACCACCTCGCTTCAGGTCCCCAAGGCTGCGAATTGATCTGGTGCTAGGGGAGGAGGAAAGCTCAGGCGAGTGAACCAGCGAAAGGGGGAGAAAGAGAACAAGTGGACAAGAGCAAGAGCGAGAGAGCCCGGAGCAGTAACCGCCTTGCGGAGCCAGGATCCATGCCTGTCCTCCCGGCCAGCGAAGAGGACTTTATGGCTGAGTGTGCTCCAGGCTGCTGGGAGCCAGGTACTCCCACACCTGCGATCCCTGTGACCTGGACGCAGGGCTCTCCCAAGTTCCCACACAGCCAAATAAAAAGTGTCTGCCCACAGCTCTCCGCCAAAGAGGGACTCTGACTCCAGGTAAGGCAGCGCCAGGCGCGGCACCTACAGCTCTGCTGCCCTTGAGCCTGTCCTGGGCCCCATTCGGGGTGCCCCCACCGGCCGCTAGCTTCATTTCCCAGCACTCTCATCATTTCCCTTACCGCCTGCCTCTTCCAAGTCTTCTTGGCTTCCAGGGAGGGGGTTCTCCTCCCTAGAGTGCAGGGGTTTAAAATGCGGGTTTTAGCATGCGTCCCCTCGACCCCGTGCGCTCAGGACTAATGTACCATGGTGGGAGCTCGACGTGCTGCCAGTGGGTTGGCGTGTACGTGTCCTTTCCATTTGCGTGTGTGTGTGTATGTGTATGTAGGGGAGGGGGTGTAGAGAGGTCCTATAACCAACTTAGAACACCATTTATGTGTGCGCCTGTTTGTACGTGTGCACTTGAGTGTCGTTTTTTTTTTTTTTTTTAGCATGGAATTAAATTTTATTGTTCCAAATGAATGTAATTATTATATAAAATCAGTAATATAGCAAATGACAAAGTAGAATAAACAATAAACCTGCAGAAATCTGAAATACAAAGGTTATTTTTCTAGACGATTTACAATATTTATATAAAATTCCAAAGATATATAATAATTTGTTAAAAATATTCACAGTGTATTCACATTTATACACTGCAGATTTGTATTTTAATTAGGTCTCACCAGCTTCCAGGGAATGGGGTCCTTGCTATAAGACCACGTAGCTATCCGGAAACTGGCTGTGGACTTCCTCTTGGTGTCCTGGCTGGCAGCTTGGAGCAGATTATGGGAAATAGACAGCATCCTCTTTAACCTGATGTTTGCACCTGGAAAAGAAAATTCCTCCAAGGGATGGTGTTCTGCTATACTGGGACCCACCGTTGAATATGGAAGAGAAATGGCCAAACCCTGAAGCAAAGGAGACACTGTCACTTTAAATTCCCCTCTGGACAGACTCCTGGATTTTGATGGGAATTCAGAGACTCTGGGGTAGTGGGTGAGAGAAAGGGGGAAATCATGGGTGGGTTCCTTATCTGGGGCTTCCCAAGTCCAGTAAAGAGATCTGCCCCTGCCTCTCTGTAATCAAAATAGCATAACAGTACCTCTCGATTTACATCTCCCATTTTTTGCTTGGCTCCAAAATTCTACCAAGGGCACCAGGGTCCATGGGAAGAATCTCATAGTAAGGGGGACAGTTCTGGTCAAGGCCTCCCTCTTTCCTCCATCTCTTAGGAGGCTCCATAGGTGAGTTCCTTTCCACCCTGGCTAGGACTTATCCTGTGCTTGGACTCTGGGACCAACCTTGATTTGATTACCTGATGCCTCTTAAAGGCTTACCTACCCAGCAAAAATACTGAGCTTTACTTCTGTTAGCATGGCTTCCAGACTCGGCAGCTGTTATTTTCCTAAGGTAAGAGACAGGAGTTCTGCTCCTAGACAGTGAGGTTCTGGGAGGACAGGGGCTGAGATTCTGTGTCTCAGCCTCTTGTCTCCTTGGCTCAAAGAGGCCACTGAAAAGATCATTTCAGGAAAAAAAGACAAATATATATCTGGCTTTAATCAGTTTATACATACACACACACATATATTTGTTTATCTTCTGGGGAGAGATAAAATCAAACCTGTGTTTGCAGAAACCTGCCCTGGCTAGTGGGTGACTGATTTACCTGCACGCTCCTGTAGACACACCAGTCTCAGGCCAGAGGTTGATACATAGCCATGGCAAATCTGCTTTAGGAAGCTTGTGTGGAAGCACAGCTCCCTGGTTCACTTTGGGAGTGGTTGTGAAACCACAAGAGGAGGTCCCATGTCAGGGGCTGCTTTCATTTTCTCTTTTTTTTTCAATTCCCAGAAAACTGAAGCTGGAAGGAATGTGAAAGTACAGAAGGCAGTACTCTGTCCCAGAGAGGGGATGAGAATTCCATAGCATTCTCTAGTGAGTTGGTGGCATGCCCAGGGCCAGCACCTATGTGACCTGAGAGCCACGTAATTTCATTTCCATTCTGCCACACTAAATTCTATTCTGCCCCCACCATACCAGCACACTCCCACCCAATGCAATCACATGTCTTTCCTCATCAAACTTCTCATTTTGGAGATGAATTTCAAAGCTGCTCCACCTGGAACCATGACTCTGGAGAGAAAGAGTCCAATGCCTCAATCACTCTCCTCACTAAACACATACCCACACACAGACACACACACACACACTCATCACACACTTGAAATGTAGGTTCTTTCTCCAATGCCTTCAGTGTTACCCACAAGCAGAAACCCAATACTCAATATGACACAACTGGTAGCCAGAATCCAGCACACCATCTGGGCTGTTCCTGACTCTTTATTAAGGAATGCTTTACTTTCCAGACATCAAAGTGGACACACCTCTACTGATGCAAATACTTCAGGCAAATTTATTTCTTTATATTAATGAGAATCTCACCCCTACATACATATTCATATTGCAGACACAATAGCTCTCACAAGCATACATGCATACATGATCTTATGCACACACATATTATATTCTCCAAAAGAGAACTGCAACCTCTGCACCAAATTCTGTGCCTCTATATAAAGACATCACCCACAGGAAGATGGGGCCTTGTAGCCCCAGGGAAGGGGAATTCTAAAGCCCTCTGAAGGATAGGCCCTTGAGAAATCACAATCAGGCCCATCCAAAAGTGTGCTTCAGACTCCTAGATGCCTATTTCAGAGCACAGGTGAGCACTGAAAAGTATGCGGTTTTCAGGCTCATCTGCAACATAGTCTTTTCCATGCAGGCTTTTCTGGGGCTGGATAATACTTTAGTTCCCAGAAAGGGGAGGGGGGGCTGTGACTCCAATTCATTGAAGGAAAATCAGCTCAGAGATTCAGAATCAGCTGTTGGGCCTCTGTTCAGTTTAGACAGTCCAGTCCAGGCTGCAATGAATATATTTGAAGAAGTACATCCAAGGAGTGTAAAAACATTCCCCCCTCCTCAGCCCAAATAAGACATATTCTCATTTTTGGTGCTTGCAAGAATTTAAATTATTGACCAAAAATTCCTCTATTTCCCTGAAAAGTTCATGGCCCAAGGGGCCTTCAGTTGAGTGGGGAGACATTTTCTGATTTGCATCCTCTCTTTTGCCAGTTCACATCACCTGAACAGGCCATTAAGTTTAGATATATCGTGCCCTTTTCCTCTCCCTAATTCCCCTGCTCTTAAGTTCAGAGCTTAATAAATTGTCCCCTCAACTCCAGCTAACAATATTAAGGCATAATGGGAGTCATGTGAAAAGGACAGGTCTTCAAAAGCCATTCTCCAAATGACTCCTCCCCATACCACATGGTTTTCCATTACAGTTCTTCTTCAAGGAATGGATAACTTTCTTTCTTCCAACTCTCACCTTAAGTCTCCAGGATTAAAAAACTTACCTGTATTAGTCAGCCAAAGGGGTGCTGATGCAAAATACCAGAAACTGGTTGGTCTTTATAAAGGGTATTTATTTGGAGTAGAATTTCACTGTTACCAGGACATAAAGCATAAATCTCTTCCCTCACCAAAGTTCATTGCCACGTGTTGGAGCAAGACAGCTGCCGATGTTTGCCAGGGTTCAAGCTTCTTGGGTTCCTCTCTTCCTGGGACTGTATTTCTCTCCAGGTTTAGCTTTTCTGTTTCCTCCACAATGTCAGCTGTAGAGTAGGAGGTTCTCTAGGCTTTGCTTCTCTCCACAAGGCCAGCTGTGAACTCTCAGGCAAATGGCTCATCTCTATCCCCAGTCCTTCTTTGCTTCCTCACCAGAACTCCAATATCAAAAACTGCTCTCCCTGTCTTTTGCCTTGCCTTTTATATTTGATTCCCCACCCACCAAGGGGTGGGTCTCAACACTCTACTTGCATGGCCTAGTTAACACCCTAATCATAACTTAATCATGCCCAGAATAGCACACTAGTTTACAAGCATGATCCAATTATATTTTTGGAATTCATAATTGCATCAAAGTGCCCAATGGCTACACTACCGCTATTTAAATATCCAGCTCAAATGACCCATCCAGAATATTTTCCCAAGATCTTACTTCATAATTAATGTCTTTCTACCCTGTTCTGCCATGTAATTTTGTCTTAAACTCTATTTTCACTATTGCCTCTCTTTGCCCTTTTTTTATATCTCCTTTGGTATATATCGATCTTGCCCTTTACAGTATGTTCTTCTTGGGATCACTTATTTATTCCCAGTGACCAATACATAGTAGATGTTCTGTAAATGTTGGCTGAATTGCATTTCAAGTCCAGTATCAACAGATGCATTCTCTCTCTCTCTCTCTCTCTCTCTCTCTCTCTCTCTCTCTCTCTCT